>CAMZMU010000034.1:11168573-11510154 GCA_947311845.1 Poa pratensis
CAGAAAAGTCACGTTGGCTTTTCGAAGCAAGAACCAAACATAGTTGGCTGTATCAGTAAACTGTTACAGAACTCGAGTCAAGCAATAACCTCGAGCTGTTGCAAACCCCTCCCAATAATCTTTCTAGCTGCTCCTCGACCTCAAACAAAAGAAATTATTGGGTTCATCTAGGACACAACAATCTTTCTTTAGCAACAGCTGTCTGTATCATTGACTGTTGCAGAAATTCATTCAAGCAATAACCACATAAGAGGAGTACACAAGTGACAGTGATATGGGCTTTCTCTTTCTTTACTTGTCGTGGGCCTTTTCTATTTCTCTGGGCTGACTGGTCTCTCGCTTTAGGTCACCAGCACCTCACTCTACATCGCATCCAGCATGAGCCGCGAGATGACGGCCAGCCTACGCCGCCGCCCCAGCTCGTCGGCGCCGCCGCCGCTGGAAGACGACGACCTGCTCGCCGAGATCCTCCTCCGCCTCCCCCCTCTTCCCTCCTCCCTCCCCCGCGCCTCCGCCGTCTCCAGGCGCTGGCGCAGCCTCGCCTCCGACCCCCGCTTCCGCCGCCGCTTCCGCGCACACCACCGCCGCAACCCTCCCCTCCTCGGCTGCTTCGTCGATAAAGACCGCAAAAACTTCTTCCATCCTGCCATGGAGGCCCCCAATCGCATCCCGGAAGGCCGCTTCACCTTCCCGATCCCCGACGGTGACCGCTTCATTACCCTCGGATGCCGCCATGGCCTAGTGCTCATCTTCCACATATCGAGGAACCAGCTCCTGGTCTTTGATCCGGTCACCTGTGACCAGCACCGCCTGGACATTCCCCCGGGGTTCCTAGTGGAGTCTGAATACCTGATCAGCGGGACGGTGCTACGTGCTGCTGAAGACGTCGACCACTTCCAGGTGGTCTTGGTAGGCCACTATGAGAAACAAAATACACGATTGATTGCCTCCGTTTATTCGTCGGAGACTGGTGCATGGGTAATCTCATCTCAACACCGCTTCTATCCGATGAATTTAGTGCCGATTTTTATTGGGACATGCCCGCTGTGATGGTTGGGGATTCATTTTACTGGTTAGTTGCCGTGGATTCCTTTGTACTCCTCGAATTTGATTTGGGTAGGCAGAGCCTAGACTTGATACCTGTGCCAGAGGAAGATAACCGTGGCATGCCATTTAGCAATTTTTCGGTTATACCGGCAGAGGGTGGTGGCCTTGGTTTCCTCTTCGTGTCAGGATTCAGCGCCCAATTATGGAAGATGAAGAAGGATTGTGATGGTGTGGCTTCATGGGTTATGGGAAGAACTGTTGCACTGGACAAACTACTTCCCATTAATTCAGAGGAGGGAGAGTGCCTATACATCATTGGGTTTGCCGAGGAAAATAATGTGGTCTTATTGTGGAGTTCTATCGGCGTCTTCACGCTCCAGCTTGAATCATTGCAAATCAATAAAATTCCTGGATCCGATGACATCTCTCATCACTTTACTCCATTTGAATGTGTCTATACTGCAGGTAGATCGAAACCAATTTATCTAATATTCTCATATTATTATTTTGCTCAGTTATATAGTTCAAGTCTGAGGTAGCAAAGTCTTTGGCTGTTTAACCTATGGGCATGCACTAAATCAAAATCAATGATTGATAGAAGCTACTTTTGAGTGCCATTTGCAAATTCTTTGTATATGAGTGGAACTAAATTTTATGGTTGCGTGTTTTGAGTTTTGACATATTATAGAATAGTGTAATGTAGCTTGTATTACTGCATGACTACAACTCAGATGTTCCTTTCGATGAGATACTCAATAGTTGCACAATTACATTAAAGACTTGATTGAATCAATTCAGATATCAATACACATGGTTTCATATTTACATTATAGACTTTAATCATTAGAAGAGTCCTGCTGTATGTTGCAAGTCCAGTTGTGCCAGAGAATTCAGGCCAAATTTATTTAAAGATAGCTTAAATATGAATAGTCATGATCACTTCTCTCTCTCGAGTTTATGACTATATTTAATTATCCAATATGGCATGGACCAAGCTTAAGAGTAATTTAGGATAACTTCTCTCTTCCTATCTGCTAATAGCCGTGCAGTTCTTCATTTTAGGAGTATAATATTATTGGAACATTCTATGTATTTTATAGATATGGTTTTGATTATCTATTCCCAATTTTGCACCAAAACTGAATTGTTTTTCTGTAATTACAGCTGTGTGTGTATATAAATATCTATTAAAGCCCCCCTCGTATCTATTTGATTCTTTTGTGCAATCTCGTTGGTTGATTGACTTCTTATTATTGTAGACAAGGGTATTGATGTTGGGTACACTGCAGTTGAACTTCTGCAAAATGTATAATATGGTTTTCTACATGAGCATGCTCGTGATGTATTGATTGAGCAGGTAACTATCTGTTAGTGGTAGCAGCATTAAATGTTTTCCCTTTCCTTTCCTTGGCTCATATTTTTATTTTAGTCGCTGGTTGGACATTGCATTTATTTATTTTTGCTGTAGTATGGATCTATCATGTCTGAGGATGATTTGTTGTTCCCTCAAAGCAAATGATTGTTAACTAATAACACCTGAGCATTTGATTTCAAAATTTCTTTAGTTATACGAGTTTGTAGCAATGCCATTTCACATTATAGCTCATTTGGGATCCTTATAATACCTAGTTGCTCACTTCTAGTTGTTGTACAATCAGGCTACTCTTACGCAGTCTGCTTAAATCTTGTCTAGTAGCCTCTAACATAGTTTGTCTGGCACAAACTACATCTAGCTATTGCTTATATTTTTATGCAGTCTAATTTCTTTGATTTTGGTGACTGTAGACTTATAATTATCATGTTTACTGTCCATGATAAGAAAGAGAATTTCAAAATATTTGATAAGTTAAAGGGTTAGTTGAACTAGTAGTATTTTAGCTTCTGTTTAGTCCATGTGTAGCGAAAAACTTGATAATACGCTGACAATTGACGTTTAATTATTATGTTATCTGTCCATGATCAGAAAGACAATTTCAAAATATTTGATAAATTAAAGGGTTAGTTGAAGTACTAATATTTTAGCTTCTGTTCAAGTGTTTAGTCCCTATGTAGCCAAAAACTTGATAATGTGCTAACAATTGGAACTGAAGTGTGTCACTACAGGTCAACTGTCTTTCTATCAATGTTCTCTCTTTATAATGTTGGTTTTAGCCAAGGCTGTAAAAGCTCTCCTAAAGCGGAGGCATAACACCTAGCGCTTTAATCCTTCAGAAAAGGGAAAAGCGGAGGCATAACGCTCAATCAGCAACTCAGCACCTAGCACTTAATAAAACTTGGTTTTGTCCAATAATGCCGAGTTGCTTCAACTTTGAGATTTTCGCACAATTTCCAAAATGTTGAAGCTTATGTGTACTTTTGGAATCATACAAAAATTGTGAAATAACTAATTTAATGGCTTCTGCATGCATAAATGCTGCAAAATTGGTTTTGCTGATCATGTTTGCTTGCTGTGCAGGTATCTAGGTCTACCTTCCGGTGGCTGAGATTAGGTGTAGGTTTCTCTGTGCTGTGCATGGGGCCTGTGATGTGCTCCACAAGGAAATTGACCCTATATGTGTCATGCCCTGGTCAATTGTGATGTGGGAATTAACATGCCCTGGTCAAGTTTGAAGTGTGTTCTATTCTTCTAAATTGTAAACTTCTGTCTGTCATCATGTTTATACAGACAGTATATTCAGATAACTTGCTATTGTTAATGCCATAGTGTTGGCCGTTGGCCCAGTTACCCGTGTGCTTCATTTCCTATTATGCCTTCCAAGCAAACACACTGATCTTGCATTTCCTGTATTATCTGTGTGCTCGTATTCTTTTCAGCATCGTCTCCTCATGTCCCGTTAGGTCCGTTCTTATGCCCCTATGATGTTTCATTCTGTACGCGTGTAGAATTTTTGCTGCTAGGATGCTTGAAAGTATGCATCTGTTTGGTAGCACTGCTACTGGGACAATTTTTTCCTTGTTTGAGCCAGCCAAAGAATCGATGTGAATTCTTTTGTTGGTTAACCTTTCAAGAACAGAGTTAAAGAGAAACATCTCTGAAGAAATGAAACATCTAACCATATATGAAATGCGAATATATGTTGCTACTTTTGACCATGGAATGGAATGAATACTATACATTAGAAAGTTAAAATAACTAGCTTTAGAAGATTTTTCTTATTCCCTAAAAGCTTTTAGGGTGCCTATGATACATTTCAAAGCGGTTTTCTACCGTCTGACCGTGGACACGGTCTTTTCGGACCGCATGAGGGGACAAAGCGGGGTTCCCCACTCCTCTTCTTATCCTCTCACCCCGCCCCTTATTCTTTATTTCTTTTGTCTTCTTTGTTCTTTCTCAAGTCCGTTGACACAAATCAAGAGGGAGAATTAAGGGTTGAGGGGGAGGAGAGCCAACTTTCCAGCGACTCTCCAATGCTAGAACTGGTGAATGCCAGGGTGCCACGACAGAGAAGGTGTCAGCCAGGATAGAGCGAGCCACACTTCCTGGTGTGGGGGTGCTCTAGTGACAAAGACTATGTGATGATGACAGATCCTCGGGGGAAGGCTAGAGGTGGCGTGGATGGCGGGCTAGAGCTTTGAGGAGGGCAGCGTGGTGACGTGCTGCCAGGGGTGCCTTCGTGGGCGGTGGCGGTCCACCTTTCCCCTTCTCTCACGGTGCGCGCCGTTTCTGAATGTACTGGCTGGGAGATAGAGGCCCCTGACTTTGTTTCTGTACTGGTTGCCAGCGACGCTGCTGCGCTCTATGGTTAATGGATTTACCATTTCCAGCTAAAAAAAGAGAGCAAAACAGCATTGCCCGGCCCTATTGGAACTGAATCTCCAGCTATTTATCTTGATACAATATAGCACCGGGTAGGCATGCAGCTGCAGTTCAAAATACATAAGCATTTTTCCCAGCTCCCCAGGGATTACTTTATGTAAGTTGACAAATATCTAAAAATATTGGACAGTGGACGGATTAGCAAAGTAATCCCCGCAACTCGACTTCTGGCCGGTTTATTCTACATAGAGGGTCAATCGCCTCGTCGCCGGTGGAGGAGCCACATAGAGCTGTGTGGTCAATTGACCACACTTGTTTTTTTGCAAATCCTTGGTATACAAGTTTAAATCATGCAAACATGTGTTTGACATCGCAGATTTGAAATGACATCACAGACTTGAAGTACTGGCTCTACCACTGCTCGTCGCGCATATGATTCATGCTGCATAGAGGTTCATGACCAGGGATTAATTCTTCTTGTTTATATTTTGCATTGAATTAGATCTTAAGACGACGATTCTTCAATCGTACTTTCTTGCATATTTTTGAATTAAGTAGATAATAGGCACCAAATCCATATAATCTAAATAAAAAACTTCTACGTTGTGATAGTCTACTTGCTTTGGGCTTTCATGCTAAACCTGTGAGATCTAAATGAGCTCAATGCAAGATTCATGTATATGATCTGCTCCACCATATGTACGTACGTGGTATTTTGATGGGGATTTCTCATTTTGCTTCGGAAATAATCCAAACTTTTATCGAATATTTCAAGTTCTTGTTATAATGTAAAGTATTCAAATAAGGGCACTTAATTAATCGATGTTTTTTGCAGGAGAACACCCGACAGAAGCTACACACGATCAGCCGGTTGACAACAAGATTTATATGTCACACCATCACATGCAATCATAGTTAATAAAATGACTAACATTCATATATCAAAAAAACAATCCACATAATTGTATCTAATATTTATCTGTCTACATTGTACTTAATTAATGCTAATCGTTAAGATCAGCGTCTCTCCATGTTTTCTTCGTTAAGCTCACCTACCATACACGGAGTATACACAAATGACTCATCTATTCCATTTGAGTGGGAACAATAATAACTTTTTGGGCGTGAGTAGCCGAGATATTGAACCTTTGAGTTATTCAAATGATAGGCCACGACGCCGAAGATATCGGTCAAATAGACAACTTCCTTGTAAGGATGAAATCCAAGAATGTCTAAATATTTGTAGTATTTCTTAGCTCCACGTTTAATTGTAAAAAAATCATCTTCATCAGAGTCCCACCCAGATCTCTTCTTCGTAGCAGGAACATCTTCCTCGGCGTCAGACACATCATGTACCATCCAAGGTGCATCCATTGGTATATCATATTTTTTTAGGTGTTGGCTTAAAGGTACAAGGTCATGTTGATACTTCAAGATCCACTCCGCCTGACCACTTAACTCAGTGAGGATCCAAACCCTTAATCGATGGGGCTCTTCAACTATTCCAAAGTGCACCATATTGTGCGATCTCCCTAGATATGGTACAACACTTGTCTTCTTCTTATTGTATGTTGGCTCTCTAATCACTTGGTATGTACCGTTTGACAACAAAAGCCTGGAAAAATCTCATATAATAGATTATATCAGTAATTGCATCTTAATTTTGTTTACAGGCAAAGTAATAAAACAAGAAAAATTATGTAACTATGATGCACCCTAAGCATATTAACTAGTTATTAAATTTCGAGCATCTTATTGGGTGGTGCTAACAAATGAAAAAAAAAGACGTGTTGTCAAATTTACATGAGTGCCACAAACAAGAAATGAGCTTGCCACAATACTCCAGCTGTCCGCATCTTTCTAACATATTATGATCTTAATAGTCGATCTTTCGTGCATAGAAAAAAGTGTGAGGGAATCAACCGGTGCATGCATCTTCATACCTCAAAATGAAGTGACCTCGGCAATGCACGTAGAGTGCTCCTCGGCAGTAGACGGCTTAGCGCCGGCGTGCCCCCCGAAAGAATGGCCCGCCATGATCCGCGAGCAAGTCCCGAACCGTTCCCATGGGCTCGCCTTGACGGACGAAGGCCCTCTCCTCGCACTGGCCGGTCCTCGACGAGAACACGTTCAGCCTCCACGGAGTCGGTGGCCACTCCGATTCCAGCAAGCGGCGGCTCTCGTCATCGTCCACAGATGGCGGCTTCTCCACCTCAGGCGGCGCGGCGGGGACCACAAGCACCTCATAGTGCGGCGACACGGCCGGATCGAACGAGAGGTACATACCAAGCACGCCATCACGCCGCGGGCGAGGGATGAGCGTCCACCGCCGCGTCGCCGGGTTGCAGACGCAAAGCTTGTCGGTCCCTATCTCGCAGAGGAGCAGGCCGTTACTGTGGTCCAGCACCGACCACCACCATCGCAGGCGGTCGTCGACGTCGGGAAGGAAGTCGAGCATGGCGTCGACGATCGGCTGGGAGTCGTCGCTGGAGGTGGGGGAGGGGCGGGCGAAGAGGTGTGGCCGGTCGTGGTCGATGTAGTTGATGAAGATGCCGTGCACCTTGCTGTGCGTCGTCCTCCGGCGTGGCCGGGCCGCGGCGCCGAGGACGCTACACGCCGGCAGTAAGCGGCGTGCGGCTCTCGTCAGCATGGCCATGGGTGGACTGAGGGCGGCGGCGCCGTAATCGATCAATGCGTCCGGATCGGGTCAAATTTGAGCCGGTTGTACGTGGCCAATGGGCTTGCTTATCCTGCATGCAGAGCTTGAGACTTGAGAGGCCTGGATGAGCCCACCTCAGTCGAATAATCGTGCACATACGGTTCCCTAGAAAAACAAATCCACAATTTTTTTTCTTTCCGTAAAAAAAACCCTATATTTTTTTATCCCCTCGCTACAGTAGAGGGAGGCGAAAAAGAAGGCAACCGCGAAGCTCGAAGGTTCGTCGGCGAATTCGTTGCATCGGCACCGTGAAGCGGAGAGAAGCTCTGGATCTTGTCCGTGCGAATAGTTAGGACTAGGTTTTCATAGGGTTTGTGTGTTCTGATGGCGGCTTCGAATCAGAGAAGATGGTGCCGGTGTTGGAGAATAAGGCCAGCTCCTCCTTTTCTGGTCCGGCCACGACCTCGCCGGGAAGGTAGTGGGTGCTCTTAGATCTTTGGATCCAGTGGGTGGTTTCTCCCTGCGAGTAGTCGACAAGGCGATGTTGCCGACTACGCGTGATGGAGATCCCGGCCTTCGAGCCCGTCGATGTCGCACCGCTGCCTTCCCCAGTGGCGGTGCTGGGCTTGTGAGGTAGCATGTAGGGATATGGCTTTGGAAGCGTTTGGGAGCAGATCGAGAAAGCTTGAGGAGCGATTCCAATGGCAAGTCCCGTTCGGGAAGAGGAATCGAGAACGGAGAAGAGCGGGGTGCTGCCCTGGCCAATGATCCACAACGACAACGACCACATCATTTAAGGTGGGGTCTACTCCAGAGGTTCGTGAAAGCAGAAGAAGTCATGCGGCGAGCTGACAAGCGTGACGACCTCAGCGAACTAATGTGCTATTTCGGGTTGTTTGTGTAAAATGTTTAGGAGCTCAACATATTAGATCTACATGACCTCAGTCCGAGTTAATTGTATACCATGTGCTCCTGGCATTCTAATGGATATGGTTCATTTAATTGTCACATATAATCCGAGCTTTATCAAATATTTTTATTTTTTTGTGATGGATGGGCACGGCAAAAAGGTCTTCACGTTCTAGTTATAATGTAAAAATTCATCACGGCACTTTTATAAGTGGATATACTCCATGATACATATACACAGAATTAACATTTGTCATAGAGATATCCGTACTAACTTTTTGTAAATTATGTCCAAAAAAACATGCATTGCACGTAGGCACCATAAACCCTGCACGATGATGCCATACAAGACAACAAACTTACAAAATAACAGGGCAACTACTCATATATAACACCTCCAATAGTGTGTGTTCACTTGTTGGTAAAATTCAATAGAACGTGTCTAAGTTTTCCAATAGAAGGTGAGAAAAGATAAAGTTCCAATAGAAGGTGGGAAAATATACAAGTTCTCTCTCTCTCCCTCCCTCCCCCTCTCTCTCTCTCCATTTATTTACGTCTCACATCGTCACACATAATCATAATGAATAAAATAATTGACATGTATGAAAGAACAACCCACATAATGAAGAAAACAAAGAACAAGACATGGCTCAAACATGGACTCATCCTTATAAGTTATCTATTATTCAGCTGCCTACGTTGTACTTAATTAATGCTAATCTTTAAGAGGAGTTCTGCTCGGTGTTTTCCTTGTTAAGCTCACCTACCATACACGGGGTATACACAAATGACTCATATATGCCATCTGTATGGGCAAGGTAGTAACTTCTTGGGCGTGAGTAACCAAGATACTGAACCTTTGAGTTATTCAAATGATAGGCCACCACTCCGAAGACATCGGTCAAATAGACAACTTCCTTGTAAGGATGAAATCCAAGAATGTCAAAATATTTGTAGGATTTCTTTGCTCCATGTTTAATTGTAAAAAAATCATCATCATCACAGTCCCACTCAAGTCTCTTTTGCTTTGGAGTTTTAGCAACAACATCTTCCTCGGCGTCAAACGCATCTTGTACCATCCAAGGTGCATCCATCAAACTATCATATTCTGTCAGGTGCTGGCCTAAGGGTACGAGGTCATCTTGATACTTCAAGATCCACTCCATCCGTCCACTTGACTCATCAAGGATCCAAACCCGTAATCGCGGGGGCTCTTCAACTATTCCAAAGTGCACAATATTTTGTGATCTCCCAAGATATGGTGTAACAAGTCTCTTGTTCATATTGTATGTGGGCGCTCTTATCACTTGGTATGTACCGTTTGACAACCAAAGCCTGAAAAATTTACTCGTATGATATTATATCAGTAATTGTTTAAATTAACAGTTATATTTCTATTTATAGTTATTGTAACAAAACAAGTATATGTAATTATTATGCACCCTAACGAACGCATAAAAGGTATTACCTAATTAAAACTTTAGCATGCATCTTACTGGATGGTGCTAACAAATGAGAAAATGACATGTTGTCAAATTTAGATACGTGTAAAAAATAAGAAATGATTTTGTCATCATATTGTTCACCTATCCATGGACCTTTTTTTTAAATAAAAAACTCAATGCAGGAACTTGAGAACATGCCTTTCGATACAATTAAGATATCGGGATAATTCAGGTTTCCCCGTATTACTCCAAGGAGTGTGAGCTGGTCAGACAAAGGTTTGTAATAATATTTTCTTATATCACAACATCTCTCTATTTCACGCATAGAAAAAAGAGAAAAAAAAGTGTGAGAGGATTGTATCAACATCTTATCATCTTAATAAATCAGATCTCTCTCTCGTGCATAGAAAAAGTAGGGGGAAAATGTGAGGGAAATCAATCAGTGCATCTTCATACCTCAAAACAAAACAACCTCGACAGTGCACGTAGAGTGCTCCCCGGCAGTAGACGGCGTAGCGCTGTTGTTCTCCCCAACGGAACGGCCCGCCTTGATCCACCACGAGCAACTCCCGAACTGTTCCCGCCGGCTCACCTTGCCGGACGAAGGCCCTCTCCTCCCACTGACCAGTTTCCGACGAGAACACGTTCAGCCTCCACGGAGTCGGTGGCCACTCCGATTCCAGCAAGCGGTGGCTCGCGTCATCATCCACGAATGGCGGCTTCTCCGCCTCAGGCGGCACAGCGGGGACGACTAGAACCTCGTAGTGCGGCGACACGGCCGGATTGAACGCGAGGTACACGCTATGCTCGCCCTGATCTCGCCGCGGGCAAGGGATGAGGGTCCACCGCCGCGTCGCCGGGTTGCAGACGCAGAGCAGGTCTCTCCCCATATCGCAGAGGAGCAGGCCGTTGCTGTGGTCTAGCAATGACCACCACCCGAACAGGTAGTCGTCGTCGGGAAGGAAGTCGAACATGGCGTCGACGATCGACGGGGAGGAGTCGCTGGAGGTGGGGGAGGGTCGGGCGAAAAGGTGCGGCCGGTCGTGGTCGATGTAGTTGATGAAGATGCCGTGCACCTTGCTGTGCGTCGTCCTCCGGCGTGGCCGGGCCGCGGCGCCGAGGATGCTACACGCGGGCAGTATGCGGCGGGCGGCTCTCGTCAGCATGGCCATGGGTGGACTGAGGGTGGCGGCGCCGTAACCAATGGGATGAAAAAGATCAGGAATTCTGGAAGAGGACTAGCACGAGGTCAACGACACTGTGGCATGGTGTGTCTCCGTCCGGCGTCGGTAGCAGCGCAAATTGCGGTGGCGGCTCAGGAGCTCGGCCCGTCGCTGGACAGATGGAAAACCTAGAGAGTAGAGACGAACAGGGGTACGACTAAAAAAGGTTTCCCTTTGAAAGGTCACTCCACCGTCGCGAGCGCGCCACGTGGTGACCCTCCGAGCTAGCGAAATCCAATTTTTTTTTTGACACATCCAAACCTCCGTATATTCAGCCGTCCACATACACCGTACACAGACATAAAACACAGAAAAAACAGTACGAAGGGGAGAAGGATCCAGAAGCTTCGAACACTTCACCACCACCGTCGCCGGAGACGAGGGAGACCAGCCGCCGTCTTGCCGCTGCCAGGGAAGACTTTGATGACAATGACGCGCGCAGGAGCATGGAGGCGTACATCCCGCGCGTATGCACGTCTGCTAGCTGTCGACGTACGTCTCTCTACAGCTACCTGCTGCATGGATGCATGCGAGCGATGCCCCACGCGTACGTCTCCTTGTTAGCTCCAGCGTTCACGTTTGAAAGCTCCCCGCGTACATATCTGGTTGCGCTACAATCTGAATCATTTGCATCTAGTACACGAAAAGAGTACAAGAAATATATAGCATGTTGTACAAAACACATAGAGGAGGATGTACAAACTTTTTTGGTATAGACATAGGTTGTACAACTATATAGACACATGTTGTACAGACACATGTTGTACAGACACAGGTTGTACAACTAGACAGACACAAGTTGTACAGACACATGTTGTATAGCTATATAGGCATATGTTGTACAACTATATAGACACATGTTGTACAACTACACAGACACATGTTGTACAGACACATGTTGTACAACTAGACAGACACAACTTGTACAGACACATGTTGTACAGCTATATAGGCATATGTTGTACAACTATATAGACACAGGTTGTACAACTACACAGACACAGGTTGTACAACTAGACATACACATATTGTACAGACACAGGTTGTACAACTAGACAGACACAAGTTGTACAGACACATGTTGTACAGCTATATAGGCATATGTTGTACAACTACGCAAATACAGTTTGTACAAACACAGGTTGTACAACTACACAGAACAGGTTGTACAACTATACATAACCGGGTGTACAAAAAAAAAGTTCGTCGAAACCTATCAACATGGGATCTAGTTTTGAAGATCTCGACGCGAGGAGCTCAACAGTGAAAACGGTTCGTAATTCGGATAAACGGTTTTCAAGATATTTTGTTTTTAAAAAACGAATCACGAAATAAATGCGGTACAAACCCACGGGGAGAAGGGAAGAAAACCCACCAAAATTCTCTCATGCTGCCACTTGTCACACATGCAAACACCCACCGGGACCGCGTAAAAGGAGAAGCTGACACTTGTCACGACCACAACGCGCGCGTGTTTACCTTCGCGAAAGGAACCCTTTAATTAGTGATTTCCGACGGACGGTTGAGTGCTTGGGCAGTTGGACCAAGCTCGGAACACACATGCGGTTCAGGCTAATTAATATGGGCCTTTCCATTCTATGCTTAACTATATACTTAAACCTTATTAATTAGATTTTCAGGGCCCCAATTTGTTGGGCTTTGCGGAAAGAAGTACAGATAACACTCCACATGTTTCTGACAATTTGTCTAAAAAAAATGTTTCAGAGAATGGGGCAGCACCCTCGACCTATAAAACGGCACACTTAATCCCCTGAGATTTCTAAAACCAGAGAGAACCATGCTGCGGTAACAAATAGAACGGTCTCCCAGCCCGTTCTCGTCCGAGATGTTGGCGCAGCCAAGAGGCTTGTGAAGAGCAACCTGTTGGAGCGATCTAGATTTGGCATTGTGTTTTGGAGTGGTGGCAGGGATGGGTTGTTCTTAGAGTGCGACGGTTTTGACTATTGCGGATATAAATAAGACGGTGGAGGATCCGACCACCTGTTAAAAGGCAGAGTGGTGTTGGCCCTGGATCCGACGTCGAAGAGACTCGGAAGGCTCCTCCCGATGTATTTATCGGGTTAGACACAGTCTTACGACGCTTGTGGTTATCATGGCTCATTTACGCCTTATGATTAGGGTTTCTCCAACATCAACATGTGCGTCAACTGCTGCTCTTCTTCTCCGGCAACTCCAAAAGATTCGGATATTTGATAGTTGCGATGAAGGCGGCACGCAACAGTACAACCGACTTATATCCTCTTACTTTTATGTTGTTTGTATGCTTTTCAAATCTGTATCCTTAGTATGCCTACGTAGGCATACTCCCTCCGTTCCAAAAAGGATGACTTCCATTTGTGCAAAAGAGGATGTATTATCTATATACATCCTCTTTTGCACAAATGGAAGTCATCTTTTTTGGGAGGGAGTACATCGTGAAGTACCAGAATCAAGAATCAGATTCACTTCCCGTCCGCTCTCGCTATCGGCGAGCATCCAGATTGACCCCAGCAGGTCCCCCGCTGTGTCAGATTTGTGGAACTCCATGAAGCCAGCTCAGTTGCCACGTTCGATTCTGCCATCTGCCCTACTGTCTACTGATCATCCTATGGAAAATATAAGATTCCAGAAATGCAATGGAATTCAGGAAAATTAATCACATCCCTTCTGTAACAATCTCGGATGTGATTGATGATTTAATCTCTGCACAAACCGGTGCAAGGACCAGGTTTTAAAGGAATAATTGGATAAAATTCAACAAAAACACAAGATGGAACTATAAGCAGCCGATCGGATACGACATGGCGCGCACACAGAGTGTAGGCAAAGACCATCAGGCTAGAAAAGCTTGTTTCAACATGCTTGCTAATCGTGTCAGTGGAACAATAATCTGATCAAGTCATCGAATCTTCATCATGCCAATTGGCTAATTGTGTCCCAAAATACGCTAAGAAAGCAGTGGAAACTTAGCAAGAGTTTCACTTCGCATTTAACCAGTTCGTGCTACGTGGAGGGTCAATCTCCGCATGAAGCATACAGAGCGGAAGAACCTACAGCAAAGAAGCACATTTTCCTGCATCTCAGCAGCCAGAATACAGATATAGACACCTGTGGAGCAATCAATGCCATTAGTCAAACCAATCTGTACTATTCATTCATGGAAAAGTTGTTAAAGTTACAATCACATTTTTTTCTAAAAAATGTACCGAAAACAAAGGTTCGTCTCAGCCGTATTGGAAAAAAATGGAAACAGAAACAGAGAATAGAAACAGATAATTTGTAGTGCAGTAGCCACATTGAACTTCCATTGCGAGCATTTTCTGGAGTGCTTTTGCCATCTGGTCTCAGTAGAGACTAGGACACCAGTGGTTGAAATAACTCCTATAGAGGGAAATCCTGAACCATCTAGTTTACCAAATAAATGAGAGGTGTTCATGACATATGAGAGGCTCATGTATTAGGAAGCTTGCTTAAGGTAGAACTGGAATCTCGTGCATTCTGACTTCAGGTATGCATGAAGTAGAGGGCAATTGGAGCTTCCCTAGTCTAGACGCACCATGTCCCTAGCACATTGTTCGGATATTAACCAATGCATCGAAAGCATTCACCATATCCAAGAAGCAAAAATTGATACTCGATAGGTGCAAATTTATTTCTTCAGAGACGCTCTTTTAATTCACTTCCTTAGATGTTATAACTCATAAAAGAACTCAAATTTTCAAACCCATATGTTAGCAAAAGAAGCCTTCACCATATATACGTCTCAAAGAAGAAAATTTGTGCTAGTAGCAATGCTACGTTTTCTTTCTTTTTTGGCAAACACACTGCTACTTAACGGATGAAAATTCTAGCATCCAGGCAGCAATTGTTTGGAATGCATAAATGGAAATGACCACAAGGTTAAATGAACCGACCAACAGCATGACATTAAAAGAGGCAAGTTGATTTCTGATTAATGTCTACATAAACGAAATAACAGAAGTTTGATACTTGAGATTAATGCCCACATCACACACCCAAAGACATGTTGATTTTGACAAGTCCACATCACGTTAGACCAGGGGATGACACATAAAGGGTCGATTTCCTTGTGGAGCACATCTTCACAGTCTGCATGCGCATCACAAAAAATGGAAGAAAACTACTCCTTAATCTCAGCAACCAGAGTGCAATCTAGATACCTGCAGAGAAAGCAAACATGGTCAGCAAAATTATTTATCTCACAATTTTTGTATGAGTCCAACAGTACACATTAGCTTTAACATTTTGGTAACTTTGCCAAAACCCCAAAGTTGAAGCAACTCGGCATTATTGAACAAAACCAACATTATAAAGAGAGAACATCAATAGGAAGACAGTTTTTGGGTACATTATGGACCAAGTAGAAGCTACAAGATTAGTAGTTAAACTAACCCTCTTATCAAATATCTCGAAATTGGCCTACCTCTATCTCTCATCAATATTTCCAAATTTTTTACCTAACACTACACAAGGCAGCCCTACCTCTATCTCTCATCTCACCATGCCACAATTTGTTTCCCTTGTATTATTGTTCGTGCAAAAGGCGTTCAGAAGCTCCAGAGGAAATTAAACCTCTCTGAACAGCGTTTCTCTGAAATTCCTCCATAAACCTACAAGCCGACGGGGCCAAGTCTCGTCAAGCTGATTCCGAATCCTGTCGCAGGGCGAGCAAAAGTGCCAAACCACAGCCCAAAGCTCCTCATTTCGACCGACACAAACATGGTCCAGCAGACTAGACCACATGCCCACAGCTCGGACAGGAAAAGAAAGACGCCGACAGTGCCATTAGCAATCAACGTCTGAGCGATGCATATATCTAAGTTTCTATTTATCAAAATCAAGGATTAAACTTCTAACTACAAATCTACAATCACCAAAAGTGAAGAAATTAGACTGAAATTACTGAATACAAACCATAACACAGCAGCAGCTAACATGCATATTTGACCAGACAAACAATATTAGAGGCCCATGGACAATAGCATACAAACATAGATACTTGATGAGAAAAAGGTTTAAACAGACCGCCTAAGCCAAGCATAATTGTGCAACAACTAGAACAAGCAGTAGGAATTATAAGGATCACAAATGAGCTACGATGTGAAATGACATTGCTACAAGCCCGTTTAAATGCAGAAAGTTTGAAGCAAAATGCTGATGTGTTGCTAGTCAACAATTATTTGCATTGACGGAAAACAAACAAATCGTCCTGAAACTTGAACCATAACCACAAAAAAAAATTGCCATGTAGCAACCAGGCCCACAGGAAAAGTAAGTCAAAATTACCCACAAAGTGAAGAAAAAAATCATCTGCTACCAATAACATATATTTACCTGCTCGATCAATAAGTCATAACAGCATGCCCATCTAGACAAATCATATTTTTTATTTTGCAGAAGTTTCAGCTCCATCGTGTCCATAGTCAATGCCCTTGTCTACAAGAATAAGAAGCAAAGAAACCAGTGAGATTCAAATAATCAAATAGATAAAGTGGGGCATTAATGAGATATTTAGATAAACACATAACTGTAACTTTGAAAAAATAATTCAGCTCTGATGCAACTGGGAATAGAATAATAGATAAACAAAACCATATTTACTATCAAATACAAAGAATACTCCAATAATATTATATATTGTTTTCAGTGTAAACATATATACTCACTTATATCATAAAAAAAGAACATACACGACTATTGACAGATGGACAAGTTATCTAAAATCACTATTAAGCTTGGTCCATGACATAATGGATAAAATAAAATATAGTCATACCAATAATTTCCAATGACAAAAGTGATCATGACTATTCATATCAACCTTATCCTTAAATAAATTTAGCTACAGCGTAAATATAAAACCATGTATATTGACATTTGAATTGGTTCAATCAAATTTTAACGTAATTATCTTCATTTTCCAACCATTCAGTATCTCATTGTGAGAAACATCTGAACTATAGTTACCCAAAAATACTAGCTACATTTTACAATTCTTGAATATGTCAAAAGAGAGGAGAACAACATAATTTAGTTCCATTAATATACAAAGAATTTGCAAATGTCCCTCAAAAAAATTATATCAATTAGTATGTTCGGTTTTATTTTACTCACGCCCATAGATTATAACAACTGAAGTATTTTGCTACCTCTGACTTGCACTATACAATTCAACAATAATAATAAGAGAATATGAGAAAACTTGGTTTTGTTCTACCTGCAGTGTAGACACCTTCGAATGGATAATGTTCCTCCCAGTTTTCGGATTCGAGAAGCTTCTTGAACAGCAACGATTCAAGCTGGACCGAGAAGGCACCACTAGCTGTCCCCAGTATGACCACATTATTGTTTTCAGCAAACCCGCGGATGACTGGGAGCAGCTCTGTATCCTCCTCTGGATCAATGGAAAGTAGCTTGTCCAGTGCAATAGTTCTTTGCAGCGCCAATGAAGCAACACCATCACAATTCGTCGTTCTCTTCCATATTTGGGCATTGAATCCTGACAGTACAAATAAATCGAGGCCACCAGCCTCTGCCATTATAACCAAAATATCCATAGGGGACGGGTCACCCAGGATAATATTTTCCCCTGGCATAGATATCACACCAAAGCGCTGGCTACCCAGATTAAACTTTAGGATTCCAAAGGAATTCCTATCACGCAACCAGTAAAGGGAATCCCCAATCATCACAGCCGGCCTCTCCAGATAAACATACATGGTCGGCGGAACCGGCGGTGTGGTAAGATTGCCCCATATGTTGGTCTTCGACGAGTAAACGAAGGCGACCAGCTGTTGTTGCTGCATGTCGCTGGTGCCTAACAAGACCACCTGAAAGTAGCGGCCATCTTCGGTAGTACTACGAAGCACTGCCGCGCTGATAGGGGTATAAATTTCGAACCCCGGGGGAATGTCTAGGCGGTGCTGGTCGCCGGTGACAGGGTCCCACACCAGGAGCAGCATCCGTTCATAGTCCGAGCATAGCACGAGGCCGTGACGGCATCCGACGAGCATGAAGTGGTGGCCGGCATCGATCGGGAAGGAGAAGCGGCCTTGCGGGACGCGATTTGGGGCCTCCACGGCAGCAGGATGGAACTGGATGTTTTCATTGTTTCCGATGAAGTAGCCTAGCAGGGGGGGATTGCGGCGGTGGTGTGCGCGGAAGCGGCTGCAGAAGCGGGTGTCGGAGGCGATGCTGCGCCAGCGCTTGGAGACGGCGGAGGCGCGCGGCAGGGAGGACGGCAGAGGGGCAGGCGGAGGAGGATCTCGGCGAGCAGATCGTCGTCCTCCGGCGGCGCCGCCGCCGGCGAGCTGAGGCGGTGGCGGAGGCTAGAAGTCATCTCGTTGCTCATGGTGGAAGAGCAGCCACGATCTGGAATGGGTGACCTAAAGTGAGAGTGAAGCCCAGGGAAACGAGAGAAGGCCCACAATAACAGAGAGCCCAGGTTCCATTTCTATTCGCTCAAGCTTCAAAGGAGAAAAAAACTTGTATCATCTTTTTTTTTTAAACAAGCTTTTTTTTTTTTGGTATATGAAAACTTGTACGCTCTTCTTGATGCAAAGTAGCACAGGTACTGGAAGATGCTTGGTGTTTGTTATTTCAAGGTCTTGCTACTTGAGGACCTGGCAAAAGGAGTACAGGCAAAGGTTCATTTCGCCGATGAGGCCGAGGACAAGATGGAAAGATCAAGGGAGGTGTTCGTTTTGCTTCTGGTGCCAGGAAATGGGGTCGTCGAAGCAGAGGACCGGGAAGTCCATCCGAAGGTTATTGCTCGACTGAAGTTTTGTTTGCTGAAGGTGGTTCTGCAACCTGAATGTTGGAGTGCATACAGTAGAGACGATGTCCCAGATTCAGATATTAACCAATGCACCGAAGTGCTTACCATATCCAAAGATAGGAGAAGAAAAAACTGTCCCAGAAGCATTGCTCCTCAATATGTGCAATTAATCCAACCCATAAACGCATCCAAGGTGCAACGGTATCTTTTTGGCATGTAAATTCAACACACGCAAAAAGAAGATTTGTCATGGGCACAAGCAGAGAGATCTTGTGGGACATGAGCAAACAGTGCTGGAAAAAATGCACAAACATGTTACATGCAGTGCAAAGCAAATGAACAGTGAGATTCAGTGGCAGGCCCAGCCATGTGGCATTAACCGATGCAAGTTAATTTCTCTTCATTCTAGTTTGAAAATTGCCCGCAGAAAACAGACAGTGTACCGAAGCTTCACGGCATAGAAGATTAGTTACGATTGACCAGAACATGTTAATTCCTACGAGTTGACATCACATTTGACTAGGGCGTGGCACATAGAGGGTTAAATTTCCTTGTGCAACACATCTTCACAGGCCACATGCACAGTCGCACAGTACAGAGTAGAAGAACCTACAGCTAACAATCCATTTCTGCATACCTGCAGAGCAACCAACGCTGTCAGTCAACTGATTTGTAGTATTCATTCATGGAAAAGTCTTCAAATCTACACAATTATTGTATGATTCAACCAGTAAATATTAGCTCCAAATGGTGAAACTTGTACCAAAATCTCAAAAAGGTTGAATCATCCCAGCGTTATTAGACAAACCAACATTAGGAAAAGAGAACAGCAACAGGAAGACGATTCATTTTTAGCGCCACACCTTCAACTCCTACTGTTAGCATGTTTTCAACTTTTCTGGCTATATCTGGTTTCAGTAGAGGAAGAAGTGGTTAATAACTCTGTTAGAACAGAAGTTGGACTTCACACACACTATAACTACAACCAAAATGTATTATGGATCAGACAAACTGTATTAGAGGTTATGCAAGTTGGACTGAAAAACAGAGATATGAAGAGAAAATATTTAATCAAACCTCCTTATACTAGCATAATTCTACAATAATAACTGCAAGAGAGCACTAGGTGTTACAACGATCCTGAATGAGCAATGATGTGAAATGTTTCCCCGAAATAAGCAATGAAGTGAAATGGCAAGACCATATTAATAGGGGAAGTTTGAAGCCAAATGGCAAATGCTCACATGTTGCTAGTTATAAATTATTTGCAACAACAGACAAATCATCCTCAAACTTGACACATAACCACAGAAAAAATTAAATGCGATGTAGTAACAAGTAAAAGTATCACAAAAGACCCTTGCAGGAACGAAAGTGAAAACATTTCAGTCTCCTACCACTAACAAATAGTTACCTGCTCAATCAATACATCACCATAGCATGTCTATCCGAACAAACCATATTATGCATTTTGCAGAAGTTCAGCTCCATTGCATCCACCACCAATGCCCTTGTCTACAAGAATAAGTCAAGGGACAATTGAGTTTCTAAACAAACAGTCAAATAGATACGAAGGAGCGTTAACCAGACATTAAGATAAACACACAGCTGTATTTTCAGAAAAATAATTCGGTCTTGGTACAACACTGGGAATATTCCAATAACAGTATATTATGTGATTATGAAACCATGTGTATTGACATCTGAATTGGTTCAATAGAGGTTTTAATGTAACCGTCTTAACTTCCCAACCATTGTGTAACTCATCGTGAGGAACATCTGAGTTGCAGTCATACAGTAATACAAGCTACATTACAAATTTATTGATTATGTCAAAACACACGAGACAGTAAAATTTAGTTCCACTCCTATACAAAGAATTTGCAAATGTCCCTCAAAAGTAATTTTCTAACAATCACTGAGTTTGATTTTACACACGCCCATAGGTTAAACATCTAAAGCGTGTGCTACCTCTGACTTGAACTACATACTAACTGAGCAATAATAATACAAGAATATTAGATAGCTTGGTTTCGATATACCTGCAGTGTAGATACCTTCAAATGGATGAAAGGTATGAGAGTTGAATGATTCGGGAAGTTTCTTGAATTGCAATGATTCAAGCTGGACCGTGAAGATGGCAATCGGATTCCACAATAAGACCACATTATTTTCCTCGGCAAACCCGATGATGAATAAGCGCACTCTCTCCTCTGGATTAATGAAAAGTAGCTTATCCAGTGCAATAGTTCTTCCCAGCACCCATGAAACCACACCATCACAATCAGCCTTCCTCTTCCATAATTGGGCACTGAATCCTGATAGGAAGAGGAAACCAAGGCCACCACCCTCTGCCGGTATAACCCAAATATTGCCAAATGTCATGCCATGGTTATCTTCCTCTGGCACAGGTATCAAACCTAGGCTCTGCCTACCCAAATCAAATTCAAGGAGTACAAAGGAATCCCCAGCAACTATCCAGTAGAATGAATCCCCAACCATCACAGCGGGCATGTCCCAATAAACGTTGACACTAAAATCATCGGATAGATGCGGTGTTGAGATGAGATTACCCCATGCAGCAACCACCGACGAATAAACGGAGGCGATCAATCGTGTATTTTGTTTCTCACAGTGGCCTTGGCCTACCAAGACCACCTGTAAGTGGTGGACGTCTCCAGCAGCACGCAGCACCGCCCCGCTGATCAGGTATTCCACCTGGAAGAGGAACCCCGGGGGAATGTCCAGGCGGTGCTGGTCACCGTTGACCGGATCAAAGACCAGGAGCTGGTTCCTCGATATGTGGAAGATGAGCACTAGGCCATGGCGGCATCCGAGGGTAATGAAGCGGTCACCATCGGGGATCGGGAAGGTGAAGCGGTCTTCCGGGAGGCGATTAGGGGCCTCCATGGCAGGATGGAAGACGTTTTTGTGATTTGTTTTAACGAAGCAGCCGAGGAGGGGAGGGTTGCGGCGGTGGTGTGCGCGGAAGCGGCGGCAGAAGCGGGGGTCGGAGGCGAGGCCGCGCCAGCGCCTGGAGACGGCGGAGGCTCGGGGGAGTGAGGACGGATGAGGGGGGAGGCGGAGGAGGATCTCGGCGAGCAGGTCGTCGTCTTCCAGCGGCGGCGTCGCCGACGAGCTGGGGCGGCGGCGTAGGCTGGCCGTCATCTCGCGGCTCATGGTTGGAGTGAGGTGCTGTTGACCTAAAGCGAGTGAAACTGAAGCCCATAGAAACAGAAAAGGCCCACGACAAGTAATGAAAAAGAAAGCCCAGTACATATCACTGTTCAGCAGGTCACTTGTGCACTCTTCTTATGCTATTGCTTGAAATAAATTTCTGCAACAGTTCATGATACAGACAGCGAAAGGAAGACAAATGTACCATCAGGTCTCACTTGTGTCCTCGATGAACAATGGGGAGGATATGGCAAAAAGATTACAGTACTTTTGTTTGAGGTAGAGGAGCAGCTAGAAAGATTATTGGAGGAGTTTGCAACAGCTGGTTGTTATTGCTTGACTGAAGTTCTGTGACAGTTACTGATATAGCCAACTTACGGATGGTTTTTGCTTTGAACTAGCTTTTGCATCCGAAGTTCATTGTCTGAATCTTATACGACACCAACAATCCGACAGTCGAAAGACCACATTCATGATCTGGGGCCATCCATGCGAAGGTTATTGCTTAACGGAGAGTTTCGTTTGCTTAGGCCCCGCTTGGATACCAGGTTTTCGGGCTGGAAATGGCCCAGAATATTTTACGGACCGTCGGACCTCCGTAAATTAAGACTATGATTGCTCCGTATTTCACGTAGGGGAAATCTAAACTGGAAACCAATCGAGCCCTTAAGGTAGAACTGGAATCGTGAATTCTGACTTCAGGTCTGCATGGGGTAGAGGGCAATTGGAGCTTCCTTAGTCGAGAGGAGCAACGCACCGCGCCCCTAGAACAGTGTATGTTTCAGTTCTTAAGAAGTTGACTCGTACGAGCTACAAATTCAGATATTAACCAATGCATCGAAAGCATTCACCATATAGCAGAAGCAAGAATTGCTACTCAATAGGTGCAAATTTATTTCTTCAGAGATGTTCTCTTTAATTTACTTCCTTAGAGGTTATAACTCATAACAGAACTCAAACGGTCAAACCCATATGTTAGCCAATGAAGAATTCACCATATATACGTCTCAAAGAAGAAGAAAATGTGCTAGTAGCAATGCTACGTTTTCTTTCTTTCTTTTTTGGCAAACACACTGCTACTTAACGGATGAAAATTCTAGCATCCAGGCAGCAATTGTTTGGAATGCATAAATGGAAATGACCACAAGGTTAAATGACCCGACCAACAGCATGGCATTAAAAGAGGCAAGTTGATTTCTGAATAATGTCTACAGAAACGAAATAACAGACAGAAGTTTGATACTTGAGATTAATGCCCACATCACACACCCAAAGACATGTTGATTTTGACAAGTCCACATCACGTTAGACCAGGGATGACACATAAAGGGTTGATTTCCTTGTGGAGCACATCTTCAGTCTCCATGCGCAGCACAAAAAATGGAAGAAAACTACTCCTTAATCTCAGCAACCAGAGTGCAATCTAGATACCTACAGAGAAAGCAAACATGATCAGCAAAATTATTTATCTCACAATTTTTGTATGATTCCAACAGTACACATTAGCTTCAACATTTTGGTAACTGTGCCAAAACCCCAAAGTTGAAGCAACTCGGCATTATTGAACAAAACCAACATTATAAAGAGAGAACGTCAATAGGAAGACAGTTAATCTGAAGCGGCACATTTCAGTTCCAATTGCTAGCACATTATCAAGTTTTTGGGTACATTATGGACCAAGTAGAAGCTACAAGATTAGTAGTTAAACTAACCCTCTTATCAAATATTTCGAAATTGGCCTACCTCTATCTCTCATCAATATTTCCAAAAAATTTACGTAACACTACACAAGGCAGCCCTACCTCTATCTCTCATCTCACCATGTCACAATTTGTTTCCCTTGTATTATTGTTCGTGCAAAAGGCGTTCAGAAGCTCCGGAGGAAATTAAACCTCTCTGAACAGCGTTTCTCAGAAATTCCTCCAGAAACCTACAAGCCGACGGGGCCAAGTCTTGCCAAGCTGATTCCAAATCCTGTCGCAGGTCGAGCAAAAGTGCCAAACCACAGCCCAAAGCTCCTCATTTCGACCGACACAAACATGGTCCAGCAGACTAGACCACATGCCCACAGCTCAGACAGGAAAAGAAAGACGCCGATGGTGCCATTAGCAATCAACGTCTCAGCGATGCATATATCTAAGTTTTTATTTATCAAAATCAAGGATTAAACTTCTAACTACAAATCTACAATCACCAAAATTGAAGAAATTAGACTGAATACAAACCATAACACAGCAGCTAACATGCATATTTGACCAGACAAACAATATTAGAGGCCCATGGACAATAACATACAAACATAGATACTTGTTGAGAAAAGGTTTAAACAGAGCCTAAGCCAAGCATAATTGTGCAACAACTAGAACAAGCAGTAGGAATTATAAGGATCACAAATGAGCTACGATGTGAAATGACATTGCTACAAGCCCGTTTAAATACAGAAAGTTTGAAGCAAAATGCTGATGTGTTGCTAGTCAACAATTATTTGAATTGAGGGAAAACAAACAAATCGTCCTGAAACTTGAACCATAACCACACACAAAAAATGCCATGTAGCAACCAGGCCCACAGGAAAAGTAAGACAAAAATATCCACAAAGTGAAGAAAAAAATCATCTGCTACCAATAACATATATTTACCTGCTCGATCAATAAGTCACAACAGCATGCCCATCTAGACAAATCATATTATTTATTTTGCAGAAGTTTCAGCTCCATCGTGTCCATAGTCAATGCCCTTGTCTACAAGAATAAGAAGCAAAGAAACCAGTGAGATTCAAATAATCAAATAGATAAAGTGGGGCATTAATGAGATATTTAGATAAACACATAGCTGTAACTTTGAAAAAATAATTCAGCTCTGATGCAACTGGGAATAGAATAATAGATAAACAAAACCATATTTACTATCAAATACAAAGAATACTCCAATAGTATTATATACTGTTTTCAGTGTAAACATATATACTCACTTATATCATAAAAAAAGAACATACACGACTATTGACAGATGGACAAGTTATCTAAAATCACTATTAAGCTTGGTCCATGACATAATGGGTAAATAAAATATAGTCATACCAATAATTTCCAGCGACAAAAGTGATCATGACTATTCATATCAACCTTATCCTTAAATCAATTTAGCCATGAATTCTCTGGCACAGATGGACTTGACACATATAGCAGGACTCTCCTAAAGATCAAAAGCTACAGCGTAAATATCAAACCATGTATATTGACATTTGAATTGGTTCAATCAAATTTTAACATAATTATCTTCATTTTCCAACCATTCAATATCTCATTGTGAGAAACATCTGAGCTGTAGTTACCCACAAATACTAGCTACATTTTACAATTCTTGAATATGTCAAAAGAGAGGAGAACAACAAAATTTAGTTCCATTAATATACAAAGAATTTGCAAATATCCCTCAAACAAATTTAAATCAATTATTATGTTCAGTTTTATTTTACTCACGCCCATAGATTATAATAACTGAAGTATTTTGCTACCTCTGACTTGCACTATACAATTCAACAATAATAATACGAGAATATCAGAAAACTTGGTTTTGTTATACCTGCAGTGTAGACACATTCGAATGGATAAGGGATCTCACAGTATTTGTTGGATTCGATGAGTTTCTTGAACTGCAATGTTTCAAGCTGGACCGTGAAGACACCAATAGATGTCCACAGTATGACCACATTATTGTTTTCAGCAAACCCGCGGATTTCTGGGTACTCCCAGTACTGTAGACTAATGGAAAGTAGCTTGTCTAGTGCAATAGTTCTTTGGAGGGCCCATGAAGCAACACCATCACAATTCATCTTTCTCTTCCATAATTGGGCGTGGAATCCTGATAGGAACAGGAAACCAACGCCACCACCCTCTGCTATCATAAACGAAATATTGCTAAGGTCCATCTCATGCGGGACAATCTCCTCCCCTGGCATTTGTATCACACCTAGGCTCCGACTACCGAGATCACATTCAAGGATTCCCAAGGAATCCGCAACAAGAAACCAGTAAAGGGAATCTCCAATCATCACAGCCGGCCTGTCCAGATAAACATACATGGACGTAACCGGCGGTGCTGTGAGATTGCCCCATATGTTGGTCTTTGACGAGTAGACAGAGGCGACCAGCTGTTTTTGTTGTATGTCGCTGGTGCCTACCACGACCACCTGGAAGTGGCGGCCATCTTCGGCAGAACGAAGCACTGCCGGTCTGATATGGGTATTCCTTTCGAAACCCGGGGGAAAGTCTAGGCGGTGCTGGTCGCCGGTGACGGGGTCCCACACCAGGAGCAGCATCCGTCCATAGTGCCAGCATAGCACGAGACCGTGGCGGCATCCGACGAGCGTGAAGTGGTGGCCGGCATCGATCGGGAAGGAGAAGCGGCCTTGCGGGACGTGATTGGGGGCCTCCAGGGCAGGTTGGAAGCGGATGGTGTTACTGTTATCGAGGAAGAAGCCTAGGAGGGGGGGATTGCGGCGGTGGTGTGCGCGGAAGCGGCTGCAGAAGCGGGGGTCGGAGGCGAGGCTGCGCCAGCGCCTGGAGACGGCAGAGGCGCGCGGGAGGGAGGACGGCAGCGGGGGAAGGCGGAGGAGGATCTCGGCAAGCAGGTTGCTGTCTTCCAGCGGCGGAGCCGCCGGCGAGCTGAGGCGGCGGCGGAGGCTGGCCGTCATCTCGTCACTCATGGTGGGTGCTGTGGATCTCGAGTGGAGCACGATGTGGAGTGTGGAGTGAGGTGCTGGTGACCTAAAGCGAGAAACCCAGTGGGCTGAGACTGAAGCCCAGAGAAACAGAGAAGCCCACGATAAGTAAAGGGAGAGCAAAGCCCACTGGATATCATCAGGTTTCACTTCCCCTAAACATATCATCAGGTTTCACTTTGAAGTTTACAATTTTGAACGAAATTGATGTTTTGCAATTCTCCCGGTTTGATGTGGCCCAAGAAAGGTTGTAGTTTGTAGGTTTAAGGTCTGGCTACGTGAGGGTCTAGCAAAAGGCTGATGAAGATTTACTCGAGCTAGAATGATCATGGAGGACTTTGCAACAGCTCATGGTTATAGCTTCGCTGAAATTCTGTAACAGTTAATGATAAATATACGAATGTTTTTGCTTCTGGTCCATGAGAACCTAGTTGAAGAGGAGCAATCGCACCATGTCCCTACCACACTGATGTTCCAAGATGTTAGCTCATAAAACAATTCAGATTCAGATATCCCAAAGAATGAAGAAAAACTGTCCCAGAAGCATTGCTACTCAGTAGGTCAATTAATCCAACTCATAAAAACATCCCAGCCCTGCAAATCAACTTGAACGGAAAGATTCAGTTACAAGCCATTGACCGATGCAAGTTAATTTTTCTTCATTCCAGTTCAAATATTGCCTACAGATGCCGGACAGTATACAGAAGCTTAGAATATTTGTCCCCGCTAAGTTGACCAGAGCATGTTAATTCCGACGAGTTCAAATCGCACTCCTACAAATCCTTGCGTCAGCTAACTATCCACATGGAAATAACAAAAAAAAAAAACAGGCCCGGTCCAAGTAGCACCGCTACTGAATAGATGCAAATTCAAGCCACAAGAAAGGGTCTCGTCAGCAATGCTATATCTTTCTGGGATACAAATTTGACACACACAAACAAGATATATCATGGAGCAAAAGCAGAGAGTTAGTGGTACATGAGCAAAAGTTACAGGAAAAGATATGCGCACAGACATGGCCAATACTATCGCATAAATAAAAGCAAGTTGATTTCTGAATAACGTCGACAGAAACAAGATAACAGATGGACGTTTGCTACAGGTTAAATATTAATTCCCACTCCACAGCTTCCCAGGAAATGTTAATTCATCACGCTTAACCAGGACATGACACATAGACGGTCAATTTCCTTGTGGAGCACATCACAGGCCCCATGCACAGAACACAAAATGGAAGAACCTACACCTAATCCAGCAACCAGAATGCTGCTCTAGATACCTACAGAGCAAGCAAACGTGATCAGCAAAACCGATTTGTAATAATCGTACATGCAATAGCCATTAAATTTATCTCACAATTTTTGTATGATTTGAACAGTGAACACTAGACTCAATATTGTTACAAAAGCTGAAAACTCAAATCATCATAGTTACTGGACAAAAACAACTTAAGAAACCGAGAACATAAATAGGAAGAGAGTTAATCTGTAGTGGTACACTTCAATTCCATCTGTTAGCACATTATCAAGTTTTTAGGCTACATATGGACTAAGTAGAACGCTAAAGAGTAGTATTCCAACTAACCCCTAACTTATCAAATCTTTTGAAATTGTCTTTCTTGTCATGGACAGCCAACATCTACAACGACCAAAATCGAAGAAATTAATATAGCAATAGCTACCATGTAGTTTGGACCAAACAAACTATGTTAGAGGCTAAGGACAATTACATATCTAGACTAATATAAAAAGACCCAGAAGGCGGAGATTCAAAGCATCTGAACCCAATGTTTGATGTCAAACGTGTTGAGCGCCCGCTGATCCCGCCTGCGGTTATCAGCCTCACCTCAATCATCAGGAAAAAAAACACCACGCCCACAAACCGCCGCCCACCCACGCGTTGCCGCCGTTCCCCAAACCGCACGCGCCGTTGTCGTTCTCCTCCCCCGCCCAGCCCGCCGCCTTCCCTGCCCTCCGCGCCGCCTCCGTCGAATCTGACTCCTACGACGACCGCCCACGCCCCGCCGGGCCGATCGACCCTGCCAAGTCCTCCGCCGCGGGGCGCGCCAGCCACCTTCAACGTCGTCGTCAAGGACAGCGACGAGCGCCAACCTCCGGCAGGTGCCGTATCCGGTTCTGCGTCCAGTTTGACATCCAACCTCGTGGCGTGTGCGCCGCCACCTAGCGAACATGTGCCTCTTCTTCCTTTTCCCCTTCTCATCCGATCCAGGCTGCGGTCCGCGCTCTCGATCCTGGCGGCGCTCCGCTCTTACCACCGAGCCCTCGGTGTCCTGCTTCGCCAGCTGCTCATCTCTCCTTCCCCCTTGATCCACCTCCACCTGCTCCTCGCCTCCTCTCCTCTTAGGCGCGTGGAACGGCAGCCAGCCACCTTCAACGTCGTCGTCAAGGACAGCGACGAGCGCCAACCTCCGGCAGGTGCCGCATCCGGTTCTGCGTCCAGTTTGACATCCAACCTCGTGGCGTGTGCGCCGCCACCTAGCGAACATGTGCCTCTTCTTCCTTTTCCCCTTCTCATCCGATCCAGGCTGCGGTCCGCGCTCTCGATCCTGGCGGCGCTCCGCTCTTACCACCGAGCCCTCGGTGTCCTGCTTCGCCAGCTGCTCATCTCTCCTTCCCCCTTGATCCACCTCCACCTGCTCCTCGCCTCCTCTCCTCTTAGGCGCGTGGAACGGCAGCGCTAAGGCGACGAGGACCGAGATCCGGGAGTGCGTGCTGGCCGTGGAACGAGCAACGCGTGGAGGACGAGATCATGGGGTTGCTGCAACTGGGCATGGAGTGCACCGAGCAGTACCTAACCGGCGCCCGAGCATGGCATGGGTGGATGATAGGATCGATCCATCTTCAGCAGCACGGCGGCAGCCGGAGCGTGTCAATTTGACCCCCAGGGCCAGACATCCTTGATTTCTTTATTCCTTCCATTCAACTTAGTTCCTTCAGAAATGACAAAGGAGACATTTGATTTATTGGTTGTCTATTCTGCAGTGGAATCTTAATTATCCTCGGCATTCTCCAGTTCACCGTTGCCTACCATCGAGTAAGAGGAGAAAAAGCTACGGCTGGAGATGGCTAATTGGTACTTAGAATGCTAAGATTGCTTTCTTAAATCTTGCATGTCTATCCCAGTCTTGGGATTTAACTGCATCGTCTATAGTTTTTAGAGTAAACTGGAATCTGCGGTGGAGTATGACATCCATACTATGTTGGATATTTGTAAGCTGAAGTCAACTTATGGCTACACTTTTGTTACTTACATGATCGGGTTCAAACTGAGGTCGACTGATATCGTGGACAACGACAATTTCATATTGTAATATGCGATAATAAAACATGAACTCTTATCCCAACAATATAGTATTGTTTATTTTGCAAACATAAATTGGCTGCCGAGGTAATGTATTCACTATTTTGTTGCAATTTGATTACATTGAGCCAAAATGAGTTTATATCATTATTTACTTTATTGTATTTCATAGCTCTACTTGTTTCTGCTATCCTTGACTGAAAATCATTGGTTTCTAGATTTCATTTAGTTGCTTTGCATGAAAGATTGAACTATTTCCAAACTGCTGTTCTAGAGTACTCTTTATTTTTCTTTCCTTGATATAGGTAGGTCTTTTTATTGTGACTGCTTGCCTTTCTTATTTCCAGTTTTGTGCTAAGTTAAGCAAAAATTCCAATGATATAAGGACCATGGATATCAAGATGTTTCTTTTTTTTGCGAGGAGGATATCAAGATGTTTCATAAGATCTCACCTTGGATGTCTTGTGGTGGTAAATATTTGAAGCTTTGTAAAGTCACTTAAATTTATATCTTCAATGGGTCTCTAAATGCTATCAAACCATGATGTATCAGTATCCAAAAGCGTTGGGAAATTGTATTTTTTTTGTTTAATTAGTTTGAGTGTTCACAAATCTCTTAATTAAAACTTGCAGTTCAGTTTCCTTCAGTTCTTTGTCGATAAGATTGCACTCTGCTTGAATAATCCCAGGCCGTCTCTTTCTCTCTTTTAACTTTCTAACTTTTTTTGTGGCTCAGTACGGCGGCAAAACATTGGGTGTCACATCCGCCATCCGAGCCATCATCATGGAGTGGGACCGCCTGGTGTCGCGTCCATCGGCCATCGGTGAGATAGTTGGCCTTGCTGAAAATGTTGGTGCTACTATGAGGATGCAGTACAATGGAAATGCATCCATGGACCAGCGTATTTGTCATTCAGGTTTGTTGCAGTATCCTGTTTGACCATGTATGTATTTCTGAATTGTATTCATTCATTCGTTGTTTGGCTATTGTAGCACCTACTTTTTCTTCATGCAGTCAAGCTCATTTCCTTTGTCTTGGTTTCATATATATGACAAGTTATTGTTCTGTTTTACATGTCATTGCAAAGTTAATTCCCAATGAAGAGCTTCCACTGCGTCCATGTGGGTATTAGCAAAGGTAATTCCCAATGATTATTGATGTAGAGTATTGTCATACATTTACTATTTAGCAAAGGTAAATTCTTGATAGCGAGTTTGTGAAATCATAGAGGTTCCTATTCTAAATTTTGTATACTTCAAACATTTTATGTTCAATTATATTAGACAACACGTGCATTGCACGGGCACGGCTACTAGTGTGCGTGAGTTAGACTGGCATGAAAATCTTGACATGCTGACACAAGAGTTAAGTCGACCGCTGAAGAGCATAATTGTACAACAACTAGAAGCGAGCAGAAGGTATTACTATTATGAGGATCGCAAATGAGCTATAATGTGAAACGGCTTGATGCAAACCCGTATAAATAAAGAAAGTTTGAAGTCAAATGCTCAGGTGTTATTAGCTAACAATTATTTGCTCTGAGGAAACAACAAATCATCCTGGGACATGAAAGATCCATAACCACAGGACAAAAACGAAATGCAATGTCCAACCAGCAAACAAAAACAAAAAATATCCAACAAGGGAAGGAAAGGAAAGGAAAGGAAAGGGAAAACATTTAATTCTGCTACCGCTAACAGATTGTTACCTGCTCAATCAATACATCACGACACCATCTCCATGTGGAAAAATCATATTATATATTTTGCGGAAGTTCAGCTCCACCATCAATACCCTTGTCTACAAGAATAACAAGTCAATGAACCAACGGGGATTCCACCGAACAGTCAAATAGATACAACAAGGTATTAATAAGATATTTTTATAAACACGCAGCTGCAATTTCAGAAAAATAATTCAGTTTTGCTGCAACATTGGGAATAGATAAAGAAGACCATATCTACTATCAAATACAAAGAATATTCCAATAATATTATATAATCTTTTCAGTATAAACATATACACTTGTCATATTATAAAATGAAGAACATGCACAACTATTAGCAGATAGGAAGAGAGAATTTAGCTAAAGTTACTCTTAAGCTTGGTCCATGCCATGTTGGACTAATAAATTCTAGCGATTAAACTGATAATGACTATTCATTTTAAGCTATTTTTAATAAATTTTAGCCTGAATTCTCTGGCACAACTGGACTTGTGACATACTTCTCTTCAAAAGGTCAAAAGCTACAATGTAAATATGAAGCCATCCTATTGACATCCGAATTGGTTCAGTCAAGTCTTTAATGTAATTGTCTTTAGTTTCCGACCATTGACTATCGACTCGTGAGGAGCATCTGAGCTGCAGTATGCAGTAACACTAGCCACACTACACAATTCTTGAACATGTCAAAATCCACGCATAAATAAAATTTAGTTCCACTCATATACAAAGAATTGGCAAATGACCCTCAAAAGTAATTTCTATCAATCATTGATTTTGATTTAGCGCCCACCCATAGGTTAAACAGCCAAAGCTTTTGGTACCTCTGAGTTGAACTATATAATTGAGCAAAATAATAATATGATAAATATTAGATTACTTGGTTTTGATCTACCTGCCGTATAGACACATTCAAATGGAGTAAAGTGAAGAAAGTAGTCGTCAGATCCAGGAAGTTTATTGAACTCCAATGATTCAAGCTGGACCGTGAAGATGCCGATAGAACTCCACAGTAAGACCACATTATTTTCCTCAGCAAACCCGATGATGTATAGGCGCCCCCCCTCCTCTGAATTAATGGAAAGTAGTTTGTCCAGTGCAATAGTTCTTCCCATAACCCATGAAGCAACACCATCACAATCCTTCTTCCTCTTCCATAATTGGGCGCTGAATCCTGACAGGTAGAGGAAACCAAGGCCACCACCCTCTGCCGGTATAACCCAAATATTGCCAATTGCTATGTGACGGTTATCTACCTCTGGCACAGGTATCAAACCTAGGCTACCCGTACCCAAATTAAATTCAATCAACCAGTTATCCCCATCAAAAAACCAGTAAAGCGAATCCCCAACCATCACAGCGGGGATGAGGGGATTAACAAAACCGCTAGAATCATCGGACGGAAGCGGTGTTGAGATGAGATTGCCCCATGCATTGGTCTCCGACGAATAAATGGAGGCGACCAATTGTGTATGTTGTCCCTCAGAGTGACCTACCAAGACCACCTGGAAGTGGTGGACGTCTCGAGCAGCACGCAGCACCGTCCCGCTGATCATGTATCCACCCTCCAAGAGGAACCCCGGGGAATGTCCAGGCGGTGCTGGGCGCCGGTGAGTGGATCAAAGACCAGGAGGTGCTTCCGAGGGTAGTAGGTGAGCACTAGGCCATGGCGGCATCCGAGGGTCATGGAGTGGACATTGTCGGGGATCGGGAAGGTGAATCGGCCTTCCGGGATGCGATTGGGGGCCTCCAGAGCGGGTAGGAAGTGATTTTTGCATATTGATCTGACAAAGCAGCCGAGGAGAGGAGTATTGCGGCGGTGGTGTGCGCGGAATCGGTGGCAGAAGCGGGGGTCGGAGGCGAGGCTGCGCCAACGCGTGGAGACGGCCGAGGCGCGGGGGAGGGAGGAGGGCAGCGGGGGGAGGCGTAGGAGGATCTCGGCGAGCATGTCGTTGTCCTCAAGCGGCCCCGCCGGCGGCGAGCTGGGGCGGCGGCGGAGGGTGGCCATCGTCTCGAACAGGGAGCAGGCACGATGTGGAGTATGTTTTTTTTTCACTCGGGGGATGTGTTTTTTTTTTCACTCGGGGATGTGTAGTAAGGCGTGATTGAAGGCCCAGAGAACAAAAATAAAGCCCACCACATATCAGTATTCCTCTTCCCTCCTCGAAATATATGTGTGTTTCATTTGCTAAAAACTGTATAGGTAAAATTCTATCGAAACAAAACAGAGGATTCTACAGTGCAAGGTTCACTCTAATTTTTTTTTTTCACAAAAATGTTTTTTTTTTTTTGTGAATGAAGAAATTGTTTATTTCATTTCCTGGTCGAGAGGCACAAGCACGACAGAGCATGTCGGGTGCCCTCCTCACGACGAGCACGGCCTCGAGCCCTCGAGGTGGCCAGCACGGTCGACATGCGTGGCCTTGCATACATTTCTTTTTTTTTTGACAAGGACGGTCCTTCGGCTTTGAAGAACATAAAATTGCTCATTAACGTTGGTCGGATTATAGTTTACATCAAGGTCCAGTGAAATAAAGGAAATTACAACAGTGACCTAGAAATTTTTGAAATTAAAACACCTGGTATACCATTAACTTGTGGACTCGACAAGATCGTCGGCCACTGCACGGGTTACATCACTCGGAGGATCAGAAAACCACACAACATGGTTTCCGAAAACCTCACTAGCACCGATCTTGGCCAGCACATGCGCTGGATTATTACATGAACGAGGTTTAAACACAACTTGGTACTCAATGAACCCTAAGCCTAGCAGGAACTTGGCTTCGCGGAACAGCGTATCTGGAGGGCTCGATCAAGAGAACAAGAGGTGATGGCTTGTTTAAGACTCAGACAGTCTGTTGAGAAGATCACACGACCCATCCCAATTGCTCCGCCAGCTCAATGGCCCGCAACCTCGCTTCGCCACCACCCGACATAGGTGCTGCAATTGGGAGAGCCTCGATTGTCTTCCAGTAGCGCACGACTACACACTGGAGGCACTCCATTCCGGCAAACACCAAACTTCCAAGCAAACCCTAGATCTAGACACCACCTAAACCTGAACCACTACTATGTACTCCCTCCGTTCTAAATTAGATGACTTCCATTTAGCCAAATTTGGATGTATCTATACTTGTAACATGTCTATATACATCCACATGTGGGCAAATGGAAGTCATCTAATTTGGAACGGAGGGAGTACATAGCAGCCCAAGCGTGTCCTCTTCCATCCTCGCTCACAGGGGTGGAGCTGCCAGAGGAGAAGGGAGGGGCTCGGGGCAGTCACGGAGGACTCTCAAGGAAGGATACAGAAGCACAAGAGAGAATAAAGAGGGGAAAGTGAGAGCCCCCGATTCCCTTCCTTTCCATTTGTTATGGATAGTGAAGAACGCATACCTCAGCAGTCAGGATCTCAAGACTACCGAGCGTTTGTTGCGTGGCTGGCATGATAAAACGGCCGAGACACATCTTGGAAAGTGCGATCATCCACACCTTGGGCATCCTCCATTCCTCCCTTCGTCCTGGTCTGGGAAATGAGGTTTGGGTCGTAATAACTAACCATTTGGGTGGCTTCTGACCAGAACATACTCAAAATAAAAAGTGATAGGCAACTTCAGGTCCGAGCGGCCGTCCATGATGATTATTTTTAAAATGAAAAGATAGAGGATTTCTCTACCTTATTAGCATTGATTGTTTTCTGTACAAAAATGGGCATAAGCCCTAAAACAAAAGAGAAAACAAAAAGAAAGTCACGGACTGATAAAGTTGGTCCATGATGATCTAATAGGACGCGTCTAAGCTATCCAATATAACAACGTGAGAAAAGATACATATTTTTCTCTCTTTGCAGCTTGGAGCTTGTGCATGGATAGTTAAGTCATGTACATACAACATTTCTATCTTTTCATTTATTTATATGTCAAATCGTCATCATAAAAAAGAGTTGACTTACATATGTCAAAGAATAATGCACATAATGAAGAAAACAGGGAACAAGACATGGCTCAAACATGGACTCTCCCTTGTAATTTTATATATTATTCAGCCGCCTACATTGTATTTAATTAATGCTAATCATTAAGATGAGCGCTCAGTGTTTTCCTCATTAAGCTCACCTACCATACATGGAGTATACACAAATGTCTCATCTATGTCATTTGTGTAGGCATGGTGGTAGCTTTTGGGGCGTGAGTTTCCCAAATATTGAACATTTGAGTTGTTCAAATGATATGCCACCACTCCGAAGACATCAGTCAAATAGACAACTTCCTTGTAGGGATGAAATCCAAGAATGTCAAAATATTCGTAGTATTTCTTAGCTCCATGTTTAATTGTAAAAAAATCATCATCATCAGAGTCCCACTCAAATCTGTTTTTCGTTAGAGTTTCAGTAGGAACATCTTTCTCGGCATCAGACACATCATGTACCATCCAAGGTGCATCCATCGGGCTACCATATTTTCTTAGGTGTTGGGCTAAGGGTAAAAGGTCATCTTGATACTTCAAGATCCACTCCATGTGTCCACTCGACTCAGCGAGGATCCAAACCCGTAATCTTTGAGGCTCTTCAACTATTCCAAAGTACACCATATTTTGTGAACTCCCTAGATATGGTTTTACACATCTCTTGTTCTTATTGTATGTTGGTGCTCTAGTCACTTGGTATGCACCGTTTGACAGCGAAAGCCTGAAACAATACTCATGTGATATATAAATTCTTATTTATATTTACAATTATAGTAATAAAACAAGAAAATATTAGTACTCAATTGTGTGATCTGCTCGGACTAACTAGCTAATGCAGTAGAGGTGAAACAATTACCACTAATGATTTGAAACAGAAAAAACAAAAATAAGACCATAAGTTAGCTGATTTAGTGTTGCATGGCTAAGACGTGTATGTTCGACTTACTTCACAAAGATGTTCTAATATGATCCTATTAAATCAAAAAAGCCCACTCTTTTCGCGTACAGAAAAGGAAAATAAAGCTGTTGGAGAGCGGAAACTGTCTTTTGCTCCCGGGCACCAGTGCTCCTGCCACTTAAAAAAATTCAAAAATAATTTTTATGAGTTCAAAAAATTCTGAAATAAATAAGGATGTAGCCAATGATATATCCCACGAACGTGTAAATTCGCAATTTGAGATACCTTATATTTTGGGCTACACAAAAATAACAAATATGATAGAATTTAGAGATTTGAAAATATACATACTTAGATCCACACTTTTGTGTAGCTCAAAATACAACTTATTTGAAGGTGATGTTTTGCATGTTCATGGGATATATCATTGACTCTCTCCACATTAATTTTCAGAATTTTTGAAACTTATAGATATGATTTTCGAATTTTTTATATAGCAGAGAGCACCGGAGCCCGGGAGTCAAAAATCTTCACTCTGTTGGAGAGTCGATAACTGCATGTACATACCTCGAAACAAAAGAACCACGGCAGTGCACGTAGAGTGCTCTTCGGCAGTAGACGGCGTAGCGCTGGCTTAACGACGACTCGGATCCATCCATGAGCAAATCTCGAACTGTTCCCGCCGGCTCACCTTGCCGGACAAAGGCCCTCTCCTCCCACTGACCAGTGCTCGACGAGAAAACGTTCAGCCTCCATGGAGTCGGTGGCCATTCCGATTCCAGGAAGCGGCGGCTCGCGTCATCATCGACAAATGGCGGTTTCCTCGCCTCAGGCGGCGTGGCGGGGACCACTAGCACCTCGTAGTGCGGCGACACGGCCGGATCGAACGCGAGGTACATACCACACGCGCCCTCAAGCCGCGGGCGAGGGATGAGAGTCCACCGCCGCGTCGCCGGGTTGCAGACATAGAGCTTGTCGCTCCCTGTCTCGCAGAGGAGCAGGCCATTGCTGTGGTCCAGCACCGACCACCAAGACCACCTGCGGTTGTCCATGGGCAGGAAGTCGAACATGGCGTCGACGACCGGCCTAGGGCAAGGGCGGGCGAAGAGGTGCGGCCGGTGGTGGTCGACGTAGTTGATGAAGATGCCGTGCACCTTGCTGTACGTCCTCCGGCGCGGCTGGGCTGCGGCGAGGAGGCTGCACGCAGGCAGTATGCGGCGGACGGCTGTCGTCAACATGGCCATGTTGGGTGGACTGTGGGCGGCGGCGCCGTAATCGATCGATGCATCCGGACGGATCAAATATTGAGGTTGTTGTACGTGGGCTCGATCGGTCCTAAATACTGTAGATCCTGGATGTGGATGGTGGACTCCAGAGTCCAGTAGTCCAACTCGACGGTCCAATAATCATGCACACTCTTGTCACACAAAAAAAACATGCACGCGATTTTTTTGAGAATTCATGCACACGATCTTGTCCACCTTTTTTTTTAAAGATCACCGATCTATTAATCATCCACAGCAGTACAAAATACCCAAAAAGTAATAAATATTACAAAAGGTCATTCGACCACCTAGCGACGACTGCGAACACTGAAGTGAGCCGAAGACGCGCCACTGTCCTCGCCCCTCCCTCTCTGGAGTCGGGCAAAGCTTGTCGTAGGAGAGCTTCTTGTAGTAGACACCTTGATGTATCATGGATCCAGACCTAGTAATTAATCAGCTAAATTTAGTTTTCAAGTTTGCGGCTGATTTGGTCACCAACATAATTGATTTTAGGAATTGTTTCCTTCATCCATCAAAACAAACACTATTTACATGACATGCAATAACAGGAAAACGAGAGATAATAGCTGCCGCGACGGCCGACGGGACACACTAGCTAGCGGAAAGAACGGGTTACTCATAGCTACCACGATCGACATCTCATTAGCGGGGAGATTTTATTTTCCTCTACCGGCACTAGTATAATTATCAGGATCATTTTGAACTGATGGTGATGGCTAGACATGACTAGCGGGCGAACTTACCGGCTCACTAGTAATATATATACAACATCTCACGACGGACGAAATAAAACCAAATAGTCCCTCAATTTTCTTGTCATTTATAGTTGAAACCCATCATGGATCTAAATGCGCTTCCAATAACTAATAGACAAATGTAGAAGTCGGCACACCACTTAGAAGGCTAAATACAAAACCCTCATCCGACGGACCACGTAGAATGACTAAAACCCACGAAGACAAAAAATATTGGCCCAACATAACTTACAGTGACATCACGATCACCACCAATGTATCAGGGAAAACATTGTAATACAATTAGTCGGGTCGACAACCATCATCCGTGCGATATTTCTCCTCATATATGATGCCTCCTGCATCGTTGGGCCCTTGTCACCAGACACACACAAAATTTTACTACATAACCGAACCGGAAGGGGTGCGTGGTGTGTATCATTATATAAAAAAAGCCAGCAAAAAAGTCCATTAAAGATGGAATTTGCATCCTGCATAGAAAACAAAAAATTGCAGGACTCTGATTTTCTAGGTGTAGGCGTGTAGCCATGGATTTTTGGTAATCTTTTTACATGTTATTAAAACTGAAAACCGTGAAGAGGTGGAGTTTTTTTTTTTTTTTGAGGTTTCGTGAAGAGCTGCAGATAATTACGGGTGTACCAAGTCCGGTTTGCGTGAGTTGTGGTGTGGGCTCAGAAACGGAATTCACTCTCACATTGGGCCTCCGCTTCACTTCGCTCCACCACACCATTTGCACTCCAGTCCAACACATCCCGCATGAGCAGCGACGAGGGCGAGAAGATGAGCAGCATCCGCCGCCGCTCCCGCTCGCCGGCGGCGGCGCCACCGCTGGAGGACGACGACCTGCTCTCCGAGATCCTCCTCCGCCTCCCTCCGCAGCCCTCCACTCTCCCCCGCGCCTCCGCCGTCTCCAAGCGCTGGCGCAGCCTCGCCTCCGACCCCCGCTTCACCCGCCGCTTCCGCGCACACCACCGCCGCAACCCTCCCCTCCTTGGCTGCTTCGTCAAGGATTTTAGCTACATCCACTTTCAACCTGCCCTGGAGGCCCCGAATCGACTCCCACAAGACTGCTTCTCCTACCCAATTGCCCCCCGAGAACGCTTCCTGCCCCTCGGGTGCCGCCATGGCCTCGCACTCATCCTCTCATTGGGGATTCAGCTTGTGGTGTGGGATCCCGTCACCGGCGAGCACCACCGCCTGGACATTCCCTCAGGGTTCGACGCCGAGACAAAACCCATCAGCGCGGCAGTGTTTCGGGCTGCCGGAGACATCCACCACTTCCAGGTGGTCTTGGTAGGCAACTGTGAGAGACAAGATACACGAGCGGTCGCGTCTGTTTATTCGTCGGAGACCGGTGTGTGGGGAAATCTCATCTCGACGCAGCTTCCGTACGACGATTCTTGCGACTTTCCCACCATGGTTTATGTGAGCACGCCTGCTGTGATGATTGGGAATTCCCTTTACTGGTTGCTTTTTGGGAATTCAAAAGGCATTCTTGAATTTGATTTGGCTAAGCGCAGACTTGCTCTAATACCAGTTCCAGATAATGGTGACACCGGCAAAGGCAAAATTTGGGTTGTGCTGGCAGAGGGTGGTGGCCTTGGTATCCTCTGCCTGACTGGTTTCTGCGCCCAATTGTGGAAGAGAATGACAGATTGCAATGGTGTTGGTTCATGGGTGTTGCAAAGAAGTATTGAACTGGATAAGCTACTTTCCTTGAATCCACAGACTGAGGGTAGCCCACTTATAATCGGGTTCGCTGAGGAAACTAATATGGTGTTACTGTGGACATCTGTCGGCATCACCTTTGTCCAACTTGAATCACTGAAGTTCAAGAAACTTTCTGAATCTAACATCTTTGAGCGCTATTATCCATTTGAAGGTGTCTATACAGCAGGTAAAGCAAAACTAAGTTATTTGATATTCTCTAATTACTATTGTTGAGTCGTGTGGTTCGAGTCAGAGTTTGAAAACATTGTATCTGTTTATTCTATGGGTGTATCCGTGTATGTAATATAAAACTGAACATAGTGATTGGCAGAAAAATATTTTTTGAGTAAGATTTGCAAATTCTTTGCATATTTATTGAACACAATTTTACTGTCTTATTGACATATTCAAGAATTTCATAATGGTAGTATTAGTGCATAGCTGCAATAAAGATGTTTCTCTGGATATCGTGCATAATGCTTTGAAACTGTTGACAATTACATGAAAAACTTGGTCGAACTATTCAGATGTAAAATAGGTATCTCAACTGGCACCAAAGCTTAAAGCTAGTTATATTTATTTTATCCACTACGGTTATCTTGGTCGATCTTGCTAGTAAAGCTGAATCCATAATAACGACTTGGTTTGTATCTGATTTGGCATGGACCATTCTTAAGTGTGATTTTTCTCACCTTGTCCCTTCCGATATGCTAATACTCGTTCATGTACTTCATTTTCCGGGATACCCGAGTATATACTATTTAAATTGAAAATAGTATATACAGTTATGGCATGTTCTTTATATTTGACAGTAGATATGGTTTTGTTTATCTATTCCCATTGTGGCACAAGACTGAGTTGCTTTTCTGAAATTGCAGCTATGTATTTATCTAAATATGTCTTTTACACCCCCTCGTATTAATATTGCTGTTCGTTGGAATCTCATTGGTTCCTTGACTTGTTATTCTTGTAGACAAGGTCATTGATAATGGACATGATGGAGCTGAACTTCTGCAAAATACATAATATGATTTGTCCAGATGGACATGCTATCGTGATGTATCGAGTAAGCAGGTAAGTATCTGTTAGTGTTAACAGATTTAATGTTCTCGTTTCCTTCGAGGGAATTTTTGTTTTACTTTTGCTGGTTGGTTCATCGCATTTCATTTTTTCCCTTATGGTTATGGGTGAAGTTTGAGGAGGATTTGTTTTGTTCCTTCAATGCAAATTGTTAATATGAGCTTGACATTTAATTTTATTTTTTAGTTAGGGAAAACATTTCACATTATTGGTCATTCATGACCTTTTGCAATAACTTGTGCTCACTGCATTTGTTTTTGTAAAATTATGATAGTGTGAGGAGGTTTGGTTAAATATTTTCTCAGGTTATCTTAACTTATCAGTCTAACTCACGTAACCTCCAATATAGTTTGTCTGATCCAACTACATGTTGGTTGTTCTATGGTTTGTCTGCACGTCTAATTTCTTCGATTTTGGTCACTTTAGATAGTTAATAATTTATAATATAATAATATATAACGAACACATAATAAAAATGACATTACTATATTCATGTGAAATACCGTTTGTTCACGAATAGTTGCCAGTGTTCTATTTCTATAGTGTGGAGAGTAAAAAACAATGATGCACGGCCCTTACTTTAGGCTAGCTTATACAGCATGAATTTGATTTGTTAGTGAGTACCTAGCTCGTGCATTTCTAAAAAATATTCCTATGAGCATGATTTCAGATGCTTATGCTTTGTTGCTCCACGAGCCCCTCATACTCCCATGGTAAGAAAATTTCAAAATATTCTATAATCTAGGATGCTCCAATGGAGTTATTTGAATTGCGGCTCACTGTTTCTAATGTTGGTTTTGTCAAATAATTCTGAGATGACAAAAACCTTTGATCTTTTGGCACAATTTCTAAAATTTGAAGCTAATGTTTATTGGCTGAATCATACAAAAATGATCGGACTTTCCTTTAATACATATTATGAATCGGTTTGACTGATGGCATTGGTTGCTCTGCAGGTATCTAGTTAACTTCCAGTGGCTGATATTCATAAATGGATTATTGGCTGTAGGTTCTTCCATTCCATTATCTATGTTGCATTCGGGCATGTGAAGACCTGCTTCGCAAGCAAATTGACCCTCTATACCCTGGTCAAAGATGAAGTGAACTCGTAGGAATTGCCATGCCCTGACCAACCGTGAAGTGTGAACTAATCTCTTAAGCAGTTAACTTCAGTCTGTCTGGTTTCTGTAGACACTATTCGAACTGTTATGAATTGAAATTAACGTGTTTCTATTAATGCCCTGCCAGTTGACCTTGTGGTTCATTCCGTTTTATGCCTTCCAAGCAAGCATGCTGATCTTGGATTGCAAGTACTTTGCTGGGGCACATATTCTTTTCAGCATCGTCTGCTCATGTCCCATCTATGATGATGCTCCTAAAATATTTCATTTTGTATGCTTTGCGTTGTGCTGAATTGTATCCCAAAAATATGGCAGTGCTGCCGGGACGCTTGAATTTGCATATGTTTTTAGGGAAAGTAAAAGCTTGTTAGACTTGGGGCATATCATGTCATTTTGTTTGGCCCCCTCTCCATGGAGATCTCCAAAGGGTGTGCTATTGCTTGAGGCTCCTCTCCTCAATTTGTTCTAGCTGCACCTGCAACTTATACGCCCAGCTTAACACAGTGCTCTACAATGTGGAGGCGGCGATTTGGGTAGTGGGTCTAGATGCACCTATTAGGTAATTTTTTTTTGGTTTTTTTTTTCAGAATGTCAAAAAATTCCAGAAAAAAATCCGGATGTACATTACAGCGTGATGTGTTAGCACAAAAATTGGCATGGTGAAAAAACTTTTTTAGCAACCTGTACAAAAAAGACAAAATTCTGACACGTATATATACATTTCGGTATGTCCGAATTTGTCTTTTTTGCATAGGTTGCAAAAAAAGTTTTTTCTTCGCGTAACTTTTGTGCTGACTTGAAATGTGTTGGACTACATGCAAAAAAATTATTTTGAATTTTTTGACATTTGGAAAATTGTTTTTTGGGTAGTGGGTGCATCTGCACCCACTATCCGTCTACAATGTACCGTATTTATCAGCAATAAAAAAACCATGAAGGGTATATGTATCTTTCTCTTTTGAACTAATTTCTCGTATGGTCTCAGCAATTGCGTTGGAATATGGGAGCTCTAAATGTACCGTATTTATCAACCATCTACACAGTTAACAAGTCGAGTAAACCAGCTTCAGTGGATTCGTACATTCATCAGTTCCATGCATTTTTTTTTTTGAGCTGATAGGCAGGAAAAGCAAGTATTAGTGGGCCAAAGCTAGAAGGCCCACGGCACTCCAGGTTGGGCTCGTGGAATTCCATTCATGGCCTTCTTGCGTTATCTCGTTCGACCAGTCTCACGGGACTCGCTCGCACCGACCGACCGGCGGCGCTCGTTCCAGCTTTCACTCGGCGCCAGCGCGGCGCCGGCGCGATGCTCCGCCTCCGTAGCTGCATCGCTGCCCGTATCCTCTATTCTACCTCCGCCCCTCCCATTTCCCCACTCCACCGCTTCCTCTCCGCGCCCGCTGTTTCTCCAAACCCTAGCTTCGCCGTCGAGGAGTATCTCGTCGACAAAGGGGGTGCGCCGGCCCTGGTGAGCCCCATTCGGCCCAGCCAGTCCGGCTGCCCCTCTCCCTCCCCTCTCTGGTGCGCCTCCCCCTCATGGGCCGTCTCCTCCGGGAGTTGACCCATTTAAGGTGGGCTGCCTTTTAAAATTCAAAATTAATTAAATAAAAATATATTTAACTATTAATTAAACTAATTAATATTAAATACATATTATCTAATTTATTTCGGCTCCGAAAACTATTTCGTCGCCCTCCGAACTTCATCGAATATGACCTGGAACACTTCCGGTGTTCTTCTCTCTATTTTCTTTTCTGCGTCCAATCTAAATAAACGTCACCTACCCTTAAGTGTGTCACCCTAGCGGTTCGGAAACACATAGACATGATCGAGACCCGTTCTCCGATCAATGACTAGCATCGGGGTCGTGGATACCCATAATAGCCCCTGTGCGTTCACGAATAACTTTATCGTTCGAACCTTAGACGTTAAGTCTTAAACCTTTTGTCTGACGATACTTAGTTTGTCCGAGACTCGATCTCCGGCATCACGATACCGAGCTTGATCTCGTTACTTGACAATACTATATTTACTCGTCTGTGATATTACATCCCTGTGACCTAGTCACATGCTTGCAAGCTCATTGATGTAATCTCACTGAATGGGCTCAGAGTATCTATCCTGCTATGCGGATTGGCAAATCCCGCTCTTGATCCCTCGCCTCAACTACTTTCTTCCGATACCCGAGAGGGACACCTTTATTGTCACACTATGTAAGATATGACGTTTTGATGCAATCAAAGTATCTTTCAGAAACAACAATTAAAGTTGATCTCATGGTCAAATGTGTAATGACTACGTCCTACAAATATTGGGTGCGTCCATCACATCATTCACCTAATGATTGACTCCATTGTCAACTGACATGAATGTCACATGATCGGGAAACCTCGACCATCAATCGCACAACGAACTAGTAAAGAGGCTACTAGGGACCGGGTTGTTTACATACCACACGTGAATTAATGTTTCTGCTTAATACAGTTATAGCATGGTATAAAACGTATTATGAACAAATGAGATATGGCAAATAAAACATCTTTATTAATTGCCTCTAGGGCATATCTCTTTCAAATTATGTCACAACTTGATTGTTCGGGACTAGACACATCTCGAACTTAACTCCTCGCATGGGAGAAAAATAATGATACCAACTATTGAAAACTACAAGGGCATAGGCATATCGTACTTTTTTACTCAACCACAACAATTAGCTCAATCCTCGGTACGTTACAACGGGCTGATAAAAATATTGCATATGAAATACTCCCACCGATTTATATTAAGTGTCGCAGTTATGAACTAATCTCAGTTTAAAACGGTGACACTTAAGTTTGATCGGAGGAAGTGTCATTTAAATGTTTACTGCTTTTTCTCCTTATCTCTCCCTCTCTCTCTATAGCAAAAGTCATGACAGAATAAATATATAATATTTGAGATGAGAAAATTATAGTATTGACTTCGGTTTCAATTTATGGAGTTTCATAGTGAAATTCAGTTTAATGCATGGGAGTAGAATGTAGATGCTCCTAACCCCAGACAAAAGCAATTCAATATGTTGACAAATTCTGAACAAAAAAATTCCGCATAGATCTCGATATCTTTTTTGTGCATGCTAAGTTTTGGATAAAACCCGATATTCTTAAAAGAGAAAGGAAAGGAGAAAAAGACCCCCTTCTATCTAATTATTTATATTATGTGAAATTCCTTTGACACAATCATATGATTCAAATTTCTTGGGACTTTTTTCCTTATCTTCCACCCCCAAAGCTAATCCTACGAACTTCTTCCTGCAAGGATCAAATTGAAGCAAACTAAGTTGTAACTCGTGTGTCTCTTCTATTTCTTGCGTTTAACCCACAATTTCGATTTGGATATAACTTTTTGGTATATACATTTATAGCTTTTGCACGCCTTTTATATGCATGGGGAAAAACAATACACACGAAGAATGTAGGCAATTATTCCTTTCATAGTCACAATATTAGATCCCTCGTCGGTCTGATTCTTCACAATATTATTGTATGTCATGGGAGGAAGGGAAGCTCGTGCAAATATAAGGATCACCTATAGAGATTTGCAAGATTACTGAAAGCCCCTACCCGCCATTGATATGAAAAAAATAAGTACGTGGTTGAGTTTTTCGTTTTTAAATTAATGCTCTTGTAAAGGTGAATCTTGTTTGCAAGTTTTGGCTAAAGAAAAGCCTTATTGGTGCATCAAGTTTAAACTCAAATAATTTATTTTCCTGTCTAAACTAGCAGCTAGGCAAAAATCGTCGAATCTACCAATGTCTGGTCTTCTTAGAAGTAGAAGACTCGAGGGGTGTTTGTTTGGGTTTTTCGTGGCTCTCCAGTGGTAAAAACAGGCAAACCGAATCAAACAGGGTATTTTTTGACAAATCTGACCCTTTTATGTAACTAAACCCATATATGGCCTCTTATCAAAACTATTTTCAAATCTGGCCTCTCGAGGTCGGCGCTAAAGAGGATGGAGCCGAGCTTGTTCAGTTCGGCGCCATTCAGAAATTCCCACAATTTTCTTAAGGACTTAAAAAAATTAAAATGGGAGTCGGCGCCAACGAGGATGGAGCCGACATGTACAAGATCGGCGCCATCCTCTATGGAGCCGACCTCAGGGGCCAGATTTGACAATAGTTTCACCAGATTCATCATTACTTTCGTAAAAGGGCCAGATTTGACAAAAATACTCAAACGGGGATGCATTGAACCACCGAGCGAAATAGAGGTGGACGTCATTGGAGAGCATGGCCAGACTCCAAGCGTTCTTTACAACATCATCAGATTGTCCTTCTTCGAACCAACGCGCCTCGAACTTAGGCTGAGGCACTGATACGTCCATTTTGCATCACTATTTTATATCATAATTTACTGTTATTCATTGATATATTTCATATTAAGAGGTGTTACTTATATTATTTTGTCTTATTTTGCATGTTTGATGATTATTGGATAATTAACTGCCGGAGTCAGATTTCAGCTGGAAAAAGCACCGTCAAGACACTATATTTCTGGAGTTCTAAAAATCTTGTCAAATATACAGAAGTTCCTATTTTATCAGAAGATGGAGGCAGCCAAAAGGGGAGGCTGAGATGGGCCAGGAGGGCCCACACCACCCCTGGGCGCGGGCCCCACCTTGGCCACGCCGAGGCATGGTGTGGAGCCCCTGGCCCACCTCAGGCACTCCCCCTTCGTGCACTTCATCCCCTCAACCCTAATATTCGAGGAGGGAGCCAGAGGAAATATTCCGCCTCCTCCACGGGACGGAAACAACAGAGAGAGAAAAAGCTCTCCGCAGGGAGAAATCTGTCCGGGAAATTCCCTCCCGGAGGGGGGGGATCATCGCCAACCTCATCGTCATCGCGCGGGACTTCATCGGGATCATCATCATCATCATCATCTCCACTGCCATCACCATCATCACCGCTGCTCCATCCCATTCCGATGTAACATTTAGGGCTATACTTTGTCTAGTTCATAGGGGGAACTCTCCCGGTGTTAATTACTCCTTGTGGTTGATGCTATTGAGTTTTATCGGTGAATTGAAGTATATGTTCAGATTGTTATTCATCATTAAATTATCTCTGATCATGATCCAAATGATGTCTTGTGAGTAGTTCATTTAGTTCTTGAGAACATGGGAAAGTCTTGTCGCTAGTAGTGAATTATGTTGAGTAATATTTAATGGTTTGATATTTAAGTTTCGGTGCTATTCTTCTAGTGGTGTCATGTGAACGCCGACTACATGACACTTCACCTTTATGGGCCTAGGGGAATGCATTGTGTATTTGGTTGCTAATTGTGGGGTTGCCGGAGTGACAGAAACCTAAACCCCCGTTAGTAAACCGATGCACGAGGGAGCGTAGGATCTTAGAGTTTAAGGCTGTGGTTAGATTTATCTTAATTACTTTCTTCACTAGTACAGAACGACACATCAGAAACGGGCCAAAAAGCCCATCGGCAACGGAGAAAGGGTCCGTGTCCCCGCCTCTGTCACTGATGTGAAGCCTCACAATGGCAACTGAGATTTTGATCGTTTGCAATAAGTTTAGCAACGGGCATAATATATAATCGTTGCCTTTAGTTTTTACATCAGATACGGAGATTAGTTTTTGACCGTTTGTAATGAGGGCTAAAGGAAACAAAAAAAAAGCCGGTGACGCCTGCTGCGCCGTCGACGGAGCCCTGTGGTTCCTGCTTAACGGCCGCCGGTTCTTCACCTTTCTCTTCGTCCAGCTTCATTGCGTGGTCTTCTTCTACCTATTTAGTACTGCACAAAAGTCTTGCTCTTGGAGGCGCCGGCTTCAGTGGACCGTGTGGACGGTGCCCCGCTCCTACGTCTTCACGGCCGCCGCATAGTCTCCAGGTTTCCTCCTCGCCCTAAAGGAGATAAAAAAAATCAAAATGTAAGCTCCTTCATCTCTATACACAAGACAAATGCTTCTTCATTGGCATTACAGAAAATATAGAACTAATTACAACTAGAACATAGCCTAAACAATGTCTCATATATAGGTAGATTGGACACACCAATTCCAGGGATGGAGCAAGCGAGCCAAGTAGGATGCACAAGATCGATGTGTATATGTGCATATCACAAGGATCACTAGCGCCACCCCCGGATCACACGGTGTTACCTAATTTTAATCATCGGCATAACAGAAACAAAACTAAAATCAGAGCAAATGTCTACTATAAACATAGCAAATCTATGGATAAACAATTAGCTACTTACAACTAGAAAATAGCTAAAATCTATGTGTAAACAATGCCTACTATAAACAGAGCAAATCTATGGATAAATAATTAGCTACTTACAACTAGAAAACAGCTAAAATATATGTGTAAACAATGCAGACTATAAACAGAGCAAATCTATGGATAAACAATTAGCTACTTACAACTAGAAAATAGATAAAATCTATGTGTAAACAATGCCTACTAAAAACAGAGCAGATCTATGGATAAACAATTAGCTATTTACAACTAGAAAACAGTTAAAATCTATGTGTAAACAATGTCTACTAAAAACAGAGCAAATCTATGGATAAACAATTAGCTACTTATAACTAGAAAACAGCTAAAATCTATGTGTAAATAATGCCTACTAAAAACAGAGCAAATCTATGAATAAACAATTAGCTACTTATAACTAGAAAACAGCTAAAATCTATGTGTAAACAATGCCTACTAAAAATAGAGCAAATCTATGGATAAACAATTAGCTACTTACAACTAGAAAACAGCTAAAATCTATGTGTAAACAATGCCTACTATAAACAGAGCAAATCTATGGCTAAACAATTAGCTACTTACCACAATGCCTAATAAGAACAGAGCTAATCATCTGAAACGAGCAAAAAGAAGTGCAAAAAAAAAACTATCCTACTGAACTGGGGTCTTACATTAGGCGAGGCGGGCTCGCTTAGCGTCGCCGGCGACGGAGCTAGCGCCGGCCTCCCCTGGCGGCGCCTTGCCCTCGCCGTGGACCAAAGAGAGGGCTATGGCGGCCCGGAGGTTAGACTGGTAGACCGCCTCCTCGGCGCGTTCGACCTGGGTCGAGGCCTCGGAGAGGAGGACCGCCGCCTCCAGATCGGCCTCGTCCTAACGACGCTTGGCGTCATCGCGCTCGAAATCGGCGCGGGAGAGTTGACAAGCGATCTCCAGATCACGATCCTCCTCCTCTTCCTCTTCCTCTTCCTCTCCCTCTTCCTCTTCCTTGTCGTCGGAGGGCGAGGACGAGGAGGAGGAGGAAGACGGATGGCGGCCGGGGTACATCGCCTGGCGGATCTCGTGGTAGTTGCAATGGTGGCCAAATGAGCGGGTGCGGCCGGAAGGGTGCGGATCACTGGAGCCTTCGCCGTGCTCTTCCTGCGGACGAGCGCCAAGGGTGCGGGACCGGCCCGCGGGGCCGGAGAAGCGGCGGCAGCCTGTTCCGCAAGCTCATCCCGCAACACCAGCTGACGCTGCTGCTGCCTGAAGGCCCGGAGGGTCGGGCGGCCACGGCCGCGGCCACGGCCGCGATGGCCGGATGTACCAGCGCCGACGGTGGAACCCATGCAAGAGAGAGGAGACTGTGCGGCGGCTAGGGTTGGAAGTGAGACAGTGAGAGTGAGAGTGAAGGGCATAGCAGGTTCTTATAGGCCGCGGGCTGTCGGGCTGCTTCTAATGGCAATGGAGATAACGAAATTGTCCATGTGCGATGAGCACACATCGGTAACAGAGGTAAACTAACCTCCGTTGCCAACATATATTCCACTATTCACCCGTTGCCTTTGTTGTGGGCCTGCTTTACGGCCCAGTGCGGGCACGCGGGGGATGTCGCGATTTACCGTCGCCTAACTCCTGTCGTTGCCATAGAGGGGTATCCGATGTGTCGTTCTGTACTAGTGCTTGTAACCGTGGATGCTTAGAAGGGGTATAATCACAAGTATGTATTAGTCCAAGTAGGGCGGTGCATTAGCATAGGTTCACCCACACAACACTTATCAAAACAATAAAGATTAATCAACTATGTGAAGCGAAAGCACTTGACTAGAATCCCGTGTGTCCTCAAGAACATTTTGTCATCATAAGTAAACCAACCGGCTTGTCCTTTGCTCTAAAAAGGATTGGGCCACTTGCTGCAATTATTATTACTGTCTTTTACTTACTCGCATTTTATTTACCTGCTATATCAAAAACCCTAAAAACTTGTCTGCTAGTTTACAGTGAAACCTTTACCGAAACTCCTTGTCAGCACCTTCTGCTCCTCGTTGGGTTCGACACTCTTATTTATCGAAAGTACTACGATACACCCCCTATACTTGTGGGTCATCAAGACTATTTTCTGGCGCCGTTGCCGGGGAGTGAAGCGCTATTGGTAAGTGGAATTGGTAAGGGAAACTTTTACTGTAGGTGCTGTTTTTATTTCTGCTTGCTACTTTATTTTATCATGGAGAGATCTCCATTTGAATCCCTGTTTGGAATACTACTACCACTGCTACGGTAGTAGAAGAGGAACCACCTGATCAAGTAATTCCATTTAAAATACCTATGAAAATTGTTGAACGAGTTACGAATAACCGCTATGCAGGAGATGGAACTGTCCCTCCTGGGGATCATTTGCTATTTATTCATGAATTATGCGAGTTGTTCAAGTGTGCAGGTATTTCAATGGAAGAGGTCAAGAAGAAATTGTTCTCTATATCGTTGACTGGTAAAGCTGCAAAATGGTATAGGATGCTGAAGAATGGCGTTCTATTGGCTGGGAGGAGATTGTGCCTCTCTTTTATTCTAAATTTTATCCTCCTAGTGAAATTCATCAAGATCGGAATCATATATATAATTTTTGGCCTCATGATGGAGAAAGTATTGCCCAAGCGTGGGGGAGATTGAAATCATTAATGCTCAAATGCCCCATTCATGAGCTTCCTGGTAATTGTTATTGATAACTTCTATGCAAGGCTTTCTCTTCAAGATAAAACTCTATTGGATACCTCTTGTGCTGGATCATTTACGTAATAAAGAGGAAGTTAAATGGGACCTTCTTGATCGGATTGAGGAAAATACTGAAGGATGGGAGAACGACAAAGGTAGAGAATCAGGTATAAAGTATGATTACGAATGCATTAAAACTTTTATGAATACTGATAATTTTCGTAATCTCTATGATATGTATGGTCTTGATTCTCAAGTTATTGCAAACTGTTACAAGGCTTTTGCCTCTTATCTTGATGTTCCTAAAGAAAGTTGCAATAAGTATCATTTGCCTTACAAAGATAATACTAATTCTGCCAATATTAAAAACATTGAAGTTCATACAGTTGATCGTATCTTGCCAGAACCTTATATTGAGAAACCACCTTTTCCTGTTAAAATTAGGAACATTCTATCATAGCTAGTGTGGTTAATAAAAGTGCAAAGAAAGCTTTAGAACCTGCTGAACAAATAGCGGTTGAACCCACAATAGCAATAGTAAAGGATTTGGTAACTGAAAATGTAGAAGGAGGACATATTATCTTTTGTGAAGATGCCTCTAATATTGTTTCACATCCCAGTAGAGCTAGGAAAACAAGTGTTCCTGTGCTTTCAGTCAAAATAGGAGAACATTGCTATTATTATGTGATATTGGTGCAAGTTCTAGTGCTATTCCTTTTGATCTTTATAAAGAAATTATGCATGAAATTGGTCCTTGCGAACTTGAGGAGATTGATGTGGTTATTCAGCTTGCTAATAGAGAAACTATCTCTCCAATTGGTATTGTGAGAGACGTTGAAGTTTTATGTGGTAAGACTAAATACCCTGCTGATTTTCTAGTACTTGGTTCTGTTGCTAGTAAAACTGTCCCATTATTTTTGGTAGGCCTTTCTTGAATACATGTGGTGCATTATAGATTGTAAGAAAGAGAAAATTTACACTAAATTTAATGGAGAATCTTATGAGTTTAATTTCTCTAAGTTTGGTAAAAACTTTATGAAACTGAATTACCTAATGAGAATTTAAGTTGAACAACTTGCTTCTATTGCTGTTGCTCCTAACAATGCCTTGCAGCAATTCATGGAGGAACACGAAAGTGAAGTATTTATGGAGGAAGGAATGAGATTGACAATGCCTTTCTTCGTCAACCACCAATACTTAAGCATAATTTGCCTGTGGAAGATTTGGGTACCTCAGCGCCTCCTAAGGAAGATCCTGTCTTCGATTTAAAACCTTACCTGATAATCTTAAGTATGTTTATCTTGATGAAAGAAATATATCCTGTTATTATTAGTTCTAAACTTTCAGGTAATGAAGAAGCAAGGCTATTAGAAGTACTAAAGAAACATCGAGGAGCTATGGGATACACTTTGGATGATTTAAAGGGGATTTCTCCTACTATATGTCAACATGCCATCAACATTGAACCCGATGCAAAACCTGTTGTTGAGCATCAGCGTCGCTTGATCCCTAAGATGAAAGAAGTGGTAAGAAATGAGGTATTAAAACTTCTTGATGCTGGTATAATTTATCCTATTGCTGATAGTAGATGGGTAAGTCCTGTGCATTGTGTCCCTAAGAAAGGAGGAGTTACTGTTGTACCAAATGAAAATGATGAACTTATTCCTCAAAGAGTAGTAGTTGGGTATAGGATGTGCATTGATTTTAGAAAGGTCAATAAAGTAACTAAGAAAGATCATTATCCTTTGCCTTTTATTGATCAAATGTTAGAAAGGTTGTCTAAGAAAACTCATTTTTGTTTCCTTGATGGTTATTCTGGATTCTCACAAATTGCTGTTAAAGCACAAGATCAAGAGAAAACTACTTTTACTTGTCCTTATGGAACTTATGCTTATAGACGTATGCCTTTTGGTTTGTGTAATGCTCCTGCTACGTTCCAAAGATGCATGTCTGCTATTTTTCATGGTTTTTGTGAAGAAATTGTGGAAGTATTCATGGACGATTTTTCCGTCTACGGAACTTCCTTTGATAATTGCTTGCACAATCTTGATAAAGTTTTGCAGAGATGTGAGGAGACTAATCTTGTTCTTAATTGGGAGAAATGTCATTTCATGGTTAATGAAGGAATTGTCCTAGGGCACAAAATTTCTGAAAGAGGTATTGAAGTGGACAGAGCTAAAGTTGAAGCAATCGAGAAAATGCCCTGTCCAAGGGATGTGAAAGGTATCCGTAGTATTCTTGGTCATGCCGGTTTTATAGGAGGTTTATTAAAGATTTCTCTAAAATTTCAAAACCCCTCACTAATCTTCTTCAAAAAGATGTACCTTTTGTTTTTGATGATGATTGCAAGGAAGCTTTTGAAACTCTAAAAAAGGCTTTAATCACAGCTCCTGTTGTTCAACCTCCTGATTGGACTTTACCTTTTGAAATAATGTGTGATGCTAGTGATTTTGCTGTAGGAGCTGTTCTTGGACAGCGGGTAGACAAGAAGTTAAATGTTATTCATTATGCTAGTAAAACACTTGATGCCGCTCAAAAGAATTATGCTACTACTGAAAAGGAATTTTTAGCAGTTGTTTTTGCTTGTGATAAATTTAGACCTTATATTGTTGATTCAAAAGTTACTATTCACACTGATCATGCTGCTATTAGATACCTTATGGAAAAGAAAGATGCTAAGCCTAGGCTCATAAGATGGGTACTTTACTGCAAGAATTTGATTTACATATTGTAGATAGGAAAGGTGCTGAAAATCCTGTTGCTGATAATTTGTCTAGATTAGAAAACATTTCAGATGATCCTATACCTGTTAATGATAGTTTTCCAAATGAACAATTGGCTGCGATAAAGGTAAGCTCACGCGAAAGTCCTTGGTATGCTGATTATGCTAATTTATTGTTGCCAAGTATTTGCCTCCGACCTTTACAGCTCAGCAAAGAAGAAAGTTCTTTTATGATTTGAGGCATTATTTTTGGGATGACCCACATTTGTATAAAGAAGGAGTAGATGGCATTATGCGAAGATGTGTTCCTGAGTATGAACAGAAAGAAATATTGAGCAAATGCCATGGAAGTGCTTATGGAGGACATCACGCTGGAGATAGAACTGCAAAAGGTTCTACAATCAGGTTTTTATTGGCCTACCCTTTTTAGAGATGCTAGAAAATTTGTTTTATCATGTGATGAATGTCAAAGAGTAGGTAACATTAGTAGACGTAATGAAATGCCTATGAATTATTCTCTTGTTATTGAACCTTTGACTGTTGGGGATTTGACTTTATGGGTCCTTTTCCTCCTCAAATGGTTATACTCATATACTTGTTGCTGTTGATTATGTTACTAAATGGGTAGAAGCTATACCAACTTCTAGTGCTGATGGTGAGACATCATTAAAAATGCTTAAAGATATTATCTTCCTAGGTTTGGTGTGCCTAGATATCTCATGACTGATGGTGGTTCTCATTTTATCATGGTGCTTTTAGAAAAACTCTAGCTAAGTATGATGTTAATCATAGAATTGCTTCACCATATCATCCCAAACAAGTGGTCAAGTAGAATTATCAAATAGAGAGATTAAGTCTATTTTGCAAAAGACTGTTAATAAATCTAGAAAAAATTGGTCTAAAAAGCTTAACGATGCTTTGTGGGCTTATAGAACTGCTTATAAAAATCCTATGGGAATGTCTCCTTACAAAATGGTTTATGGAAAAGCTTGTCATTTGCCTTAGAATTAGAACATAAAGCCTATTGGGCGGTGAAAGAACTTAATAGAGATTTTAAACTTGCCGGTAAAAAGAGATTGCTTAATTTGAATTCTTTAGATGAATGGAGAAATGCAGCTTATGAAAATGCTAGGCTCTTTAAAGAGAAAGTTAAGCAATGGCATGATAGAAGAATTCTTAAGAGAGAATTTAACGTAGGTGAAAAAGTTTTATTGTATAGGTCTCGTCTCAGATTTTTTGCAGGAAAATTACTTTCAAAATGGGAAGGACCTTATATCATTGAGGAGGTCTATCGCTCAGGTGCGATTAAAATCAATTCACTAGATGGGGACAGACCACAAGTGGTTAATGGTCAAAGACTCAAGCATTACATTTCTGGAGATTCTTATAATGAAGATGTTGATTTATCAAAGTGGTAACTCCAGAGGATTTTATAAAAAGTCAAATTCAGACAACTGCAAAGCTGATTTGGAATAGGTAACAGTTTCGGTAAGAAAAAGTTCGCGATTTACTTTCAACTAAATATTTGTTGTTTTTACATAATATGGAAAATTATGAGTCGGAAAAGGGTAGGAAACGGTGCCCGAGGGCACCACACCACCCCTGGGGCGGGGCCCACCCTGGCCGCGCCGTGGGTGCGTGTGGGCACCTCGGAGCCCGTCTCCGACCCCGTTTCGTCCTGTACCTTCCTTTTGTCGTAAAACTTTTTGCTATATAATCACCCGGATCTCCCGAGGTCCGTATATCGTGTTTTCGTCGAGTTTTGTTTTCGAGCTGTTTCTGCCAGGTTTAGCTCCAGATTAGAAGATGTCTTCATCCGGGGCTCCGAAGGATACCTTCTTCAAGAACGTCGTCAACCCATACATCAATGAGCTGAAGCAGCACCCTCAAGAGATGCGGCTTGTGGATGGAGTCCTTGTTCGAGAAGATGTCAAGGGACCCAAGGTTGAAGGGGACATGAAGGCTAGGCTAGAAGAAGTAGAGCATGAAGTTTTCCGGTACCAGAAGATGATAGAGCGCGGAGTGGAGATCAACCACAAGATCATTAATGAGCTTATTGATGAACACAAGAAGGAGACTGATAAGCTGTGGGATAACATCTTCGCACTTAGTAAACTACATCCAAGTTACAAGGGCAAATTTACGATCTTCAAAACCAAAACTGTGAGTATGAAGCTAGGTTCAAACGCATAAGCTCAGCTGCTAGTTTCAGGTTCTTGGAAACCAAATCCTCTTTCGTTGATGGGGAGCCTCTGCCTTGGAAATTTGATGACGAGGAGTCACCACCAAGAGATCAAGCCTAAATCGTCAAGGGGTAATGGCACTCCCTTGGCTTGTTCCAAGCTTGGGGGAGTGCCCAGTATCATCTTTATCCTTTCGTTTTTTAATTTCGTGGTCATATCATGAGTAGAGAAGTTATCTTATAAGATGGTTTGCGATGTGGAGTGTCATCCTTTAGTTATCCATGTATCCGTTGGTTTGAGTGTGTCTTTGTTCAGAATATTAATGAGAAGTTCCACCTTTACTTTCGGTACATTTTATTTTAGCCTGCAATCTTCTTTATGTGCTGATCTTGCCATTGGTATTGACGCCACTTTTGGGTACATCAAGTAAATTATATTAGTTGTGGCAAACTTAGTATTGGTCATAGCAACAATACCATGAAAACTTAAGTAGAAGGAGGGAATTACATGCAAAAATATTATCCCTTTATCTTTCTTTCTTGCTAGCCAATAAGATTAGTATTCTTTGAGTTAAAACATTTGTGCTTACAGGGAAGATAGCATGGTTGCTTCTATTACATGTATATTTGTGTGTATCCCCCAACTTTTATGCTTGCACATGACCTTGCTAGCCTTAACCACCGTACTGAGAGGGAATGCTTCTCGTGCATCCAAATCCTTGAGCCAAACCCATGCCATTTGTGTCCACCATAACTACCTATATGTGGTATTTCTTGCCACTCCAAGTAAATTTTTCATGTGCTACCTTTAAATTATTCAAAATGTTATTATTCCCTTTTGTGTCAATGTTTACTAGCTCATGAGGAAGTAGTGTGGTTATCCTTTATTCTACTTGTCAAACAGACTTTACACCTGGACTAGTGGCATATACATCCGCTTATCCAATAACTTGCAAAAAGAGCTGGCAACGGGTGCCCAGTCCCAATTAATTACAACTTTAACGCTTAATTCTCTTCACACTTTTGCCCTGATTATCAGTAAGCAATGACAAACAGTGAAATATCTGCGTGTGTAAACCAAAGAGAAAGAGGGATGATCTGCCTTGCTGGTAGAAATAACGTCCTTCATGGGAGCCGCTCTTAAAAGTCTGTTTGACAGGGAGAATACTGTTTTCACCGCTACCATTCGTTGACAATTAACAAACACCTCTCAAAACTTAATTTTTGCTCTCTATATGATTTCAAAAACTTAAAAGCTCTAGCACATGACTTAATCCCTGCTTCCCTCTGCGAAGGGCCTTTCTTTTACTTTTCATGTTGAGTCAGTACACCTATTTCCTTCTTCCTTGAGCAAGCATTTGAGTTGTTGTGATTCAACCATATATATCATTAATATTGTCAATCATGTTTTTATCCTTCTTGTCTTAGCACAAAGACTTTTGCCTCTAAGAATATAGCTTTGCAAGTTATCAATGACTGTAAAGAAGGTGTGATAATTGAGTGTAAGTTCTGCAATATAAGCTCTAATATAAAGACTCCTTTCGAAAGATAAGTATTGATTGCTTATTGTTCTATGACCAAGAATGAAGTGTGCCATTACTAATCTATAATTTCCTTCGTGTATTTTTATTGTGGTTGTTTCACTACTCATGTTCAAGTTAGGTTATATGAAGAGTAGTTGCTGTTTAAAATGATTGTGTTGTTTAGTAATACTGATGCTTCTTGTCCGTATTCTTTATTATCGACGCTTCACTCCATAAACTTTTGTTCTAGTTTACTGAGCTCAGCTTTCGCTTGGGGACAAGCGAGGTCTAAGCTTGGGGGGGTTGATACGTCCATTTTGCATCACTATTTTATAGCATAATTTACTGTTATTCAATGATATATTTCATATTAAGAGGAGTTACTTATGTTATTTTGTCTTATTTTGCATGTTTGATGATATTGGATAATTAACTGCCGGAGTCAGATTTCAGCTGGAAAAAGCACGTCAAGACACTATATTTCTGGAGCTAAAAATATTTCAAGAAGACAGATGTTCCTATTTTATCAGAAGATGGACAGCCAAAAGGGGAGGCTGAGATGGGCCAGGAGGGGCCCACACCACCCCTGGGCGCGGGCCCACCTTGGCCGCGCCCTGGCCAGGTGTGGTGCCCCTGGCCCACCTCAGGCGCTCCCCCTTCGCGTACTTCATCCCCCAGAAACCCTAAACACGGGGAGCCAGAGAAATATTCCGCCGCCTCCACGAGGCGGAAACAACAGAGAGAGAAAAAGCTCTCCGGCAGGGAGAAATCTGCCGGGGAAATTCCTCCCGGGGGGGGGATCATCGCCATCCTCATCGTCATCACGCTGGACTTCATCGGGATCATCATCATCATCATCTCCACCCCATCACCACCATCACCGCTGCACCATCTCGTTCCGCTGTAACATCTAGGGCTATACTTTGTTTAGTTCATAGGGGAAACTCTCCCGGTGTTAATTACTCCTTGTGGTTGATGCTATTGAGTTTTATCGGTGAATTAAAGTATATGTTCAGATTGTTATCCATCATTATATCACCTCTGATCATGATCCATATGATGTCTTGTGAGTAGTTCGTTTAGTTCTTGAGGACATGGGAGAAGTCTGTGTAGTAGTGGAATTATGTTGAGTAATATTTAATGGTTTGATATTTAAGTTGTGGTGCTATTCTTCTAGTGGTGTCGTGTGAACGTCGACTACATGACACTTCACCTTTATGGGCCTAGAGGAATGCATTGTGTATTTGGTTGCTAATTGTGGGGTTGCCGGAGTGACAGAAACCTAAACCCCCGTTAGTATACCGGTGCACAAGGGAGCGTAGGATCTCAGAGTTTAAGGCTGTGGTTAGATTTATCTTAATTACTTTCTTGTAACTGCGGATGCTTGCAAGGGTATAATCACAAGTATGTATTAGTCCAAGTAAGGGCGGTGCATTAGCATAGGTTCACCCACACAACACTTATCAAAACAATAAAGATTAATCAACTATGTGAAGCGAAAGCACTTGACTAGAATCCCGTGTGTCCTCAAGAACATTTTGTCATCATAAGTAAACCAACCGGCTTGTCCTTTGCTCTAAAAAGGATTGGGCCACTTGCTGCAATTATTATTACTGTTTTTTTACTCGCATTTTATTTACCTGCTATATCAAAAACCCCTAAAAACTTGTCTGCTAGCATTTACAGTGAAACCTTTACCGAAACTCCTTGTCAGCACCTTCTGCTCCTCGTTGGGTTCGACACTCTTATTTATCGAAAGTACTACGATACACCCCCTATACTTGTGGGTCATCAGGCACCACTCCACCCCTCCGAGTACTCTTGTAAGCAGCCTCCATCAGAAGAATCACGGGCCGGTGATCAGAGTGCCTGGGGTCCCCGTTAATAGCCTTATAAGCCGGGAAATGGGCCCTCCACTCATTGTTGGCCACTGCCCTGTCCAGTCTCTCTTTTATGTAAGTCTCCGCTTGATGGCTGTGGTTCCTCCATGTGAAAGGATCCCCCACAAACCCCAGATCCTCTAGCTCGCAGAACTCCAGAGCATTCCTGAATTTGTCCATGCTTGCCTGCGATTTTTCCTAACCCCCTTGCTTCTCACTTGCGAAGAGGACCTCGTTGAAATCACCAAAGCACATCCACGGGAGGTCAGACCGTCCATGCAGGATGCGCATCAGCTTCCAAGTCTTCTCCTTTCCACCTGACTTAGGTTCTCCATGGATGCCCGTGAGCCTCCACACAAAACTATCATCCTCAGTGACATCAGCGTCAATGTGAAAACGCGATGCCCCAGGATGAACAACAACTTTCACATCTTTTTTCCAGAACAAAGCAAGACCTCCGCTCCATCCCACACAATCCACAACCTCCATATGAGGCATGTTCAACAACACTTTAAACTTTTGCATCCCTGCCTTGTCAAGTTTAGTTTCGGACAAGAAAAGGATGTCAGGCCCTTCTGCCTTCTGTAGTACCAGAAGACCATCCACTGCCGGCTGGTTCCCAAGCCCCGGCAGTTTGCAGCTATGACTTTCATTGATCATTGCAAGGCTGAATAAGCAGCCCCGCATCTGTTTTTTCTTGTTCTTGGGTCAGAAAAAGACCCCAGTCCCCTTTCGCATGCTCAAGTCTTTCTCGCTCATGTGTTTCTTCTCGTTTCCTTGACCAGTATCAAACCCCGCTGTGCTGGCAACGCTCGAACCCACCTCAGTATTCCCCGCTGGCACAAGCACAAGGGCCGTGTTGTTGTCGATCATGTCAATCATCTCCCCCTCTGCGCCTTGTCTGCTAGCATCAGCTACAACATTCTCCCCTCCCGGCTTTCATTTTTTTGCGAGGTGGAGCTGTCCGGGAAAAGCTTCCTGGCCATCTCAGCAACTTTGGAAATCACCTGACCGTCGCTGCCTTTGATGGTGGCGAGTTAACCACAAGCTCCCCTGGTTTCAAGAGCACCCCTTCCTCCGACGTTCTGCTCGTAGCAGAGCCCGGGTTTGATTTCCTGCTTCCTGTCCCCTTTTCATTGGAATCGTTGTTCCATGATGCAGATGCGGCTGCTTGTCCAAAGGACTGAAGTCTTCTTCTTCGATCATCCGGTGCCCGCAGCCCTCTGTCAAAAGAGAGCTTCCCATTACTGTCCCTGTCAGAGGGGAACTTGCATTCGAGTTCACCGTGCCCAATAAGCCCGCAGCTGAAACAGAAGAATGGGAGCTTCTCGTATTGCAGATTGAACCTGTCGTCTTGGCCATTTCTCCGCAATGTCACCCATCTCCGGAGAGGTTGGTCAAAGGGAATCGCCGCCCTAACCCGGAGAAAGGTGCCCGACGCTTCCCCAAATTCATCAGCATCAACCATGCAGTTCTTGTCAATAATCTTAGCTATCTTCAGCCTCTTCTTGTTGTTCATCCACTCGAAGGGCAGATCGAGAATTCTGACCCAAATGAACATTGATTCAAATCTAATATCAGAAAGCCTTAGTCGAGGATCATAATCCTGCAGGAGAACAGCATGTCTGCCTACCATCCATGGAGTCCCTTCCTGCATTCTGTCCCTATTAGCCATGCTCACAAACTCAGCAACAAAGACATTGTCGCCCGCCGGCCTGATGCGGAGACCCTGGGATTTCCCCATGCCGGCTGCATAGCAGCCCGGATGGACTGAATGTGCGTCACGCTGGGGGAGTGGACCTTTCCGATCAGCGCCCACTTCGCCGGCGCCGGCACAGCACCCTCCTCAGTCTCTTCGTCACTCATGTCCACTACCTCGGTCACATCGGCAAGCAGGTTGAGGCGCCCCAACATGGAGTCTACATCTTCCTCCTTCCCCTCAGCTTCCACATCCATCTTGTTTTTTCCAATTTGCTGCTGCACAGCCATCTCGCCTGCCCTGACCCAAATCACAGCCGGTAAGAGAGCTTCCGCTGAACCCCAAACTCCCCGCAGGATAGAGGAATTGATAGACTACCAACCACCGCTGGTCGAGACCGGCGAGGAAAAGGTTGCAACTCACTGAATTTTGGCGAGGCAAAGAGGATCCAGAGCTTGCCACCGGCGGCCGGCAGCAGCAGAGAGTGGGAGCAGCTTCCACAGCTCAGGAGATCAGGCGAGTGGGTGCCGAGCTCCATCTGTGGAGTAGAGAAATCTTGGGAGACCTGAAAAGCCGGATTAAAAAGGCCAAGAAGGACCTGAACAGATGCAGGAAAGGGGAGATTACGCAACAAAATGTCTCTATGGAGCAACTCCTCCGTTATAAGCTTGAGAGATTGCAAGACCAGAAGAACTTGTACTGGAAGCAGCGAGCTCACGCTCACTGGCTTAAAGATGGGGACCGGAATACAAGTTTTTTCCATGCTTGTGCGTCCGAGCGAAAGAGAGTCAATCATATAAAATCTCTAACAAATGATGCTGGTGGCGTGGTTGAGGGTGAGGAGGAGCTAAGGGCTTTCATCACTGATTTTTACACAAATCTTTTCTCCTCTAGTGCAGGGACGAGGGAGGCCGAGCTGCTGTGCAAAGTGCCGTGTGTGGTCACAGGGGAAATGAATGATTTCCTGCGGATGTCTTTCTCTGCTGAAGATATCAAGGAAGCTCTGAACTCTATGGGTGATTTGAAGGCTCCAGGTCCTGACGGCATGCCAGCCTTGTTTTACAAACGCTTCTGGGACCTTGTGGGTGGGAAGATTCAGGACGAAATTTTGGGTGTTCTGAATGGTGGTCAAATTCCTGTGGGCTGGAACGAGACAGTCATTGTTTTGATTCCCAAAGTCCACAATCCAAGCAGGCTCAAAGACTTGAGGCCAATTAGCCTCTGCAACGTGGTGATGAAGATTGTGAACAAGGCTATTGCTTGCAGGCTTAAGGATGTGTTGCCTGATATCATCTCTCAAAGCCAGAGTGCTTTTGTGCCGAGGCGGCTGCTAACTGATAACATCCTAATTGCTTATGAAACTACCCACTACATGCACCAGCGGAAGGGGGGAAGAGAGGGTCTCGCTGCTGTCAAGCTGGACATGAGCAAGGCTTTTGATAGGGTGGAATGGTCTTTCCTTGAGAAGATGATGCTGAAATTGGGTTTCTCTCCTGCTTGGGTGAAGCTTGTGATGGGCTGTGTTACGACGGTAACCTACAGGGTTAAAGTGAACTCTGATCTGACTGAGGTGATCATTCCTCAGAGGGGGCTACGCCAGGGGTGTCCGCTGTCACCTTATTTGTTCATTCTTTGTGCGGAGGGGCTCTCGGCCTTGCTTCATGATGCAGACCTGGATGGTTCTCTCAAGGGGGTGCAGGTTTGCCCTACTGTGCCAAGAATCAACCACCTCTTTTTCGCCGATGACTCCCTCATATTCATGAAGGCAAACGAAGCAAGTGCTGTGAAGCTTCAAAGCATCCTTTCTCTCTATGAGGATGTGTCTGGGCAGATGATCAATAAAGAAAAGTCTGCTGTGATGTTCAGCAAAGGGACCGTTAATGCTGCAAAAAGAAAGTTCAAAAGCTTCCTGCAAATTAGTGACGACGCTTTCAATGATCGTTACTTGGGGCTACCAATTCACCTCGGCAGGTCCAAGACCAAGGGCTTTGGTTATCTTAAAGAGAAGGTGTGGAGGAAGATCCAGGGATGGAAGGAGAAATTCCTTTCTCGGGCTGGTAAGGAGATTCTGATCAACGCGGTTGCGCAGGCTATTCCCCTCTTTGCCAGGTCATGTTTTGACATCACAAAGACCTTTTGTGACGACATCGGCTCCATGGTGTGCCGGTACTGGTGGAACAACCAAGATGAAGAAAGACACCATTGGTTGGGCTGGCAATGCTTATCACAGCCAAAAAGTGATGGAGGCCTAGGCTTCAGAGATCTCCATATTTTCAACATGGGCATGCTTGCAAGGCAGGGCTGGAGACTCTTGCAGGAGCCTGATTCGCTGGTGGGAAGGGTTTTGCGCGCAAGATATTTTCCTGAGGGCAGCATCCTGGGTGCTGCTGCCTCGCCGGGTATCTCCTACACCTGGCGCAGCATCCTCAAAGACGTGGAGCTGCTCAAGGAGGGGCTCGTCTGGAGAGTGGGTGATGGAGAGGGCATCATGGCATGGGATGATCCCTGGATCCCGGCTGGTGACACCCGTCGGCCAAGATCGCATCGTGGCCAGTCTATAATTACAAAGGTAGCTGATCTGATCAATCCAATCACTGGTGGCTGGGACGAACAGCTCGTCAGGGACCATTTTGACCCTGCCGACGCACGGGCTATCCTCACTATTAGCATTTGTGATGACATGGAGGACAACATGGCTTGGCATTTTGACCCAAAAGGGGCATTCTCTTTGAAATCTTCCTACAAGCTTGGTGTTCTGCTGCGGGACAGAAGACTTGATCGTGATGCGAGTTGCTCGGAGGAGAACACTGGAAATAGCATGATCAAATTCAATTGGAAGAAAATCTGGGAGCTCCGGGCACCCAACAAGCTAAAGATGTTTGTTTGGCGGCTTGCACACAACAACCTTGCAGCTAGGATGAAAATTGCTGGGGTTGGGGTCGAGCTGGACACTGCTTGCCCGATCTGCCATAGGATGAACGAGGACGGCGGCCACCTTTTCCTCAAGTGCAAGCAGGTTAGGGCTTGCTGGAACTCTCTTGGTCTCGGTGAGCTTCGCGAGAAACTGCTTCCTTGTACCTCTGCCCAGAGCATGCTTGAGATGCTGTGGAAATCTGATGACTCCATGCAGCTAAAAGCCTTGACTCTCATGTGGGAATGGTGGAGCAATAGGAACAAGGCCAATTCTAGAGAAGCCACACTCGGCTTCCTGCAGGTTTGCAACCGTGTGGAGAGACACATGGTGGATTTCAAAAGTCTGAAACTGCCAGCTATCCTGCCTAAACCACCTGATCAGCACAAATGGGCAAAGCCACCTGACAACCAGGTGAAGGTAAATTTTGATGGAGCTTTCGACCAGGCCTCAGGTTCTGGTGGGTGGGGTTACATCATTCGCGACCAAGCGGGCGGTTTCGTTGCTGCTGGGTCGGGAAAATCTGTGCACTTGAAGGATCCTCTGCACTCTGAAGCGGTCGCTTGCCTTGCCGCTATTGATGGAGCAATCAAGATTGGTGCCAACCGGGTCATTCTTGAGTCTGATGCTTCAAACCTTGTCCAAGCTCTGAAGAGCAAGGACTTCGACAGATCAACCATTGGTGTTTTGGTGAAGGAGGCTAGAAGCCTATGTTTACTAAACTTTGACCTCTTTTAGTTCTCCTTTGCTAGACGGACCTGTAACACATTGGCTCATGAACTAGCTAAACTTGGTGCTAGCAGCGAGTCTACTGACTCGATTTGGGTGGATCATGCCTCCAATTGTATTGATAACTTATTAGCCAGCGATATTGCTGAGCCAGTTTAATGTGAAATGCCGGAAAAATTCAAAAAGAAAAAGAAATAGAGGTGGACGGGAAAGCACCTTCCCGCGGCTTCCCGCCGTTTTCGAAACAGGACATGTCGTTCGACCATATATTACGAGCAAATGCCACCGCCAGTCTTTTTGCCCTCGAGTCCTTTTTTTTTCTCTCGTCTCCCATTTTCCCCAATCGTTCCCGTCATCCAGTGCGAGCTAGGTTTCTTGGAGCAGCGCTGCCAACTCCCATCTCCCATCCCGGCGGCGAGGTACGAGTCCCAGGCGCCGGACCTCCTCCCCGTCGCCGGATCCCCTCCCTCTGTGCTCGACCTACCCCGTTCCTGCCGTCTCCTCGCCCGAACCCATCCTCCGCCCGACGCCATCGCTTGAGCTCGCCGTCGCCCGACCTTTTCCATGCTGTCGTCGCCGTCGCCGCCACGAAGCTCCTCCCCGACGTCCTCGTACCACCCAGGCTCCTCAGGTCGCCTACTCCCCGCCGTCCTAGCTCGCCACCCGACCTACTCCCTGCCGGAATCGTCGTCCGAGTCAAGGTATGCGAACGTCCCTTTTTTTTAATTTGATGAGCTCAAATTTGTGATGTTCTTTCTATGCTACTGCTCTTTGGTACTGCTGTAAATTGTAGTCAAATTGTTAAAGCTTCTTGGTAGGCTAGTGGTGTAATTCTGAGCACAAATTTGTCATTTGCTTGCTGTAGTATTGATGGAAACACTGCTGTGATGATGTTGCCTGCTCATGCTGTTGTGAAATTGTTTTTGTGTGACGATGTTGCTGATGCTACATGCTGTAAAAATTATGGTTATGGTATTGTTATAGTAATTATGTAGTTTTTTTGTTATAGCTTGGTATTAGTTTGCAATGTCGAAGGCCATTTTCGAACTGACTTCATATGTTAGATTAGAATTTTAAGTTTTACTATTACATTAACCTGGACTATGTAGCACCATGTAGAATTCGGCCCCCAATTTCAGATTACTATTTCTAATCAGTAATCACAACAAAGCTGCACGATTCAGAAACCAGGAGTCAGGATAGCACACCTAGTTAGGTAAGCAAGAGGCAATAGGGCGAGAACGTGCAGGTTAATGCTTGGATGCAGGCTCTTATAACATATAAATGCAGCAAAGTATGTCTCCATGTTTTACTATTGCGCAAAACGAGAATAGAAACTCGCGTTACTACCACAGTCAATCATACATGCTAATGAATCTCACAAAGAGGTTGCTGTAACAAAAGGATCAATAAAAGTTTCACGGCTGTTCAACCTCAGCAATACATGCCTCCTGCCTCCTACGAGTAGGGGTGGGGAGAGGGGGCGTTCAATTCAAGCCTCAATTTTCTTCTTCTTTGGAAATTAAACTTGCTGCGACGAATTAAACGGGGTTAACCGCGATCGTTCATGGAGAAGAAGAGCAGCACGAAGGAAGGGATCTGGTTGGATACGATTGCGCACGTTACATATAAGGATAGAAGTAGAACAAAGAACAATCCGGGACGGCTAGGGTTTCCTTACCAACGGAATCAACGGAGCTCGGCTGGATCTTGAATCCCCAAAGTTCAAAGGTAGAGAGGTGGGGCGGTGTGCTCCGGCAGAAGGAGGAGGACCGGGAGATGAGGGGCGAGTTCCCTTTTGTTTTCGACTTCGAGGACGGCGGCCATCGTCTCTGCGCCTAGGCCCTAGAGGGTTTTCAGATTGTTTTCAGATTTTTCATGCCCAATTCTAGGGCCCAGGCGCTGGCCGCCGTTCTCGAAGTCGAAAACAAAAGGGAACTCGCCCCTCATCTCCCGGTCCTCCTCCTTCCGCCGGAGCACACCGCCCCACCTCTCTACCTTTGAACTTTGGGGATTCAAGATCCAGCCGGGCTCCATTGATTCCGTTGGTAAAGAAACCCTAGCCGTCCCAGATTGTTCTTTGTTCACTCCTATCTTTATATGTAGCGTGGGCAATCGTATCCAACCAGATCTCTTCCTTCGTGCTGCTCTTCTTCTCCATGAACGATCGCGGTTAACCTCGTTTAATTCGTCGCAGCAAGTTTAATTTCCAAAGAAGAAAATTGGGGCTTGAATTGAACGCACTCTCTCCCCGCCCCTACTCGTAGGAGGCATGTATTGCTGAGGTTGATCAGCTGTGAAACTTTTATGGATGCTCTTGTTACATCAACCTTTTGGTGAGATTCATTAGCATGTAGGATTGACCGTGGTAGTAACGCGAGCTTCTAGTCTCGTTTTGCGCAATAGTAAAGCATGGAGACATACTTTGCTGCATTTATATGTTATAAGAGCCAGCATCCAAGCATTAACCTGCACCCTCTCGCCCTATTGCCTCTTGCTTCCCTAACTAGGTGTGCTATCCTGACTCCTGATTCCTGAATCGTGCAGCTTTGTTCTGATTACTGATTAGAAATAGTAATCTGAAATTGGGCGCCGAATTCTGCATGGTGCTACAAGTATTAGAAATTACTTCCAAGTATAGGTTCTTCAGTAGTCCAGGTTAATGCAATAGTAAAACTTAAAATTCTAATCTAACATATGAAGTCAGTTCGAAAACTCTGGGGTTGTATATAACCTGTAGTATTTATTAATCAAACATCGAAATGGTCTGAAAGCCTTTTTTTTATCGAGTTTTGAGATACTTGTGGCTAAGTGCTAATAAATTCTTCTAGGGATATTGCCCTTGATCAAAGTTGAATGTTGTTTTACTGTACTGAATATTTCATTGCTGTCTCCGTAGTTGCTGAAGTGCAAATTAGGCAATGGATCTGGACACAGAGAACCGTCTTGCTTCATTACTCCTTGAAGAAGCACGGAGATTACAGTTGGAGGCTGACAAGGAGGGTGTTCATGCATATCTGCGTAAGCCTAATGTTAGGCATCGTCCAAACTCCCGGTTTCTCACAGCCACAGTGCGCGGAGTTCAACAAGGTTAGCATCATGTTTCTTTTCGTTGTACTGGCCTTCTGGTGTTGATTACCTGATCAAAGCACTTCTACTTATCTGTGTTTTTAGTTGATTAGTTAACCTTTTTTTGTTTACTGAAAAAATGTCTTATTAATGTGTCCTTGTGAAATCTTCTCGCTAGGAGAATCCAGCCAAAACTACTCACAATTTAAGGCTGTTGCATGTTTACAGTTGTGTAGGCATCATGTAAAATTGCTTCCTCTTGGGGTGGTTCACTAAATAAGCATCAGACTACTTATAACTTTATAAGTATCGTTGAACTTATATTGCTCATCATATTATAAAAATAAATCATTTAGCTCTCATGTATTAGTTATTAAATTGACACTTGATGTTCGACCGCAGCAAACCGTGTTGTGGAAGTTGATGAAATGTGGCGTGCTAGGGAGAAGGAACTCGCACTTGAGTCTAAGATGAAAAGAAGATATAAAGATCACAGTGACCCCAGAGGCGAGAAACGTAAAGGTGACTCGAGCAATCAGAGCTGCAGCTCAAAGATTGAAGAAGGCAGAGCTTATAATAGTTTCTACTCCGATCAGGAGGACGGCCTAGGGGATGATGAAGTTGAAAAGTTTCTTCATTCAAGGTTAGTTTAAATGTCCATTAGCTTCTCGATTGAACAAGCGGACAATATGTTGGTTGACACCTGACAGACTCTGCTCTCCTGCTTTTATGTCAAACGTGATGCAACATTGCAAATTATCTGTGTGTTTATAGTCGTTGTATACTAGTATTTACATTATTCTGTTGAGGTTGCCATTTCCTATTAGGTAATGTTTTTAAGGGGAGGTGATATGTTTAACTTGCGCACATTTCAATCTATTACATATCTGCAGTGTTGTTGACAAAAGGTGTAATTTGATGCTATGTTAGGGTAAAGCGAGGAAGAGGGGCCATTGGCTCTAGGATGGATGAGCCGGGACCATACCTTAAGGCTTCGTTGCATTGTCAAGACAATGAACGTAGCGGTGATACACGTTTGGAAGAAAAATGGGAACGCCGAGTACAAGGTCCGGAGAGGCCGCTTTTTTTGAGATCCAAGTCTCCTGATGATTGTTGGCATAGAGAAAATTTGGACAGGGAGCCATCCAGCTCTGAACCTGACAGGGAAAAGAAAAAAAGAAAGGAGAAGAAGTCGGAGAAAAAAGAGAGAAAGGAGAGGAAAGATAAGAAGAAATCCAAGCATCGCCACCATCACCATCACAAAAGCCGAAGAAGGGAGTGATGTGCCCTATCGCTGAACAAAAATATGTAGACAAGAAAATGTTGTGTTGTCAAAGATGCTGCTAATTCCTGCCATTACTTGTTCACTTGAAATCTGTGTTGTAAAACTCAGCCAGCGCACAAAGCGATATGGTTAGTGTCGCAGTGTTCAAACAATGATGATATTATATGTTGCTCGAGTGTTCTTTCTTTGCCTATAACTTGATGGATACCCAAAAAAATGTTCAACTTTGTTCCTTTGACATGATCAATTTTCACATTTGGAGTAAGCTACTCATGAATAATGGATTTGTCTATGTGGTTCGTTTTTTAGAACTGTTCAGGCACTGTCCCAGAGGAGACATTTGAGCTTTGCTGAAGTGCCTAAAATCGTACAGCTGTTTCTGATTCAGGCTGTGAAGTTCAAATGAGCTAACAGATTTAGATCTCACTGGAGTATCGATTGGGATCCTTTGGACCTATCGTTCGGAGATCTTCTTGACTTGGTACTGTCCATTTTGCGCAATCATGTCTGCTTATTTCTGATTTCTGACCAATATTTGTGATTCAGGCTCTGCCATTTGAGTTTTTTTTTCCTATCCTTGAAGTTTCTATTTCAACAGATAATGCAGATTTTAACTCCAGTTGATTTTGTTGTACGCCCATACTATAAATGCAAAATTCAGCCATACTTGTGATTTTGTTTTAGCGTCCTGTGCCCTGTCCTTTCATGGCAATAACGATGTATGACAGACTGCATTGTATATGTCCTAAAAACAGGTAGTTATATATGTTGCAAACATCAGAAGTCCTCCAAGCAACCTGGTACCCAGAGAGTTCTCCCACAATCCTTCAGAGTTGCTATCCATGTAGAAGAGTGTTTGGATGCCACCCACTAGTTCGACACCCACGAATAAAAGGAAAAGAACATAACATGATTGTTCTTATGCAATGGCACAATTATTTACAGGATTATACAGAACAGAACAAAATCATCATCTAGAGCCTGTCACTTTTTCTGATGGCCGCCGTTCAGTTCAACACAAACCCAGTTATGGACTCTGTACAGTCTTATGCCCAATGTATCAGTGGGCATCATTTGCAAAAAAAAATCTGCAATAACAAATGAACTCATCAGACCAAGTAATCAAAGGCATAATATGCAACAGTCGCAAATGTGATTACTAGAGCAAGCGTACCCTACTTACATATAAACGGTATTAACCAGGCAAGCAGAACGAAATTAATTGACAATGTCATATCATGCATCAGAAAATGACCAGAAACCATGCTTCACACTTGACAATAGAAAGGAATTGTGATTGAAGGTCAAAAACCGATCAAGCACATATGCAACGATCTACGCAAATAAATTGTTTTATCTGGTTCTAAAATAACAAAACTGCCACTTAGAGTTTGAAGATCTGATATAGCAAAGGAAGTGTTTATTCAGGAAGTTTACCACTGATGATTATGGTAATGCCATTTAATTTTAGGAAATTCAGACCTAAGCAAGGCCTGTTACTCCCCATGTATGACAGCCTTTACGGTGCACAGTACGCTTGGTCAATTGGACTGGAGGGTCTCGCGTGCGTGAGTCCAATTTTGTTTTTTTTCATCTCCTCTTCTAAACAGAGGGTAAAAATGACAATTTTAAATAGACTGACAGGAAAACGGAGACATCCTAACGACAAACTAACGGCGATGGCATGTAAGCACTAGAATTTGTTTGTGTTTGGTATATAAGCACTCGTCGTTTGTTGGATGGCAAATGAGCCATTGTCGCGTTCGTCAGTGGTACATAAGCAATTTTCTCAAAAACTAAACATGGCCGGTAGTTCATGAGCTAGAGCAGAGAGGCCATCAGCAAAATTATTCGCAGTCGCTTGGTTTCACAAATTGCACAAGAGAAATAGACATAGTATGGCACCAGAATATTCTCATATCTCAGGTGAAGTATATTGGATTTTATGCGACGCAACCTTCCCCAATGTGCAGTAAGTTATGAGCAAAGAAACTACAGAGGAGGAATCAGAGCAGATCACCTGCATGAATGAATCAGTGAGGACTCAAAGGAGATTCACCCCACAATGAAGGGGCCAATCTCCCCTGCTCGCATGGCGCGGGCGATCTCGTTGGCGACTACCAGGCACGTCGACACCCACCCGGCCAGGACAGCCCACACCATATCCACTATGTACGCCGCCAGCCCCCACGGCATAGCCATCCTTGCTCTCGCCGTCCTCGTCTTCCCCTTAGCCTATGCTCTGCTGCTGTTGCAAAGGAGGGAATTCCCCAAACACCTAGCCTACAATATCTCACGATGACGAGCAATGATTAGGTCTTGTCAGTGCACAAAAATCGCTTCAATTCCATCGTAGTGATGGAACGAGGGGAAGAGGGGGAAATCTGGAAGAATCACAGCTTTACCTTTCGATGCCTGGAAGGGAATTCACAATGCAAGAACCGGGAGCAACCTCGAAGCAGCACTGAACCTTCAACCATGGCTGGGGATTAGGATCATGTGTAGCATCAATCAGCACGAAATCCCATCATATTTTTCCGCTTGAACAAGTGGGACTAAATTAAACAGAGATGAGGAAGGATTTCACTACCTCTTGTTTCCTCTTCCTTGCGCCTCCCACCTGGCAACCAAAGCTGGAATCTTGAGAAGAACCAAGAAGTTTATGTGTGCAGCTTTGCTTTGGCTCCAGAATACTTAGTGCTCTCTACAAGACCGAGCACAGGCGCCCACTCGGCGCGCGCGACTGCATATACTAAGCACACGTCTGGTGTTGATGGAGAAGCACGACTATGCCACCAGAGACCAGACGTAGGGCACTGGCATTCAGCAACTCCACAACCACCAATTCCTTAATCAGGAGGCAACTGTAGAATTATGAGATTGGCGGAATATGATGGATGTGTTATTGAGCATCATGGGGGAGTATATATTGGGTACAAGACTTGGAGGACAAGAAGCCTCTCCTAAAGAGAAGGTAGAAGACAAAAAGAAATTATACAGATCCTCTAATATGTGAATGGCAGATTTGATCTTATATGTGAATGACATATTTGATCCTCTAATATGAAACATGGGCGGGAGCTAAGTAGCTTTTCTTGATCTTATATGTGAATGGCATATTTGTGTGGGAGCTAAAAGAAATTCCCTGGTCTTATATACGAATGGCGTATTTAAGTGGGAGCTAAGTGTCGTTCCTGATTCTATATGTAATGATATATTGAGAATGATACAGATCCTCTAGCAAGTATAAATGATTATTTAAGTGATTAAATTTTCTATGAATGAAGTTAGGAGTATTAGGCATCAGGTCTATAATTTGAATAGATCAAAAGGGGCTTAATAACATTAAGTCGGAATATTTTCCTAGCATAAGATTGTGAAGTTTTTCAAAATAGACCAAGCGAAGAAAAATGTTCTTTCTTGTATGACTAGGTAAAATATTAAGTTTATCTTGGTGTTTCAGCGATAGCTAATGAAAGAAAAGGATGTTCGACATCCTCTATGCTTCAGCCATAGATTCTATCAGACTGAAAGCTCAACTTGGTGTGACCCAAGTTCTTGGTTGAAAAAGGGTTCTAGAGTGATCCCTGGATGGATCAATGAACAAAACGTTAAGTATATGCTTCAGTGTCTAAAGAGAACTGAAGATATGTTTCTGGTATAGGGTAAGAGTGAAAAGACAACTTGCCGTAAAAGAGTTACGATGGTGCAAGTTATGACACTGACCCATACGACTAGAAATTTCATACAGGAGAAGTCCTTTGTTTTGAAGAAAGACATGGTTAGCTTGCGAAGTTGCATATGAATGCACTGTCGCATAATCTACATAGGTATAGGAATATATGGCTACTTCAGAAGTAGCAAGTATGATTGGACTGAGCGGTTTTTTTCCGATCATGCGTGGTTCCCCTTAATAGATCTCTTAGACTTTTAAGCCCCATGCTACGCGAAGTTTCGAGTCTCACTCCATCGACAAACATATGTTTCACCGTTATCGTAATTTACGGGATGATGTCAAACTAGGTGACATAGAAGTGTTCCAAAGTACATACAGATCTCAATGTGGGAGATCCGTTGACTAACTTCCTCTCCCACGAGACGAGCATGCACCAAGTTGCTATAAGTGTTAACCTTTTACCAAGTTGTAAACTAGATTAAATTGTACTCTAGTGCAAGTGGGAGACTGAAGGAGATATGCCCTAGAGGCAATTAATAAAGTGTTTTTATTTATCATATCTCATTTGTTCATAATACATTTTGTATCATGCTATAACTGTATTAAGTGAAAACATTAATACACGTGTGGTACGTAAACAACCAGGTCCCTAGTAGTCTCTATTTAACTAGTTCATTGTGCAATCGATGATCAATGTTTCCCGATCATGTGGCATTGATGTCAGTTGACAATGGAGTCATATCATTGGAAGAATGATGTGATGGACATACCCAATATTTGTAGGACGTAGTCGTTACGCCTTCGACCGTGAGATCAACTCTAATTGCTATTTCTAAAAGATAATTTGATTGCATCAAACGTCATATCTTAAAAGTGTGACTATAAAGGTATTCCTCTCGGGTATCGGAACGGAGTATGTTGAGACGAGGGATCAAGAGCGAGATTTGCCAATCCGCATAGCAGGATAGATTCTCTGGGGCCACTCGGTGAGATTACGTCAATGAGCTTGCAAGCATGTGACTAGGTCACGGGGACGTAACATCACCGACGAGTAAAGAATAGTGTTGTCGATAACGAGGTCAAGCTAGGTATCACGATATCTAAGATCGAGTCTCGGACACACTAAGTATCGCCAGGTAAAAGGTATAAGACTCGACGTCTAAGGTTCAAACGACAAAAGTTATTCGTTATCACAGGGATTGATCATGGGTATCCAAGGTCCACTGATTAGTCATTGATCGGAGAACGTGTCTCGATCATGTCTGGCGAGATCTCGAACCGCTAGGGTAACACACTTAAGGGGAAATGACTTGTATAATAGGTTGGACATAAAAGAGAAAATAGAAGATAGCACCGGAAGTGTTCCGGGAGAGTTCCGATGGAGATCGGAGAGCAACGAAATAGTTTTCGGAGCCGGAATAAATTAGATAATATGTATTTAATATTAATTAGTTTAATTAATAGTTAAATATATATTTTTTAATTAATTTCGAGTTTTTAAAGGTTGTTTTCCTACATAGGCCCATTAGGGGAAAAACCCCAAAAAGAAAAAGAAAAAAGGGGAGGGCCAGCCGGCCTAGGTGGGCCACATGGGGCCCACCTAGGGCCGGCGCACCATGGCTGGCCGGCGGGAGTGGGATTTAGTCCCACACCGCCTGGCTGGCAAGCCTGGCAGCCTCCCTCCACCTATATATATGTGGTGCACCCCATGCCTTTGAAAATGCACAATTTCCTCTCTCTCTCTCCCGTTTACACGTGACTCCGCAATTGGGGTTGCGCACGGTTGAGTGTTTCTCCACCATGCGAGGCGCCACATTTGGAGCGCTTGGAGGAGTTCGTCTCCACCACCATGAGGTCGGCGTAGCCATCGTCATCGCCGCCATCGTCTTCATCACGCGTCGTCATCGAAACAGATCTTTTTATCGTCGACGCTTACGATCTAAAGGGTATGTATACCGTCTCCTCCGTTATAGTATATCTGCATAGTATAGATCCTGACTAGTATAAGGTTATCGTTGTTAGGAAATTTTTTGTTTTCTGCCTACGATCCCCTTCAGAACCGACTATGCCAAACCCTAACTTGGGGTACAAGACGTATAAGAGTCCGTATACATATAATCTAACACTTGGGCGTAGTTCTGTAATAGTTAATGATAAATATACGAATGTTTTTGCTTCTTGGTGCCGAGAATTGGGGTCGTCAAAGCACGGGACTGGGAAATCCATGAGACCCTAGTCGAGAGTAGCAACACACCATGTCCCTAGCACACTCTATGTTCCAAGATGTTAGCTCATAAAACAATTCAGATTCAGATATCCCAAAGAATGAAGAAAAACTGTCCCCGAAGCATTGCTACTCAGTAGGTCAATTAATCCAACTCATAAAACATCCCAGACCTGCAAATCAACTTGAACGGAAGATTCAGTGACAGGCACAACGCTATGCCATTCACCGATGCAACTTAATTTCTCTTCATTCCAGTTCAAATATTGCACAATATACAAAGCTTAGAATATTAGTTCCCCATTAAGTTGACCAGAGCATGTTAATTCCTACGAGTTCAAATCACATTCCTACAAATCCTTGCGTCAGCTAACTGTCCACATGGAAAGAAAAAAAAAAGCAGTCCCGGTCCAAGTAGCACTGCTACTGAATAGATGCGAATTCAAGCCACAAAAAAGGGTATCGTCCACTAAGTCAACAACGCTCTATCTTTTTGGGATACAATTTGACACACGCAAACAAGATATATCATGGAGCAAAAGCAGAGACTTAGTAGTACATGAGCAAAAGATACAGAAAAGATATGTGCACAGACAAGGCTAATACTATAGCATAAATGGAAGCAAGTTGATTTCTGAATAACGTCGACAGAAACAAGATAACAGATGGACGTTTACTACAGGTTAAATATTAATTCCCACTTCACAGCAAAAAAAAAAAAAAAAAAAAAAAAAAATTCCCACTTCACAGCTGCCCAGGAAATATTAATTCCTAGAAGTTCACATCACACTTAACCAGGACATGACACATAGACGGTCAATTTCCTTGTGGAGCAGATCACAGGCCCCATGAACAGCACACAAAATGGAAGAACCTCCACCTAATCCAGCAACCAGAAATCCAGAATGCAGCTCTAGATACCTATACAGAGCAAGCAAACGTGATCAGCAAAACTGATTTGTAATATTCATACATGAAATAGCCATTAACTTTATCTCTCAATTTCTGTATGATTTGAACGATTGTACATTAGATTCAACATTGTGCCAAAAGCTGAAAACTCCAATCATCATACTTATTGGACAAAACCAACTTTAGAAACAAAGAACATAAATAGGAAAAGAGTTCATCTGTAGTGGCACACTTAAATTCCAACTGCTAGCACATTATCAAGTTTTGGCTAAATATGGACTAAGTAGAAGCTAAAGAGTAGTATTCCAAATAACCCCTAACTTATCAAATCTTTTGAAATTGTCTTTCTTATCATGGACAGCCAACATCTACAATGACCAAAATCGAAGAAATTAGATTGCTATAGTAATAGCTACCATGTAGTTTAGACCAGACAAACTATGTTGAGGCTAAGGACGATTACATATGTGAGTAAATGAGTTAGACCGGCATGAAAACATAGATAAGCTGACTCAAGATTTAAGTCGACCGCCAAAGAGCATAATTGGTATTAATATTATAAGGATCCCAAATGGGCTATAATATGAAATGGCATTGATGCAAACCCGTACATATAAAGAAAGTTTGAAGTCAAATGCTCAGGTGTTATTAGTTAACAATTATTTGCTTTGAGGGAACAACAAATCAACCTGGGACATGAAAGATCCATAACCACAAGACAAAAACGAATGCAATGTTCAACGAGCAAACAAAAATAAAAAAATACCCAACAAGGAAAGGAAAGGAAAGGGAAAACATTTAATCTGCTACCGCTAACAGATTGTTACCTGCTCAAACGATACATCAACACCATGTCTATGTGGAAAAATCATATTATGTATTTTGCGGAAGTTCAGCTCCACCGTGTCCACCATCAATACCCTTGTCTACAAGAATAACAAGTCAATGAACCAACCAGATTCCACTGAACAGTCAAATAGATACAACAAGGTATTAATAAGATACTTTTATAAACACACAGCTGCAATTTCAGAAAAATAGTTCAGTTTTGCTGCAACATTGGGAATAGATAAAGAAAACCATATCTACTATCAAATACAAAGATTAGTCCAATAATATTATATACTCTTTTCAGTATAAACATATACACGTCATACTATAAAATGAAGAAGATGCACAACTATTAGCAGATAGGAAAGAGAGAAGTTATCTAAAGTTACTCTTAAGCTTGGTCCATGCCATATTGGATAAAATATAAATCAAACTGATAAATTATAGCGATTAAAGTGATAATGACTATTCATTTTTAACCTATCTTTAAATAAATTTTAGCCTGAATTCTCAACTGGACTTGTGACATACATCTCTTCACAAAAGGTCAAAAGCTAGAATGTAAATATAAAACCATCGTATTGACATCTGAATTCGTTCAATCAAGTCTTTAATCTAATTGCCTTCAGTTTGCAACCATTGAGTTTTGAGTCGCGAGGAACATCTGAGCCACATTACACAATTCTTGAATATGTCAAAACCCACGTGAAAATAAAATTTAGTGCCACTCATATACAAAGAATTTGCAAATGACCCTCAAAAGTAATTTCTATCAATCATTGATTTTGAGTTTGCGCACGCCCATAGGTTAAACAGCCAAAGCTTTTGCTACATCAGACTTGAACTATATAATTGAGCAAAATAATAATATGAGAATATTAGATAACTTGGTTTCGATCTACCTGCAGTATAGACACATTCAAATGGAGTAAAGTGAAGAAAGAAGTGGTCAGATCCAGGAAGTTTATTGAACTCCAATGATTCAAGCTGGACCGTGAAGATGCCGATAGAACTCCACAGTAAGACCACATTATTTTCCTCAGCGAACCCGATGATGTATAGGCGCCCCCCCCCCCCCCCCCTCCTCTGAATTAATGGAAAGTAGTTTGTCCAGTGCAATAGTTCTTCCCATAACCCATGAAGCAACACCATCACAATCCTTCTTCCTCTTCCATAAATGGGCGCTGAATCCTGACAGGTAGAGGAAACCAAGGCCACCACCCTCTGCCGGTATAACCCAAATTCTGCCAAATGTCATGACACGGTTATCTGCCTCTGGCACAGGTATCAAACCTAGGCTACCCGTACCCAAATCAAATTCAACCAACCAGTAAAAGGAATCTCCATATAAAAACCAGTAAAGGGAAACCCCAACCATCACAGCGGGGATGTCGGGATTAACAAAACCGCTAGAATCGTCGGACGGAAGCGGTGTTCAGATGAGATTACCCCATGCACCGGTCTCCGACGAATAATTGGAGGCGACCAATTGTGTATGTTGTCCCTCACAGTGACCTACCAAGACCACCTGGAAGTGGTGGACGTCTTGAGCAGCACGCAGCACCGTCCCGCTGATCTGGTATTCACCCTCCAAGAGGAACCCCGGGGGAATCACTACTACAGAAATGCCTATTAGTGGCGCACCAAATTGGATTTCTGTGGCGCACCCGCCAAATTGCTGGGTGCGCCACAGAATTCTCGCCACAAAAATTTATTCTGTGGCGCACCAAGAATTCTCACATTTCCGTGGCGCACCTGGCCTGGTGCGCCACAGAATTCTCAAAAAATTCAAAAAATGCAAAAAATGCAAAAAAAATATAAAAAGTATAAAAAAAAATCAGAAAAATCAGAATATGAAATAATATGAAAAATCCTAATTATTGGATCTATTTTCATATTTTTGAACTGACACCTTCCCGCTAGGTCACCTATCTTTAAATTGCTCCAACCCTAGCACGCTTAACTTCTAAGTTTCACCCAATCCACCTACCCTTGTGCTACTCAAGTTCTTATGATATGTATCATATGAACCCTCTTAAGACTTGTATATGTATATGTGTGGTATGTGTTATAAATATGTGTTTTTAAATTTCAAATTTTTCAAAAACTTTTATAGTTTTAAAAGGAGATTCAAAAGTTTCAAAAGATCCAAAAAAACTCAGAAAACTTAAAAAAATTCAAAAAATCCAAAAAAAATCCAAAAAACCGAAAAAATTCAAAAAAATCAAAAAATTCAAAAAAGTCAACAATCTTCTTTGTTATACATTTTTGTGTCTTTTTGGACTTTTTGAATTTTTTTTTATTTTGTAAAAAAAAATCTTCTGTTTGAAATAACTTTTTTACTCTTTTGGAATTTTTCGATTCTGAGAAAACTTCACCGGGTAAACCCGGGTGAAATCGAGCTCCTTTTTTCGAGACGATCGTTTTGGTATATTAAACGTATTTTTCCGACGTCGTATGCAAAATCTGTGGCCGTGTCAATATTTTTTTTGCAAAAGTTGCAAAAAAGGTCAAAATTCATATTTCAAAATTTCTATACCTACTACACACTAAAACCTAACTACATGTCAAAGGATTTTATTTATTGAATTTTTTATCATTTTCTTTTACTTACTGCAAGACTAAAAAGGCGATCCACGCGGGGGGGGGGGGGGGGGGTGGGGGGGTGGGAGGGATTTGAAAAAAAAAAATTAACCCGCCCCCCAGCTGACTTTTTGTGGCGCACCTGGCCATGTGCGGCACAGAAATTAGACATTCTGTGGCGCACCAGCTTGGTGCGCCACAGAAGCAAAAGATGCGCCACAGAAAGTCCAAAATTTCTGTGACGCACCAGCATCCATGCGCCACAGAAATAATTCTGTGGCGCACCAATTAAGGGTGCGCCACAGAATGCCAACCTCCCTATAACCCTTTTCCTAGTAGTGAATGTGCAGGCGGTGCTGGGTGCCGGTGACTGGATCAAAGACCAGGAGGTGCTTCCGAGGGTAGTAGGTGAGCACTAGGCCATGGCGGCATCCGAGGGTCATGGAGTGGGCATCGTCGGGGATTGGGAAGGTGAATCGGCCTTCCGAGATGCGATTGGGGGCCTCCAGAGCAGGTAGGAAGTGATTTTTGCATATTGATCTGACGAAGCAGCCGAGGAGAGGAGGATTGCGGTGGTGGTGTGCGCGGAATCGGTGGCAGAAGCGGGGGTCGGAGGCGAGGCGCGGGGGAGGGAGGAGGGTAGCGGGGGGAGGCGTAGGAGGATCTCGGCGAGCAGGTCGTTGTTCTCCAGTGGCCCCGCTGGCGGCGAGCTGGGGCAGCGGCGGAGGGTGGCCATCGTCTCGAACAGGGAGCAGGCGCAATGTGGAGTGGTTTTTCTTTCTCGTGGGGATATGGAGTTGTTTTTCAGTGGAAGGGATGTGTAGTAAGCTGTGAGTGAGGCCCAAAACAAAATTGCCTTTTTGCTTACTTTGTTTCTTGCTGCAATTTTTTGGTCATTTCGTATTGCTTTGTTGTCATGGTTATAACCTTCAGTTTTGTATCATTTTTTGCTGTAGGTTGTGAAGCATCAAATGGAGCATATTTGTAGTTCAACGAGTGGGAAAGTGACAGGCATGACAAGTCAATCATGGGTGGCTGATAAGGCAGCAGCTATGTTGAAGAAAGATCCAAATATTGGTGCTATAAGATACTTAAAGAGCTGCAAGAGGAGCATCATGTCACACTTAAATATCACACAGTTTGGAAAGACAAACAAAAGGCAGCAACGGGCTTATATGGGAGTTGGGAAGAAAGTTTCAGGATGCTGTACAACTACAAGGCTGAGATAGAATTAAGGTCTCCGGGGAGTATTGTTGAGATTGATACAACCACACATGACGGTGAAGTACATTTCAGCCAGCTTTTTATCGCTTTCAAGCCTTGCATAGATGGTTTTCTGAATGGATGTCGGCCATATATTAGCATAGATTCAACTCACTTGAATGGCAAGTGGAATGGTCAGTTAGCTATAGTCACTGCTTTGGATGGTCATAATTGGATGTTTCCGGTGGCGTATGGCTTTATTGAATCTGAAAATAGAGAAAATTGGGCTTGGTTTATGAATCAAGTGAAGAAGGCAATAGGGGACCCTCCGGTATTGGCTGTTTGTACCGATGCTTGCAAGGGCCTTGAAAATGCTGTCAAAAAGGTCTTTCCTCAAGCTGAGCAGCGTTAGTGCTTTAGGCACATGTGGAACAATTTTCAGAAATATTTCCATGGTGATGAGTTTGGACGTTTGTGGCCTGGCGCTAGGGCATATAGGGTTGAAGAATACCAACATCACATGGGGAAGGTGTACGCTGCATCCGACAAGGTATTTCCTTACCTTAGGGATTACCATAAACTTCTTTGGATGAGGTGTTTGTTCAACCCCAATATCAAGTGCGACTACATAAATAACAATCTTGCCGAGTGCTTTAATGCTTGGGTGCGAGATATCAAAGACCTGCCAATTGTTCAGCTAGCTGACAAGATAAGAGAGATGATTATGGAGTTGTTTAGAAAGAGGAGAATGATTGGAGAAAGATTTCAAGGGATGATACTGCCATTTGTCATACACCAACTAAATGCAAAGACTAGAGGTCTAGGACATCTCAAGGCCAAAGCATCAGCTGATTGGAGTGGTGAAGTTAAAAAAGTCAACAAAGATGATGAAAGGCATGTGGTGCACACACTCACACATGAGTGTACATGCCTGCAATGGCAGCACACGGGCAAGCCCTGTGACCATGCACTAGCCTTCATAAATGTGCTGCAAGCTCGCAACTTTGTTAGCATGGAGGGTTATGTCCATGAGTACTACTCGGTTAGCAGATTCAAGGCAGCATATGAAGGTGTAATTCAGCCCCTAACGGACAAGAATCAGTGGCCACAAATGGATACAGGGTTTGTGTTGCGTGGACCACTTCCAACCGGCAAGAAAAAGGGTGCTGGAAGAACTAGGAAACAAAGATTCAAGGGCTGGAGGGAAGGTGGATCAAGTAAGAGATCTTTGAACAAATGCAAAAACTGTGGAGAGTTAGGACATAGAGAAGCTGGTTGTCCTACAAATGGAACTAAGAAAAGGTACAAATATTCCTTGTTTCTGTCTAGTTTTAACAACATGGTTATTTTGGATGAAACTTGCTCTAATTGCTTCTTCTTGTAGGAAAAGTCGGGGGAAAGATGCATCGCCATGGTTTGATGTTTCGGTTAGCAACGCACTCCCATCTACACCAACTAAGAGCAACATTACAGCCACCACTAGCAGTCCTGGACCTGTCACTAGGAGTCAAGCTGCAGCTGCTACTCCACCACCGAAGTCTCCTGTCACTAGGAGCCAAGCTGCAGCTCAAGCTGCTACTCCACCACCGAAGCCTCCATCAAAAGGGAAGAAGAAGAAAATGACTCCAATTAAAAGGAAGAAACTGAGTGAGCTGTGAACTTCCGTTTGTGGCTGCCATTAAACTCCTTCAATTGCTATGTATGTGAGGTGCAAACTCACTTTATTTTGTTGTGTACGTGAGGTGGAGACTCACTTTTATTTGCTGTCATGCACTCATTTAGGCCATGTTGAATTTATCCTGTGTATGTGAGCTAGAGACTCACTTTGTTGTCATGCACTCATTTTGGATATTATTTGCTATTATGAAACCATTGTGAAACTATATTGTTTGCTGTCAGTTTGTGTGAATATTCACGTTTTGCGCAGCAGAGTTATACCATTTTCTTTTGGTCGCTGGGACATTTGTACAGCGTACATATGTGTGTCTTATGAGCCTAGGGGTAATTTTGTCTATTCATGTCTCTATTTGATGGTTATATGTGTTAACCATGCCAAAGGGGGGCATCAGCTACAATTAGACAGATTGGGGGGGGGGGGGGGGGGGGGGGGGTTCAGAACAAGGCAAACGAAAAAAGGGGTATATGATCAAAGGCGTGCGAGTTGGGGGGGGGGGGGGGGGGTTTAAAATCAATTCTCCCACCACATAACAGTATTCCTCTTCCTCTAGAAATACTAGTAAGATTGCACGTGCAATGCACGGCTAATATTTATTTAATCAAACATGAATGCTATTTTTAAAACCTTTGCATGCCCTTTGCATGTCATTTAATCGTACATCTCTTCTATCAAGTACCTGTCATATCCCAGTAGACAACAACATATATCACACACATTCAAGTTGTTACCTGCTAAATTCACACGATTAAACGCAGCTCTAAGCATGTTTTTGGACTGCAGCTCCAAGCACATTGAATGCATGCACTGTAGGAAGAACATCATCGTGTCGGTCCTGATAAACTGTTACAGCACTGCGCTGCTTGATAATAGATCTGGCTGCAATTTCTCTGAAATTTAGCCTATTTTTCTAACAAATTCTGTCAGCCATTCTAGCACCTGTCTGAGTAGCTTCATTATGCTCCTTATTGGTCTGCCAAGAACAGGACCGTAGTAGGAGGGTATCCGGCTCTATGCATTGCAAGTTTGCAACGCCCGAGAATATGCAAGCATCCGTAGCAGCTATCACAATATTTCTTGCATCATCTATCCGGACAAGGCCAGTAGTATAAAGACAACATGGGTTTGATCACATGTTTTACAAACTGAAATTTCAGCAAACCTGCAATGAAAGCATACAAGCCAGAAACCCACACTCACTTTTTGAAATAGAAGAATAACGGTAGAAAAATAGAAACCCATGTTCACATTTCATACCAATATGTTGGTTTTGAAGGGAGGATCAGTAGAGTATATGTTGTGTGTCTTTCTAAACCATTATCATGTGCAGACTATCAGTACCACTGAACATAAAAAGCCTCTAGCCAGTATTGTAAAAATGATAACAGAGCATAGTGATAGATTAATATTAGACTATCAGGGGACAATTTAAATGCCGACACAGTACAGCCGCAAAATTCACACAGGTCAAACTGATTGCGCAAAAGACCTGACGGTGAAATTTTGTTATAGACCTGACGGTCAAACTGATAGTAGAAACGCTTTATAAAATTGATTGCTAGATGCAGATAAAATTAACATGTGAATGATATTTCCATAAACTGCAGCTATTTACATGTCAAGATTAAAGACAACTATTTCAAGGTTAAATAAGAAGCTATATGTTGTGTTCTACTCCTGTTCCAAAGGTAACAGATGTTTAAGAAACTTGAGGAAGTTGCACTTTCCTAAGTCTTAACTAATGTACGTATTAGGAAACAGTAGTTTTTTTCTTCATAATTTCCATTATTCCCTGCAAACTAAACCAAAAATGCCAACAGCAGAATCATGATGCAGTTAACCAAATTACTTCAACAGAACACTGAACTATTAAGGTAATGAGAAGCTCACTCTTTATCTTGGTGCTCCCATGATATCTCCTTACTCCTATATTCTCCTTCCCAAGTATCTTCCAGTTAAGTACATCTGCAATTCGGAAGTGCAGCGCAACTATACAGAATCAAAAGCATTTGCTCGAACTCGAAGATATGAACTCAGTTCACCCCCGAAAAACACAACCATGGATGCAGGAGCTGTGGATATAGGTGAGGAAAAATAGTTAAGTATCTGAATTCGAATAGTGAACCATATTTGGGAACAAAATCAATATATCGCACTAATACTTCCGTAAGGCACAGAACAAATGGGCACTTAGATGACCTTCTAAAATATGAGGCTCCTCATGCCAGTATCAACAGAATATTTATCGTGTAACATAAACTTGGAGGAAAGAGAAAAGTTGAGATCAGTCCATACCAATAAAAAATGCAACTGCATGTTCTCACATTGTCCATTGCTAACCTCAAATCAGATACCTGAATCTTGTTGCCCTATTTCTGCACAAAGTCGATAGTCGGACAGTACATACAAATCGAGCTGAATAATACACACAAATAAGTTCATATCGTAACCACACTATAAGGGAATATCAGATTTCACACTAACATACCTTTGGGGGGGGGGGGGAGCTACAGGAATGGCTAGTATAACCTCTTCAAGCACATAATATAAGTTAACCAACTGCCTCGTCTCATTCTAAACAAAGGAATGACCTTTACCACGTCAAGAAAAATGAATATGAAATCTCAGAATGGAGCACACTGCCCTGTTAAATCACAGTAAGATCCGAACTTACCAGCACATCAGACAGTCTAACATGAATTCTTATTGCATGTGTAATTTAAACACGGGCACATCCAATTACAGGCACTTCCTTCAAATCCAATCTGTCTGCCATATGAGATTACATGGTATATCTATTCGCATATTAAATTAGAAGTTAATTTTGTAGTCATTATTCCGGTTGCACAAGGACAAACTTGAGTACGGTATATATCATATATGTACAGAGAAATTCGGGGAAAGAACCAACAGCTAAGTCAGTGTAAGGCAAAATTACCTGCGCGGGTATCTCTGCTGTGGCATACTGCTTGCCATTGGCAGGGCAGTCCGGCTCGACATTTCCGTTCTCAGCCATCTTGGACTCGTCGTCGACCTCGGCCATCTTGCATCCGATGAAGTGCTTGACGGAGAAGCATGTGTTCGCCAGGTTGACGATGGGTGGCCTCTTGGCAATCTGCAGCAGAGCAGCTGGCGGGGCGCGCCGCCCACCTTCCACGGTCATGAAAACCGAGCAATCACAGAGCTTCTTCTCCAACTCCACCATCCCAGTCGTGCGTGTGAGCACAATGCGGCCAGCCGGCGGTTGCAGGTCGGCCTCGCCACGCCGCATTGTCTCGAAGAAGTAGTCGCCGTCGCGGACGCGAGACCAAGGCTGCACGGGCTCGCCACCGCCACCGACAACGGAACAAACGCTGTCCGAGCTCACGCTACCGCCACAATCCCCGCCGCCGGCCATCTTCCTCTCTCGATCTAGGGTTAGGGGGCGAATGGGGAATTGCAAAGAGATATTTGGCAAAAAAAAGAATGACGAGTTTGAGCTGGCGACGACATTTTGCATAAACCCCCCGCACACGCGCTCTATTCCTCCCGTCGTCCCTCATACGGCTGACGTGGCTCACCACGTGGACGAAATACGTACGTAAACGGCTGCAGTGATCGTATGTGCACAGACGGAACAAGTTCCAGCACCCGAAAATGCCATTTCCTGAGTTTGTTGCCATTTTTGCACGCGCCAGAATAGTTCAGTGACCATACGTGATTTTTTCCCTTGCTGCCACGCGCATCCAGAACCGTTAAGAGGGCGAGATGAGCAACCGCCATCCCTGACCTTGCTCTTTTGCGCCGCCACCGCCCCTGCTGGAAGATGACAACCTGCTCTCTAAGATCCTCCTCCGCCTTCCCCTGCAGCCCTCGAACTGAGGTCATAGCGATACATTCCTTTGGTTGGCTTCGGACAAGGTCTCCGATGGTAACTACAAAGTAAAATGGGACAAGGTAGGCCGTCTGAAAGAAATGGAAGGATTGGCATCCTACATCTTGAGAAATTTGCACACCCCTTGGCTTCAATAGATACCGCCCTGGGGATGGGAAAAAGCCCAACTTTTGGCACACCCCTTTGCTCTCCCAGGCTCTTTTGTAATTATTACACGCCTCTCTTAATTAATTAAATAGGCAAAGCTTTTGCCTTGTTTCAGAAAAAACTCACAAAAAATGTCCTGCACAGAAAGACCAAATTATCATACTCGAACTGTGCGAAAGATATGTGGTCATAAATTTTGGCGATCATGGTTCACAATCAATGTTTTTTTTTGAAAAAACCTAAATCTAAATTTCTAAACCCTAAAGAGTTACTTTTTATAATTCTGCTTAGAGAAGTTGTGGCCACTTTTTTTTCAGAGATCAAAGTTGCCGTCAATATATGCATACCAAAACCTCTTTACGCTTTTCATGGACCTCATTTTATCTCCAGCCTCGGCCCAGTATCACACGTTCCAGGTTTTTTTTTTTTTTGCATGGTCACACGTTCCAGGTTCCAGCTCTTCCTTCCTGCCTTCAACACAAAACAACTAGGGCGAGATACGAGGGCGAGATGAGCAGCCTCCGCCGCCCCAGCCTCCGCTCGCCGGCTCCGCGCCCGCCGCTGGAAGACGAGGACCTGCTCTCCGAGATCCTCCTCCGCCTTCCCCGCAGCCCTCCTCCCTCCCGCGCGTCTCCACCGTCTGCAGGAGCTGGCGCAGCCTCGTCACCGACGCCCGATTCATCCGCCGCTTCCGCCTCCACCACCGCCACAACCCTCTCCTCCTCGGCTACTACGTGAGAGATTTCGACAACCTCTCCTTCGTACCCACTCTCGAGGCCCCGGATCGCGTTCCGCTCAGGATCTTGCGGTTCGGCCGTGGCGGCGCCTTCCAGCTCGTCGGATGCCGCCATGGCCTCCTGCTCTTCGTCCGCGCCTTGGGAAATCGGATCGTCGTGTGGGATCCTGTCACCGCAGAGGAGCACAGCATTGCCGTTCCCTCGGTGTTCGAGCACAAAGCCCCACGCGGTGCGGTGCTTCGCGCTGCTGGTGCCGGAGACGTCCATTTCCAGGTGGTCTTGGTAGTGGCAGACTACGACGAGGAGCTGCATAGTTGGCTAGCCATCAGCTGCGTTTACGCGTCGGAGACCGGCGTATGGGGTAATCTCATTTCAACACCAGTTCCATCCCAAGTTAATACAGTCGTGCGTGCTGTGCTGGTAGAGAATTCCCTTTACTGGTTGCTTGGCACGAAGAATGTTGGTGAAATTCTGGAGTTTAACTTGGAGAGGCATAGCCTAGCTGTGGTGCAACTGCCAATGGATATGTCTGAATTTAACGAGGACAACTTCACAGTTATGCGGGCAGAGGGTGGTGGGCTGGGTTTCCTCTTCGTGTCATATCTCACTGCCCAAGCTCAATTATGGAAGAGGAAGATCGATTCTAATGGTATTGTTTCATGGGGATTGAGAAGAGCTATCGAACTGGAGAAGCTACTTTCCTGGGATTTAAGGTTCGAACGTCGACCCCTACATATACTAGGGTATGCTGAGGAAAATAATGTGTTGCTCCTGTGGTCAGTCTTCGGCATCTCCATGGTTCAGCTTGATTCGTTGCAGTTCAAGAAACTTCCCAAAATCGGCAGCTGGACTTATTATATTCCATTTGAAAGTGTCTATACTGCAGGTAATGGAAAGCCTTTGTACTGCGAGTAAAGCAAAACCAGATTATTTTCCATTATTTGGTCGATGGAATGCTGTTCACATTCTTTGGCCTTAAGCTAACAATTTTAAGTAGTGTCGCATATCAATTATTTATGTTAATCTTTAATTTCAACATGTAGTGATGTTATTCAGTCCAAATACTTGTGTGGTTGTGTTCTATGTAATGGTTATAATGTAGATATTTTTTTTGTTACCGGTACCTAGTTTAAGGGAGGGAGGGATTTGCTGAAACTAGCCGGAACGAACTAAAATACCAAACAGATAACTCAATGCGTACATTTCGAAGATAACACCTGTCTGGCTAATAATCATAAATCTATACAACGATTTGGTTTTCAGTTTACAAAACATAGCTCATTCACATGAGCGGGAGTCCTGCTTTGAGTGGCAAGTCGATTTGTTTCAGAGAAATACAGTTGAGTTCATTTCATATGTTCAGGCTGAATTTGCTTACAGATAATCTAGATCAGAATAGTAATGGTCTTATGTTGCTATAATTATTAGTATGAGCATGTTTTGTTTTGGTCGACATAAGGGTGGAACGAGCCTAAGATAATTCTAGTTAACTTTTCTATTTTGATCAGCAGATAGTCCTAGTGTGCATGGTTTTCATTTTCACGATATAATGAGTATATACTGTTTAATTAGGGATATTCTTGAATTTAACAATAAGTGTGATTTGTTTATCTATTCTTAAGTATGTATCAAAGATTCTAAGCTGAGCTATTTTTTCTTTCTCAAAATTCACATGTGAGTTTAACTAAATATCTCATTGATGCCTTCTCATATTTATTTGGCTTCCATTGGAAATGTCATTGGTTGTTTCATTGTTTGGCTTCTAGTGTTTGTAGGAACAGGCACTGGTGGTGGACATGGTGGAGCAGAACTTATGCACAATACATAAGATGCTTGTCTGGTTAGATATGCTATTATGAGGTGTTGGCTGAGCTGGTAAGCTTATCTTCTGCATGTTAGTTGTTGTATCTGAAATGTTCTTTTGATAATCGAAATGATGTGGTAGTTTAGATGGTTCAACATTTTCCTCCATATGAGATATGTGAACCACTGCTCTCTTAGCCTCCACCCAGATGAGATGGCAAAAACACTCGAGAATATGCTAACAATAGAGTTGAAAGTGTACCTCTACACTATAAATTACTTAATTGCTCTTCTCTGTTTCTGTTGCTGTTTTTTTTTCAACATTGCTGGAGATTTTTTTTCCACAATATCCACAATGGTGAAGCTAATGTTTACTGTTTGAACCGTACAAAAATTGTGAAATTTGTGTAACTTGAACAGGCTGAATGAATAGTACAGTTTGGTTTGACTACTGACATTAATTTCTCCACAGGTATCTAGAATTGTATTTTTGCTGCCGAAATGCAGCAATGGGCTTGTTTGCTGAAGGTTCTTCCATTTGGTTACTTCATGTGGAGATGACAAACTTCATAGCGGGCGCCAGTGAACTGGGAAGTGGACTTGTAGTACTTCGTCATTTAATTTGCCAACATTGACTGGCTTCGAGTGGTTACCTTGTGGTTCATTTGCTATATGCTTTCCAAGCACGTTGATGCAAGCTTGGCTACCTGATGATCTTTGCTTGCATTTTTTGTGTCTGTTTTACGCGCATATTCTCACTGCAATAAACAGTAAATACCATAAGGTGCTCGCCCACATGTTTTCACGACACTACAAAACAAATGAGGGCATTCTCTTCAGAAATGACACTTGCTGAATAAAATCTAGGCACATAAAGCCTCGCTACATTTGCTAAATAATAAGCGTAGAATCATAATTACTACTTAATGGGAGACTGAAATGGGGAAAGAAGTATCAACTTGGTGTAGACTGACACTTGAAATCTGATTGATGGATGAAGAACTGTGGCATGTTTCAAATCTTATGGTGATATAAGGTGAAAACTTCTACTCCGTATTATAAAATGATCTCTATCACAAGATTCAGTATTTCAGCAACTGAGCACTCTCCCATCGGTTTCAAAAGGATCAGCTAAAGCCCGGCTGTAATTGGCAAATGTTCTACTCGATAGAACCTTATATTTGTTCAGGTTAGAGTTGTTACTGAAACTTCTTTAGAATGGAAATAATTAAGTTCTTTTTGCGGGGAGGAAATAAATAAGTTACAATTGGGTTCCAACGTTTTTTCTTCTGCCAAGTAATTACATGTGTAATACAGCCATGTTGTGTTGTCGATGCCCATGATGCGGCGAGGTCGCTGGCAGTGCATGGCGCAGGCTTGCTGGATGTGCTGCGGTGAGGACCCTCGTAGTTCATTGCGTAGGTTTGCTGGACACGTTGATGAGTTTGGGAAGTTTGCATGCACCTTTAGATGATGTGTTGATTCCATGTGAAATCTTTGTTTTAGCTCTTGGCCAAAACCGATGATGACGACACCTTCGTGTGCCACTCACCTTTGTGGAGGTTTGGTTATCGGAGAGCTATGGCAATTTTGGTCTACGAGTATTGTGAGGAAATACTCTGTTGATGGCGTTGTCTAGGATCTAGAAATCAGTGGTTTGGATGCTCTTGTGCCGAAGCCGGGGTTTTCATTGCGAGGTGCTTGTATGTCAACAATGAAGGCATTGAGTGGTGAATCGTTCTCTTTCACAGAAGTCGGGGTTGCCTTATGTCCTTGTGTTTCATGTTGTGGCAGTTTGGACAACGCATGCTTGGTGCCACTAATGTGGCGTGTACGTTTCTTTGCATTGTTGGCCAGCTGGAATGAGGTCGGAGTCTCCGCCTTGTTGAGGGGTTCTGAAGATGATGTCGTGGAGGTTTCCATATGTGTGGCTTCGGTAGCGGGTGTTCGATTTGGATTTTCATGCGTCGACGACTCGTCATGGCCTGGTGTTTTTTAAGGGTGGTTTTCCTTATTAACCGAGCGAACTCTTCTATCGCTCTATAAATTATTTGGCAGAGCTTCTGATTTCTTCTAAGAAATTTGTTCATTGGTTCCGGGATCCTATAAACCATTAACCTATTTGTTTGAAGAAATTTGCGAAAACTAGGAGAAAAAAAGTGTTTTTTGATTGCGTTAACAGGCCAAAGAGACATCCAAACTGTGGTGTCTTCGTGGGCTTCATTTCACTGTCACTACTCACGAGCACCCAGCCTCATCCAGTGTCGCTTTAGGTCACCTGCACTTCACTCACTACACATCGTGGCGGCTGCTCCCAAACCACTCATGAGCTCTGAGCCAGTAGAGATGTCACCGGTGGCGGCGCCGCTGGACGACGACGACCTGCTCTCCGAGATCCTCGTCCGCCTCCCTCCGCAGCCATCCTCCCTCCCGCGCGCCTCCGCCGTCTCCAAGCGATGGCGCCGCCTCGTCTCTGATCCAGCTTTCTCCCGCCGCTTCCGCCGCCACCACCGCCGCAACCCACCCCTCCTCGGTTTCTTCCACGGAGAGTTCGACGAACTACGGTTCGAACCTACTCTGGAGTCCCCCAATCGTGTGCCGCCCAGCCGCTTCTCATTGCAGCTCGACGACGACGATCGCTATATCCTTCCCCTCGGATGCCGCCATGGCTTCGTACTATTGTTGGAACGGATCCGGAAGCAGGTCCTGGTGTGGAGCCCCTTCACTGGCGACCATCACTGCATTGCCACTCCCCTAGGGTTCGATCCGACCGTGGCCATGATCAACGGGGCGGTGCTCGGCTCTGCTACCGGAGATGTCCAACACTTCAAGGTGGTCTTGGCAGTGGTGGACCACAATGATGAACTAGAGAATAGTCAGATTCTCGTATGTGTTTACTCGTCAGAGACTGGGGTGTGGGGTAATCTCATCTCTACACCGATTTCATATGGTTTCCAGGTTTGTCTGCAGCCCGCTAAGCTGGTTGGGCATTCCCTTAACTGGTTGCTTATTGGGGATTCGTTAAAGTCCTTGAGTTTGATTTGGAGAGGCAGAGGATAGCCGTGATACAGATTCGAATGTCTGGTTATGTCAGCAGCTTCACAGTCATGCGGGCAGAGGGTGGTGGGCTGGCTTTTCTCAATGTATCGGGCTTCACTGCCCAATTATGGAAGAGGAAAATCGATTCTGATGGTGTTGCATCTTGGGTGATGGGAACAACTATTGAACTGGACAAGTTACTTTCCCTGGATACGGATGAGCACCCAACGATCCATGGCTTCGCTGAGGAAAATAATCTGGTCTTCCTGTCAACCCAATTCAGACTCTTCACTGTCCAGGTTGAGCCATTGCAGTTCAAGGAACTTCCCAAACCCGAAATACTGCATCACTATCATCCATTTGAAAGTGTCTATGCTGCAGGTAATAGCATCCCCTTGCTCGCTGGTTTACCAAAACCATGTTACTTTTTGGTAATTGTTGATGGAATGCCTTTCACATCTTTCGTGTTAAGCTAACCATTTTAAGTAGTATTGTATCAATTATTATTTTGCCGCTTGGTGATCTGTTCAACACATAGCATTGATTGTTCTGTAGTGTTCTCTCCCCATGCTTGTGGTGTTTATGTAATTGTCATTATCTGGAAAAAAAAAGTGCTTCCGGTTTCTCATTTGGTTCATGTCATAAATTCTGCTTCAGTAGCCAGGTCTGGCAAGTTCATTGTAAAATAATTGAACTAAATTTTGTTGGTCCCTGCCAATTGACACATAGCTGTAGCACAGTTTTTTTCTCAAGATAAAGATATACAGTATAACAATTGGAACTTGGAAACTGAATGATGAAACTTAGCTCTAGGCTGTAGCTATGGTTTGTGTGCAATCTAGTTTCTTCAGTTTGGCAACCTTAGGCGATTTTTACTTTGTACTGAACACATGGACAAAGTCATCAGACGAGATTCATCCTAACAACTGCTTCCATCATGTGTTGCAATTTTTAGCTTATCATCATAAGTATGGTTATAGTGTTGTATTTGATGCTGTCCGTTGCTAAAAAATGACATGTATTTTGGTACCATGAAAGTATGAATTAATCAGATGGGGTCTATGATCCATTGCTTGAGGTTTCTAGGCTTGAATTAGATTAAATCCAGTTAGTTAGTGAATAGCTAGCTTGTGCATTTTAAAAGAATATGCTACAACTACAAACCAGATGCTTTTGCTTTTCTACTCCAAGCATCCCTCATGTCCATGGTAATAAATAATATTTCGAATGATCTGGTAAGCTAGATGGTTCAGCAATTTCCTCTCGGAGAAAACGCAAAAATACTCGAGAATGTGCAAACACTAGAACTTGGAAGTGTGCCACTCACTAGACCACAAACTACCGACTGGTATCTCTTTTTCTATTGCTGTTTTCCCCCCAACAACGCTGAAATGATCAACTTTGCTGTTTTTGGCACTTTTTCCACAATGATGAAGCTAATATTTATTTCTTGAATCATAAAAAATTATGAGCTAGTGTAATTTTAACAGCTTTTCCTTGGAAGAATAGTACAAAATGGTTTCGCTGATGACATTAATTTCTCCACAGGTATCTAGATCTGTATTCTGGTTGCTGAGCTGAATGAATGGGCTTCTTTGGTGCAGCTTCTTCCATTGTGTATACTTCACTTGGAGATCGATCTTGACATAGCACGCAATGGTTAAAGTTGAGCCATAGGAGTTAATCATCTAATTTGCCAACTTCCTCTCTATTATCTAATTTCTGGAGACAGTTATGTAACTGGCATGATGGAGGCACAATAGCTTGCTTCAGTTGAGTAGTGTACTTGCCTTGTGGTTCATTTCCTTTCGCTTTGTTAAATGCTTTCCAAGCAAGCTTGCCAGGTGATCTTTGGTTATATTTCTGTGTGTCCATCTTCTTTACTTATGTTCCATTGTCTCTTTGTCTTTTTTTGTTGATTTTTGTTTTCTTATTCTGGCTAATGATTGTTGAATCTCGTATTGTATGTGGGGGGAATGCTGTTTATTGTTTCATAGCCCTAGCAGGGTGGGCGCAATGCTGTTGTGCTGCAGGTACACTTCGTTTTTACTTCTAATTAGAGGTGGTGAATTGAGGTGGTGAATTGGTGATGGATATGATCAGTTGTCTAGCGTTCAAAATAGGTCTCACTTGATATATTTGATTGTTGCCTAAGTCAGGGATAGGTAAATCAGTGACAAACAACACGGGACTAGCCTGTTTTGCATCCATGCCGTCTTCCCTCTGTGATCTGTAGACCATCGTTTAAAGTGTTTTTGAATGGAAACCAAACTTCCGTTTAACTTGTGAGCACAACAATGTTGTTGGCAACTAAACCAGAAACGAAATTTGGTACATTGGTCGAACATTATAACAAGCCCGTAATGGGGATTTGGCTTCGTTTCCAATTGTACCCACCATGCTAGTTGGGCTGCCGTGAGTCCCAAATAAACCCACCTAGGCCTTGTTCGCTCATTGCCTTCGTTTCCAATTTTGTACAGCTCCAACAAATATCAATATATATATGTACTGTAGATAAATTTGAAACCATTTTTGCCATACATTTTTGTACATCGACTAGCACCATCAGGTCCAAACAGCAAACAAACAGAGAGATATAAAATTCAAAATCATATTCCAGAACATAAACTTGGTGAAATACCGACACATCATAATCTCAAACAAACAAATAGATACAAACAGAAACTCCAAACAGCAAGTATCAGAGACTACAAACATAGGTATCTCCAGGTAATCTCGATCATTTCAACTATCAACACAACAGCTACCAAAGTTCAACGATTAAACAGAAGAATTTGATCGCCACACCATCCTTCTCTTTCTGGAGCTTTCTCATAAAATTTCTTGGAATCTCTGGAGAAAAAAAAATAGGATTCCATCAAATGACAAATAGAATAAAAAACAAGAAGACCACAAGATGAATATTTCCAGGACGTTATATAGACAATATTGCTAGAACCATAAGGTAGTATGTACTTACATGCGGGTCTCATCCAGTCCTCCAAACACATCAATGCCTCCACGGTTTCAGCAGATAGGCTACTTTGGAGTACCACTTGGAGCAACCGGTGAAGACCTTGCATGTGATTGAGACCTATTTCTAGACATCATATTTATCCCACGAGACCTACACTTGATTGGAGCTGTTTTTCTTTCTCCAGTTTTAGATTTCTCTTTCAGTTGTGTCATCTCAACCTGCATTTACAATAAGAGGACTACATTAGCATAGCATCTCATGGTCCTATAACTTTAAATAAGATGACTGCAGTTTAGAAGAACAAGTGCTTACCTTGGCATTGATAACTTTTGCAGCCCTGCTAGCTCTTAAGCTACCACTTGCATGTGAAAGTGGCCTTTTGCTGCCCGCTAGCTGAGACGTTTCTTGTGAATTTGTTCCTGCAACCTGCGCACAATGAAATAGTAACTCTGTTTAGCAACCACACATATTTGACAGCCATGGAAAATATTCTGTAAAATGGTCACGGTAGCATTGATGTTCTAATTGCTGACATGATGCTTCTACAAGTAAAATATCAATTTGGTACTGCAAGAACTGCATAAAGGATGAATCATAAATTCCCTAGCCTCTCTGCTACTTACTAACGTGTTTTGAAAGTTCATAAATAGCTCACAGAAGTCAACTCGATGGAGCTAAGCAGAAAGAAGCTTCTCTAATGAAATATACAAGTTTCCTTTCAAGATACAGAGCTAAGCAAAACGAAGTAATTAACCTTGTTGTTATAACCGAGGTGTTGCAAACATGACATTTTAACAGGAAGTACAAACCGCAATTGACATAGCTAGATGTGCTACAAAACTCCAGTTGACAAACATGACAAATAACAAGAACCAGAAACAAGTTAGGCAACATGACAAATCTACCTGCAGTGTCATTCTGGACTGAACACTCGTGCTACCAACGACTATTGCACCACTATCAAGAAACACTCGTGTTGCAGATAGTACTACTCACCATCGTCAGAGATTTGGAAAATCCTAACATAAGCACATTGATTAATTCCGTGGTGTACGTGCTGTATGGATCTCCATCGGGTAGCAGTACGCTGTTGTTACTGGACAAAATAAGCTATTTCATTTGGATAGCACAACGGGATGATGCGAGTGATCCTGACTAATTCAGTGTACGGGTACCAGCAATCAATCCAGCAGTTCTATCTACCGATGATTTCATCACTGTGGTTCTCAGATCTAGAGAGAGAGAGAGTGAGAGGGAAGATGGGGGATTACCTTGAGCCGCTCCTTCTTGGACGAAGCCGGCGACCTGAGCACCTTGCTGCCCACCAGTTCTTGCCCCGCATGGCCGGACGCCAGGATGCCTTGCTCCACCGTGGCTTTCACCGCGATGCCGCCGCCGACAGCCGGAGAAAGGGAGCGGACAGGGAGGACGGGGGAGCGGCACGGCGGCGCGGTAGTTTCCCCGGCCATGGAGGAAGAGCTCGCCGCCTTCTCCATGGAGGCAGGGCGTGGCGACGACATCGCCATGGAGCACCGTGGCGGCGTGGCGGCGGTAGCGGATTACCCGATTGTGCCCGACTCTTTTTTTTCGCCTACCCATGGGTGTCCAATAACCCGAAATAACTGGGTTCAGCCCACGGCGCCGTGGGCCTCCCATTCCCACCTACAGGCGGAGCCCGAGGTCAAATTAGTTATTGAGAAACTGGAAAGAAAATGAAATAGCAGAAAACTTAATCTCACGAAACAAGTTCCTATTTGTGTAGAGATCATGAGCGCCTGGAGAAGCTTTTGAGAATCAGTCTCAACTTTGACATGAGTGATACCCCACGTGCTAGCCCATCGACGGCGGGCTAAACAAGTCAAAGCTTCAGTGTTGTGCTAACAGAACCCTAAACCCTAAATTCAGTGTGGAAAGCATCCATTGAATCTTCAATCACGCTCCAGCAGGCTCACCAATAGCATTCCTTAACACAAAACCTCATCCACCAGTGCATATCTAGTGATCCCACCTCTCTATGCTAACATGATACCAATTCTCAAAATTCAAATATTCTAGTTTTCGAAAATGCGAGAAAATGTGGATGTTCACAAGTCATGTGTTTACGGTTCTTGGAATTTGCAGAACCAAATTCAAAATATAAGCATAGAAACAAAAAAGACAAATCCAACATGAATAGTGTCACCAAAGGACAAAAACACGAAATGACACTATTCATACAACAGTTTGTCTTTTTTTCTATGTGTGTATGTTTAACTTGATTCTAAAAAAATTAGGAAATGTAAGCTCACATCTTGTGAACACCCACCTTTTTTTTTTTTTTTTTTACATTTGTAAATTAAAATATTGGAGACTGGTATCATGGTATCATTTAAGGCATGTGATCACTAGATATTTTCCCACCTGCCATCAACATTCAGTTCCAAAGTGCCCTCCAGAGTTGGTTTGAAGGATTCGTCGCCATAAATTTTGAAGTAGCCTAGGAGTGGAGGGTTGCGGTGGTGGTGGAGGGGGAAGCTGCGGGTGAAGCAGGGGTCGGAGACGAGTTGGCGCCAGCCCTTGTGGACGGCAGATGCACACGGGAGGGAGGAGGGCTCTGGGAAAGGCGAAGGAGAATCTCCGAGAGCAGGTTCTCATCTTCCCCCGCCGCCTAGCTGGAGTGGCGACGGTGGATGCTCATCTCGCTGCTGATGCGGGATAGATAGATGCCTGAAATGTCAGTTGCAGGTGGCACAAAGTGACACTGAAGATGCCAAGACGGGAGTAGATGGTTAAACAAACACCTAAGCTCACAGGGCCGAACTGAAGCCCAAGATAACTTGCAGTTCTCGACAGTCAATAAACGATACTCACCTTCTAATGAAGACACTACTACCACATGGTGATTTCGTTAAGATTCTTGTTATTTACGGGTCATGAATCTGAGTAGTCCTCTCGATACCTTCTCCTTCATCTCACAGTTCTTGAGTGATCTACCATCTCTTCCTGAGATTTATATGATGTTAAACAAAGGACTCATCAAAATAAATTTATATGATCCTTCTGTATTCCCCAGCGCAGGGGTTTTCACCTGTGAATTTGTGTGTCGGCTAGACACTCAAAGAATTGTGAGCCTCGGATTTAACATGGAAAAACAACCGTGATTATCTGAACTACGTCGCTAGCTATGATCAGTCCCTGCCAATAGCATAACCGATGGGGCTTGCAGGTGTACGTCGCTGGAATTCAGGAGTCTGATGACCAGCAGTATGAATTGACCCCACACAAGCCGTCTTGAAAGTGTCAGGAACATATACACTTCTACTGCTAAGTTTACTTGCAACTATCACTTTCCTGATCACAGCAACAAAATTATCCATCTTTTATTCGCCATGAATAAGTGATACCTCTTATTCTTTCATGGAATTGAGAGGCACAAAAATATCAATCAAATCAGAGAAGAGAAGTTATCAGGACCTTGTTCCACGCCATATCAAATAATATAAAAATTTCTCATACTACTAAACCTAGCAACATTATAGATCATGATTAAGATAAAATAGATTATAACCTGAATATTGTCAAATTAACTCAAATTATTTTTTACCTGGAACAAATGGATTATAACAGCTCATCACATAGTTTGCAACTGCTTGAGACACCGATTTTAAAAGTGTCTCCTTCCCAGCCCTTGACATCGGCCGGTCAGTCCAGTTATTCACACTTCTCCAAACCCGGTCTGACAGAAAATTGAAAGAGGAAGAAACAGCTCTAGTAATTTCAGTTGGCATACCGAGGTAGGTATCCTGGAGAATTTCATTAGCCACCCCGAGCTTTGTCTTGACCATAGTCTTGACACCTTCTTGGCACTTCTTGCCAAAGAACATAGCATTCATAGGGTTAACTTGTTGGCAGCAATGCCCAGCTTTTATTGTTTCGAATTAAAGCTTAACTGAGAGATGGTGACAGACAATTTCCTTAATTCCATCTTACCTTTTGATTGTTGGCAGCAATTCCCAGCTTTTATTGTTTCGAATTAAAAACGAGTATGAATATTTTCTTCAGAAGTGGGAGTAACATTTTGGAACAACTTCTTCAGAGCTCGTTTTTAGTATTTCAGCAATCAGCATTGATATCATGCTTTTTCTGGGGGCAAGATAATTATCCATACAGTTAACTTGCTGGCAGCAGTGCCCCGTTTTTCTGTTTCGAATTAAAGATTAACTGGGAGTTGGTAACAGACATTTTCCTTAATTACATCTTATGTTTTGACAGTATTACAGTAACGGGATGGAAAAGTTAGAGGTTCTTACTGGATGATTTTGCTTTATAGACAGAAACTTTGCTTCATAGAAATGCTAAGCTAAGGTTGGCACCTGACTTCTTGGTACAGAATCTTTGACTACAGTATATAATATTCCAGTTTACGCTGCTAATTTCAATATGTACAGAATCATATAAGAGCTTGTTAGAACAATCATTTTGAGCTTTCTGCCTTGTCTCTGTACTCCTTTTCTATGATCACATATAGGATCATAAGACTGAAAGAACAGCATTTTTGCCTTGTTATAGTGGAAGGAAACAAGACCAGGATTGCATAGGGGATAGGGCCAGATAAATCCAACTTAAGTTACCCTAAAATTGATCTGATAATTTGAAGGAAGCAGCACTTACAATTGACAACATAATTTTTTTATTTAAATGTCTCGTGTTTGCGGTGGGCAACCACCTTATCATGCCAGATGGCTAATTGTGTCCAGAAACTAGATAGTGGATAGAAATTGGAAACTAGTGCACGCTATGTAGATGGTCGATCTCCACGTGAAGTTACCAGAAACAGAAAGCCCTACAGCAAACAAGCTCTTTCCTCCATCTCCGCAACCGGAATACAATTCTAGATACCTGAAGAATAATCCATATCATTAGTCAAACCAATGTGTACCCTTCATTATGGAAAACCGTTAAAGCTATACAATCTCACAAATGTTTATGATTCAATCAGTAAACATTAGCTTCACTTTGTGGAACTAGTACTAAAAATACCAAAGTTCAATCATCTCAGCGTTGTTAGAAAAACAGCAATGGAAACAGAGATATCAGTCGGTAATTTGCGGTGTAGTGAACGACACACTTTCAACTTCTACTGTTAGGATATACAAGGAACTGATGGAGTAAAAGAGAAGAAGCATCTGATTTCTAGCTCATAAGCATATTCTATAAAATTTACAAGCTAGCTAGTCACTAACTGAATATTATGTTTTCATGCCATAGAAACCTCAAGCAAGGGATCATCCACCATCGTACTAATTATTGCTTCTATGGGTACAAAAATAGACGTCATTTTTTTACAATGGCCAGCACCAAATACAACACTATGACCACTACATCTGATGATAATATATTAGTTAAACCAAAATCTGTAATACGTGATGAAAGCAGCTGGTAGGATAAATCTAGTATTAATCACCTAAGGTGGCCAAATTGAAGAAACTAGATTGCACATAAAGCATAGCTATGGCCTACAGCTAGATTTCATCGTTCAGCTTCCAAAATCGAACTGTCATATATATCTTATCTTGAGAAAAAAACTGCATGGCAGCTATGCACTAGCACTATAATTATACAGTTCTTGCATATGTCAATAGGCGGGCAACGATGAAATTAAGTTTAGTTATTTATCTAACAATCCTGGCTACATAAGAACTTGCAGTATAACAAAAAAGAACTTGCAGTATAAAAAAAGAACTTGTAGTATAAACACAATCAGACACCGCAAGCAAATTTCCATATGATAACAATTACATAAATACCACAGAAGCATTAGGAGAGAACACTATAGAACACCAATGATATATGTTAAACAGATCATCAAGCAGCAAAAGAATAATTGATATGACACTACTTATAAGCGGTTGCTTTAACACGAAAGAACGGATGACAGTAATCAACCAATTATCAAAAAGTAACTTGATTTGGTATACCAGCAGTACAAATGCTATTACCTGTGGCATACACACTTTCAAATGGATGACAGTAATCCACCATTTCAGGCTTGGTAAGTTTCTTGAACTGCAATGAGTCAAACTGGACAATGAAGAGGCTGACAGCAGTATACAGGAACACCGAATTACTATCCTCGGCTAACCCTCGTATCCTTATGTAGTCATCTGAGTCTGAATTCAGGGAAAATAGCTTGTCCAGTTCAATAGTTGTTCCCATCACCCATGACGCAACACCATCAGAATCGGTCTTCCTCTTCCACAATTGGGCGGTGAAGCCTGACAAGGAGAGAAAACCCAGCCCACCACCCTCTGCCGGCATGACCGTGAAGCAAAGGACGTCATCAGACCTTGAGATCCGTAACGCAGATAAGCTCTCCGTCTCCAAATCAAAATCAAGTATATTTAGTGAAGTACCAATAAGTTGCCAATGAAGGGAATTCCCAACTAACACAGCAGGCATAGAGGTAACATCAATGAAGTCCCGAGATGGATTCGGTGTTGAGATGAGATCACCCCACACCCCGGTCTCTGACGAGTAAATGCAGCCGAGCCATCGTCTGTTCTGGCTGTCATTGTTGTCTGCCACTACCAAGACCACCTTGAAGTGTTGGACGTCTCCCGCAACGGAAGCAGGGCAGAGCACCGCCCCGTTGACGTAAGCCTTGGTCAGATCGAAACCCGGGGGAACGGCTAGCCGGTTCTGTTGTCCGGTGACGGGGTCCCATACCAGGAACTGCAGCGGATTCTGGTCGAAGATTAATACGAGGCCATGGCGGCAATCGAGGATCCGGAAGTGGTTTTCGAACTGCAAGGAGAAGCGCCCGGGCGGAACTCGATTGGGAGCCTCCAGAGTAGGAGCGAAGGATAGCAGGCCGTGACCGGTTCGGTGGAAGAAACCGAGGAGGGGAGGGTTGCGGCGGTGGCGGAGGCGGAAGCGGCGGATAAATCGGGGGTCCGCGACGAGGCCGCGCCAGCGCTTGCAGACAAGGGAGGCGCGCGGGAGGGAGGAGGGCTGCGGGGGAAGGCGGAGGAGGATCTCGGAGAGCAGATCCTCATCTTCCAGCGGGGGCGCCGCCGCCAGCGAGCGGGGGCGGCGGCGGCGGCTGCTCATGTCGCCCTGCTCGGCTGCTCGCTGATGTGCGTGTTGTACGGGTATAAAATGAGCTGCAGTTGTTGCAGGAGATGAGAAGTTTGTGAATTTACTGGGCTGGAGATGTGGTCTCGTCAAGTTTGCGATTTTTCAATCAAACAATAAAAAAACAGCATTTGATTGTTTTTTTTTTAGATTATAAGATTGGCTGCATCTTTATTAACCTCCGGCGTATCAGCGAGTGATAATCTAAGAAAAGACCTCTGACAATCAATCGTGCTTATTATCTGAGCTACGATTCAGCCCCTACCACTAACCTAACCATTTGTGCAAAATGCTCCAGGAAAACGTGGATATATTCGGCACACCAGTTCAGGTAGATCGACTGTTACAAACAAGACCAACCACAGCTCTGCAGATATCCTGCTACTCACCACACTGAATCAGGAGTTTGCCGTTAACAAATTTACCCCTGTCGAGATCACTACAACCAAATTATTCACCTTTTTCTCTCTTTTTGCCATGAATAAGAGCGGACTTCTCTTCTTTAGAAGTTGAACTCACATAATATTTCAAATGTTAGCTAACTCGTCGGACCCTTCACCTCATCTCAAAGGAAAGAAACTGAATTCATACCACTGCTGCCAGTAGCACGAGCATGATGTGGTCGGCCACGCCGTGCCTGGATTAACAGATATGCGGCAACAAATACCACCAGAATCATATAAAAATTCAACAAACACAGGCACCCGCAGAATAGGACAAAAACAGACATTCGGCATCGAAATCTCCCAACCATGGACAACTTGGAACATAGTCAAACAGTGAGAAGATAAAAGACACACACACACACATAATGTAACTAAAGAACATCAGGCGGGAAGCTTGCTTCAACGTGCTCGCTTGGAAAGCTTAATGCAAATGAACCACAAGGCATGTACAGTACTACTTAATCGAAGCATGAAATCGTATCTTCATCGTGCCTGCTGGCTAATCCTTTCAAGACCACTTCCCAGATAATTAGTGCGTGCTATGCAGATGGTCAACCTCCACCTGAAGTTACCAAAAACAAAAGAACCTACAGCGAATAAGCCCTTTTCCTCCATCCCAGCAACCGGAATACAGCTCTAGGTACCTGTGGAGCAATCCATGAAATTAGTCAAACCAATTTGTACTCTGTATTTACGGAAAACCCATCAAAGCTATACAATCTCACAAATGTTTATGATTCAAACAGTAAATATTAGCTTCGCATTGTGGAAATGGCACCAAAAGCACCAAAGTTGAATCATTTCAGCATTGTTGGGAAAATATAGCAATAGAAACAGGGATATCAGTCGATAATTTGTAGTATAATGGTGCACCTTCAACTTCTATTGTCAGCATATTCTGTGGCCATCTGGACTCAGTAGAGGCTAAGAGACGAGTGGTTTAAATATCTTCCTTAGAGGCAAATGATAGGAGACTAACCATCTAGCTTAACAAATCATTTGAATATTCATTATCATGGACATGTGAGGGGCTCATGGAGTAGAAAACCTGAAATTTGACAATCCTTCAGTAGTAAATAAATGTTACTTACACTGCTATGTACCCACATGTAGCTTAGACCAACACAAAGCATAGCTACGTCTAATATGCTAGTGGATAATCAGACTGACAAGGGATATGCCATAAAATGTCTAGCTTACCGTCTAATAGTAGAAAAATCGTCCGCAAAACAACGTAACTGAAAGTAAAATCACAGGAATATTGTTTTTCAAGAATTTCCAACGATACTGATAACTCAGACTACTACTTGAAACTAATAGCTTGACACGAAAGGGTGTGAACGACATTCCATCAACCAGTTATTGAAAAATTGGTCTTGTTATACCAATAGTGTAAAGGCATGCTATTACCTGCAGCGTAGACAATTTCGAATGGTTGACAGCAACCGAAGCTGTCGGTTTGGAGAATGTTCTCGAACTGGAACGACTCAAGATGAAGTATGAAAAGTCTGGTAGATGTCCACAAGAAAATCGCATTATTGCACTCAGCATACCCTACAATCGTAAGGGTCCTTCTCTCCTCCACTGAATTAAGGGAAAGTAGTTTGTCCAGTTCAATAGTTCTTCCTAACTCCCATGAAGCAACACCGTTACAATCTGTATTCCTCTTCCATAATTGGGCGCTGAGGTCCTGTTTGGACATAAGGAGAAGACCAAGCCCACCACCATCTGCCCGCATAACCCTTAATTCGTAATAACCGCCCAACATACTCATTGGCAATTGTATCACAGCTAGGCTCTGTCTCTCCAGATCAAACTCGAGAATTCCAGGAAACTCCCCAATAATTGTCCAATAAAGGGAATCACCAACGAGAACAGCTGCCATTTCATGCAGAACATCATCCTTGTAGGAAACATTGGAGGGAAGCAGTGTTGAGATGAGATTACCCCATAAGCCGGTTTCAGACGAGTAAACACAGGCGAGCACTCCTCTATGTAGTTCCTCGTCGCTGGCTGCCACTACCAAGACGACCTGGAAGTGGACGTCTCCGGCAGCGCGAATCACCGCCCGTGGGCCTGACGGTCCTCCGCATCGAACCGTGGGGGAAGGGCGATACGGTCCTGGTCGCCGGTGACGGGGTCCCAAACCAGGACCTGTTTCCGATTCGGGTCCAATACTAGCACGAGGCCATGACGGGATCCCAGAGGAAGGAGGAAGTCGTCGGGGTCCTGCTGCAAGGAGAAGCGCTCGGGCGCGACACGGTTGGGAGCCGCCAGAGTTGGTGCGAAGAAGACGCAGCCGAGAATATGGTCGATGAAGCCGAGGAGGGGAGGGTTGCGGCGGTGGTGGAGGCGGAAGCTGCGGGTGAAGCGGGGGTCAGAGACGAGGTGGCGCCAGCGCTTGCAGACGGAGGATGCGCGCGGGAGGGAGGAGGGATCCGGGGGAAGGCGGAGGAGGATCTCGGAGAGCAGGTTCTCGTCTTCCAGCGGCGGCGGCGATCTGGAGCTGCGGAGGTGGATGCTCATCTCGCTCTGTGGATACTGATACAGGTGGCCCAAAGTGACAGTGAAGACGGGAGTATATCACGCCCATGATTAAACAAACACCGAAGCCCACAGGGCCGAAATGAAGCCCAAGATCTCTTCCTGATATTTATATGATGTTGAAAAAAGACTCCTCAAAATAAATTTATATGATGCTTCGGATTTTCACCTGCGAATTTCCCAATATATGATGTTGAAAAAAGACTCCTCAAAATAAATTTATATGATGCTTCGGATTTTCACCTGCGAATTTCCCAAAGAATTAATTATTAGCTACGTAACATGGAAAAAAACAACCGTGTTGCTTGCAGGTATACGTCGCTGCGATCAGTCACGCCGGCGGTTTCTTGCTGTACTCGCACTGAATCAGAAATTCAGGAGACTGATGACCAGCAGTATGAACAACAGGCCCACAGCAGTATGAATTGACCCCACACAAGTCACCAGGTCGTCTTGAAAGTGTCTCAGGAACATACACCGGTACTAGTGCTTTGTTTACTTGCAATTATCACTATCCTAATCACAACAAGAAATAAGTGAGACCCATTTGGGTCTGGATGCAAAGATTGGTCACAATGACAACCCCAAATTTCTAGGCCAAGCCGAAATATGCCCGACAGCCCCGAGCCACCCTTCAAACTTGGGGGCATGTTCCGGGTGTCGGACATTGCCTGGACATGCCCTCGACATGCAGGGCCTGCTCATCATTGATACATAGCGATCATGCGTGAGTTATGGTATCATGCAGGATGCCGGTCCGCCCGCGTTAATGGCGCGCACTTCGCCAAGCCACGCGGTCAGTTTTGCGGTTTTCCCACGCGTCGCATTTGTGCCGCCTGCATCGCCCCTCGGCCTACTCGGCCGATAAAAGGGCACATCGGCACCTCATCGTGCACATCCACCATGTCCTCTTCGTCGTGCACATCCACCCCGCTTCCCTCACCCTCGTTCTCCTCGCCGTTCGCACCCATGGGCGAACAACTACGATGCTTCTGGCTCTGTGTACCGCGGCGGGCGAACCATCAACAGCGACGGCGCGTGGGATCTGCACCGCTATGAGCTCCTCACGCCTCCCGATTGTCGCCTACCCATGGGGTGGTGCGTGGCCTCCCCTTGCCGCCAGTGACGGATCGTCAGGGCATTACGTGCCGTCGCAGCCGGCTGACGCGTGAGGAGCGGCGCCTCCCCGAGAACGATGACGGCCAACATAGCTCGGGTCGTTGGCTCGATTGTTTTGAGCGCGATCGCCACCATCGACGCACCTATGGCAGTCCGATAGCGCTACAACTCCGTCGGGTGACACAATTGGTGGGAGGCAACCTACCACAATGTGGCCAGCGTGATCGAAGCCGCCCGCCGACAAGCCGCCACGGGTGCGGTGCGCCATCGCATGCCGCCCACAAGCACGACAGTGAAGCAGGAGTGGCGGCCGCCACCGCGTGGAGGTGGAGGCCACAGTGTCGTCGTCCGTGAAGCCCCACGAGGTGGCCTGATCTCCGCGACTCCGAGCTACGCCGACGTCGCCCTGAGTCGTAGCAGCACGTCAAGGAGGAGCCACGGGAGGTCAGTCTGGCGGACTACCAGGTGCGCTCCTTTCTGTGGAACGAGCACGACGGTGACTGCCCCGGCTTCCTGGCGGCGATCACCAATTCGGTGGTCACGCTCGAAAGGGACTCGCCCGGCCTCATGGAAACCCTCACAAACTACGCGCAGAAGGCAGCCTCCTCGTCCGGTGATCCACCAGTCGTGCGCATTAAGACGGCGCGATCACCAGCCGAGTCGCCTCCTCCTCCATCGGCGTGCTCCTCGATGACAACGACAAAGTCAACTAGGACGAACTCGAGAACGAGGAGGATGAGGAGTAGGGTTAGGGCTAGGAGGGGGCCGGTTAAATTTCATTCAAACTTTTGAAGTATAACTTCTAATATGAATGGAATTTGAAACTTTTGGTTTGCATTCGATAAAAAAAAAATTGTTTGGGGGGGTGCCGCTAGAGCAGCACCTTATTGTGGCGGACACATGTCCGGCACCCCAAAGAGGGCAGAACTGGGGAATGTCGCACATAAATTTGGGTGTGCCCGTAGAGATGCTCTTAACTCACAAAAAAGAAATCAAATGCCAGGCAATTCATCAAACCCTTAGGTCATAGCATCTGAAGAGAAGGAAAAAAGAAGAAAGCCCTCCAGTTGCAAAATAGCATTGGATCGACGGGTATGCGATAACGAATATCACCATAATCAGATAAATTCAACAAACACAGGCACCCGCACAGAATGGGACACATGAAGAAATTCGGCTTCTAAATCCCAGGACCTGGTACAGCTTACAACATATCAAGCAGTGAGAAGACGGAGATACACAAATGCTTGTATGGAAAGCTTAAGCGAACGAACCACAAGGTAAGTGCCCCTCCTTCTCACAATAAGAGGCGTTTTGGCAAGTTGTTGGACGGTGGGAGTACTACTTAATCCTAGAGTAGACAGTCACTGTATCTTCATCAGGCCTGCTGGCTAATAGTGTCCAGAACTAGATAATAGATGGAAGTTGGCAAACTAAATGGTTAACTCCTACAAGTCCATTTCCCAGTAGTTCAGTGCAGATTATGTAGATGGTTCACTTGAACTTATCAAAGCAGAAGGACCTTCAGCAGACAAGAGCATTAATTCCTGCATCTCAGCTACCGGAATACAATTATATATACCTGCGGAGTAATGAAGGTCATTAGTCAAACCAATTTGTAGTATTCATTCATGAAAAATACATTAAAGTTATACAATCTCATGTCCTTATGGTTAAAACAGGAAAATTCAACCAAAAACTACAAAGGCTGAATCATCTAACCAATATTAGAAAATCACCAATAGAAATAGAGAAAAGCAATCGGAAATGTAGTGGCCACATTTTCAACTTATATTTGTAGCACATTCTTGAGTATTTTTGTCATCTGATCTTAGTAGAGGCTAAGAGACGAGTGGTTCAAATACCTTCCATGTAGGCAAACCTGTAACATCTAGAGCTTACCAAACCACTGGAAAAACTATTTTGTTGTCATGGATTGGACATATCGGAGGTTCATGGAACAGATGAGCACAAAAATCTGGTTTCTAGCTCATATGCATATGATTTTAGAAATGTAAGAGCTGTCTCTTACTATCATGCAAGGGATGATGCATCATCTTATTAAATAAATACCTCCTTCGGTACAAGATAGAAGTCATTTTTTACACTGCACAACATCACAAAAATAGCACTTTGACCACACCACTAATTGTAATGATTATGTTAGTAAAACTATAAGTGTAATTCCTGATGAGTCGTCTCTTATCACTTTGATAGTCTGTTCAGTATAAATTGACGAAATAAGCAAAGCTCCCACCACTAGAAAAACCGTCCACAAAACTACAATAACTACATCTTAAGAAATAGGCATGATGTTCTTGAAGATTTAATGATTACTCGTTGTTCGCAATGTTCAAGAAAGCGGAAAGCGTAAGTGGAGCGTTTTGCTCCCGCATAGAGTTTTAATCGCTTAAGCGACGCTTAAGCAAAATTCAATGATTTTAGTACTGGGCTTGCATCTGGGAACAGAGTAGAAGTTTAGGGGAGTATAGGAGACTGATAGTTGTTGTGAGGAAGGAGATGCAAGGGAGGCAGGGAAGGGGTTGTGCCTGTATGGCCGCCATTGTTGATGTGAATATCTGCGTAGAAGTGTAGAAGGTGAGAGAAAGAGATGAGGAGAGTAGATGGATGGCTCTGATTAGAAAGGATGAATGGCCCAGATCGGGTTAGCAGACTAGGGTTCCATAATGGGCCTTATTGGGCCAACTCTGTAGCACAAAGGACACCGTGAGCAGGAGTCTCTCACGCCCTTATTACGCCAATGGACCTTATCAGCGCTTAATTAGTCGCTTATGCCATAAGCGAAGCGTTTTGCCATCGCTCAGCGCTTAAGCGCGCTTAAGCGTATGCTTAATTACGCTTTCTTGAACCTTGGTTGTTCGACTATTATGAAATCATTAGTTCACTATGTTCCACAATAATCCAAAATGAGTAGCAATATGGAGCTATCATAGCTATACACATGTAAAAGTGAAGGATGTTTGAAGCCTGCTAAGGTAATCAATTATTTACATAGAGGGCACAATATACAGATCACACTAGTAGATAGCAGACCCATAACCAGAAAAATATCAATCAAATGCAATGTAGCAAGTTGTAGAAGTAGAACAAAGAAAGTACAGCAAGGCACAGGAAACGAGCATCCGAAGATGTATGTTTACGATCTACTGCTGGAAAAGGAAACAACTGAAAATAATTCGCCTCATCCTAGTAAATCGGCACCATATAATGAACCCTTATCCTTGCCAATACCATCTCGTGCCTCGCCAACTTGTCCTACCCCGATCAGAAGCCTGCCGTATTCGGTGTTAAGGTTGAACTCGGATGTGCAACTTGTGGGTACGGGTATGGCGCTGAACCATAGTTCGTCACCCGCATCCCGGGTGAATCCATCACCGCAGGTGGATTCGCCCACTTTGGACGAAACACTGATTAAGTTAAAGACCAAGTGTTTTTTGAAAAATGTCGGACATACCATTTCTTGACTAACAACAAATAAAACCAGAATAGATAAAATTGCAACTGCCTGGGCCTAATACACAATATAAGAAGTGGAACACATTGCTCCACTGGTCAATACATAGAAAATAAAAAAAATGACTTAAAAATTAACTGAATAGACTAAAACTTTCTTCAAAGTAACAAGGATAGCAGACAATGAGTTACAAATATATTAGAGACAAATTATCATCAGTTCAGCCAAGGCGATGCCTACACTGAAGCAGGAAGACCAACCTATTTCACTGGAGTCCTCACATCATGATATCACATGGCTTTACTCAGCTTAAAACTTGTAATGCATGAATTTATGATGATGATGATGATGATGATAACAGATCAGTTGTAACTAATTCTGGATTGACCTGAGTAAATTGGTCAAGCAAGCAACTTAAATTCTTACAATGAACTCTCTGGCTGCAGCATTGACCAAACAGATAACACAAGGGAAGCCTGAAAGATTAGCTAATCAGAAGATTAGACCAACCTATTTCACAGGAGTGAGAGGTGAAACACTTCTTCAGTAATTTCACCACGCAGAAGCCACCAAGAAAATCTCATCTTCATGTCCAGGTCAACAGTTGAAAACTCAATCCCTAAAGACTTTACAAAACTAAACAGCTCACTTATAATCAGCAGCTTTGAAGCATTGATTCTGAGGAGTCACAAAATGAGCTGCTAGGAGATAGCAGGGACATCATAGACACTTTCGAAAGGATGAAGGGGGCAGTTTCTGTCCACAAGAACACCACATTATTGTACTCAGCAAACCCTATAGTCATTAGGAAATTTTCATCCCCCTCCGAACCCATGGAGAGTAGCTTGTCCAGCTCAATAGTTCTTCCCAACACCCACGAAGCAACACCATGACAATCAATCTTCCTCTTCCATAACTGGGCGTTGAAGTCTGATCTTGACACAAAGATGAAACCAAGCCCACCACCCTCTGCACGCATAGGTGTGAGGTTACCGTGATCTTCAAAGACACCCACCGGCAACTCTATCATAGCTAGGCTCTGCCTCTCCAAATCAAACTCAAGAATATATGACGGACTAGTGTAACTAGTTGAATGCCCGTGCGTTGCCACGGGCCACCAAAATCACCACGCATGTAAAATATAAGTGCAAAAATCACCATCGCATGTGTAAACATAGTGCACATGTAAACCCCTTGTGTTGCCACGGGCCATCAAAATCACCATCGCATGTGTAAACATAGTGCACATGTAAAGCCCTTGTGTTGCCACGGGCCATCAAGTTCACCGCCGCACGTGTAACATAGTGCACATGTGAACTATTGATAACTCCCGTCGGGCACCTCGATACGGCCCGTGTCGCCTTGTCAAGCTAGGCGGGAGACACCCAGCATTTGAGAACTACATATAGAGAAGGACTCTTTTTGAACACAACAACACGAACATAACTTCAGGTAAATAATAAGCCCCATATAATCACCCTTGCGCCATCATATTTCCAGTATCACTATCATCAACTTCAGAAGTGAAGCTCGAAAGTCTAAATAGAATTCTTTGGGAGAATATATGTTCGTACAAAGAAAAGCAGACAGACGATTATTGCTCATAGAACCATTAGGTACATTATAAACCTGGGCTGCCGATCCTTAGTTTTCATTTTTTGTTTCATACGGAGTAGATGCATGTACGCTGATTACTTTACACATAGGTAAAACAAATATGGGCTGTTTGGTCTAATCGATCCAAACAAAAAATATATATGGGCTGTTTGGTAAGGTGAACTTATCAAGCTAAAAAAAAATCCTCGTCTCACCCCGTTGACCCTGTGACTGCATCTGCATCTGGAGAGTACTCGCATGTGGACGATGACCATGTGCAACGGCAGCGGCCTCGCCAGCTATTTGGCACGGCGCCGCCACGGAGGTGCTCTCCGCGCTACATTCGGGGAGGGCGCGGTCTGGCAGGCTGTCATCCGGTACGGCGCCTCCGGCGACCTCCGTTGCGCGCGCCGGCTCCATCGAGGTGGACTGGTGGAGCTCGAATCCATGGAACCGCCCGGGAATGGGACGGCGTAGGCGAGGTAGCTGGTGTCGGCGAGGAAGAGCGCGACGGCGAGCTCGCTGTGCAGGCCACACGCACACACACACCAGCTAGACGTCGCGCAGCCACGTCGAGCGCGTGCACGGTCGCGACGCCGCCGTCCTCGTCGACCTAGAACAGCCCTTCCGCCACAAGCGGGCGCAGCCACAGAAACTGCGGCGCGACATTGGGTTCCTCCACGGCCTCGTCGTACTCGTCCGCTAGCGCACGCCTACTTGGGGTCGGCCTCACCTGCCGTCGCCGTTCATCAGCTCGCGGACGCGGCAGGCCGCGGTGACTCTAGGTGTAGCCGGAGGGGAGGAAAAAACATCAGACCGTTTTTTTTCACTTATTGGTGGCATGGTGGGTAATTTGCGCCATCTTCAAGGGTAAAATCGAAACTTCAAAAAACACACCAACACCTCCTCAAACAATATTATATAGTAGAGATTCCTATAAAGCGACCAGTAGATGGAATCCTCAACCAACACAGCGGGCATCCAAACCGTGCAAAGACAAATATCCTTATAAGCCTCGGATGGAAGCGATATTGAGATGGGATCACCCATATGCCTATCTCTGACGAGTAAACGCAGGCGACCACTAGCAGTGCATGTTGTTTGTCATCTTGGTCTGCCACTACCAAGACCACCTGGAAGTGGTCTACCTCTCCGGCAGCACGAAGCACCGCCCCCTTGATCTGGGATTCGTTCATCCTGAACCCCGCCGCCGTGGGAGTGGCAAAGCTGTGTTGGTCGCCAGTGACGGGGTCCCACACCACACACCAGGACCCGTCTCCGCTTCTGGTGGAGGAGCAGTACGAGGCCATGGCGGGTGTTGAGGATCCTGAATCCGTCCACGTCGTCGAGCGGTGGCAAGGAGAAGCGCCTGGGCGGAACACGATTGGGGGCCTCCAGGGTTGGTTGGAAGGAGATGCCGTGGTAGACGCTGAAGAAGCCGAGGAGCAGAGGGTTGCGGCGGTGGTGGCGGCGAAAGCGGCGGATGAAGCGGGCGTCGAAGACGAGGCGGCGCTAGCGCCTGCATACGGCGGATGCGCGCGGGAGGGAGGAGGGCTCCGGGGGAAGGCGGAGGAGGATCTCGGCGAGCAGGTCCTCGTCTTCCAGCGGCGGAACCGCCGCCATCTCGCTGCAGATGCGGGATCGATGTGAGTTGCAGGTGGCCCAAAGCTTGACACTGAAGAGGGGTGTCACGCTGCTTGTGTAGTGAGAAGCCCACAAGGCCGAGGCAAAGCCCACGATAGATAGATGATGATATTCCGGAAAATGCAACTTGACTTCTCAATATAAATTCTACTCTATACTTCTGCGTTCCTGCAGACCTGTCAATTTGCTGTAAAAAAACCTCGGGTTTGCTGAACATTATATTAATACAGAAAACAAAAATCCAGTTATCTAACTTACAATCAGTCCCTGCCACTAACCTAACCATTTGTGCTAAGTGCGACTGGCCGTGTCACAGCTTGTGTACTCTTAAGCTACTCCTTTGTACAATGAAAACGTGGCTATATTGCTTACTGTTAGTGAAAAAAAGCAACAAGCGAGACCAGTTAGCAGCGGCGATCACGCTGTATACATGCGCAACTCAAGCTGAACCAGAAGATTAACACAAGCCACAAAATTGCTTGAAAGTGTCAGGAACGTACAGTTTTGCGGCTAATACTGCTTTGACTACTATTCCCTGCCTTTATTTTGCCACGACTAACCGAGGTCTCTTATTCTTCAGGAGCTAAATACAACACAAAAAAGCTCAAACGCCAGACAACTCATCGAACCCGTCGGTCACCACATCTCAAATAAAAGGGAAGCAAATAGACTCCCAGTCTGCAGAATAGCATCCTGCTTGGATTCGCAGGTATGCGGAAACAAATATCACTGGAATCAGGTAAAATTTCAACATACAAGGACCGACACAGAATGAGACATAAGCAGAAATTGGACGTTGAATAGAATCAGGTAAATGATTCAACAAGCAGAGACACACACATAATGGGACATAAGCAGAAAGTTCACGTCGAAATCTCCCAACCTGATACAACTAGAGCATATCAAACAGTGAAAAGATGAAGAGTTGAAGACACACACATGCTTGCATGAGATGCTTAAAGCAAATGAACCACAAGGTAAGTACTACTTAATCGACAAGTCAGTGGATCTTCATCATGCCAGTTGGCTAATTGTGTCCAGAATTTGATAATAGATTGAAGTTGGCAGCATTAAACTACTACAAGTTCACTTCCCAGCTGATCAGCCGTATACATGGTCCACCTCAAGTTATCAAAACACAAGGACCTTCAGCAAACAAGCCCATTCCTGCATGTCAGCAACCAGAATACAATTCTAGATACCTGCAGAACAATGAATGTCATTAGTCAAACCAGTTTGTACTATTCATTGATGGAAAAGCCATTTAAGTTTACCAACTCATGCTTTATGATAAAAACAGGAAAATCTCCAAAAACACCCAAGGTCGAATATCTCACCATGACTGGATAAACAACCAATTAAACATAGAAAAGGAATAGGTAAATATGTAGTATTGTGGACGCATTTTCAACTTCTATTGCTAGCGCAATCTCGAGTATTTTTGTCATCTGATCTCAGTAGAGCCTAAGCGACCAGTGGTTCAAAATACCTCCCATAGAGGCAAATCCTGTACCATCTAGGGCTTACTCGTTCGAAATATGCTTCATTACCATGGACATATGAGGGGCTCATCAAATAGAAAGCAGAAATATCTTATTTCTAGCTCATAAGCATATCTTTTTTTAAGAAATAAAAGAGTTATTTTTTCACTATCAGGCAAGGGTTCATGCACCATCTTATTAATAACTACCTCCTTCATTACAAAACAGAAGTCATTTTTTACACTGCTAACAACACTTGGACCAGAATCAGTGCTTCTAACAATTATATGTCAGTAAAAGTATAGTTGCAATTCATGATGAATCGAGTCTTATTACCTTGATAATTTGTTCAGTATAAATTGAAAAAAACCACATTTCTGACTTACTATACTAGAAGAAAACAAAACCAGGATTGCAAAGGGTCAGGTAAATCCAACTTAGTCTATCTTAAAATTGATCTTGCAGACAAGCTTGCTTCAATGCGCTTACTAGGAAAAAGTGTAGCAAATGTATCCCACAAGGTAAGTATGACTTAATCTTAGCAATCCACAGTGCCTTCATCATGCCAGTTGGCTGATTGTGTCCAGAAATTAGATAATAAAAAGAACTTGACTCCTACAGGTCCACTTCCTAGTTGACCATCATCATGCACGCTATGTATGTAGATGGTCGATCTCCACTTGAAGTTACCAAAAATAGAGATAAACTGCAGCAAAGAGCAAAAAAAAAATCTTTCCTCCATCTTAGCAACCAGAATACAATTCTAGATAACCCGTAAATCAATCGACATCATTAGTCAAACCAATTTGTACTATTCATTCAAGTTAAGACCCGTTAAAGTTAATACAATATCACAGCTTTTTTTTATCATTCAAACATTAAATATTAGCTTCACCATTGTGAAAATTGGTACCAAAAACCAGTAGTAAAAATAGAGAATAGCAATATGTAATTTGTAGTGTAATGGCATACTTTCAACTTCTATTATATCGTTAGCATACTCGAGTATTTTAGCCATCTGGTCTCAGAGAGGCTAGGAGACCAGTGGTTGAAATACATCACACAGAGTAGAAAGCAGAACCAATGACATTTGAATGGAAAGCCAAATAAACATAAGGCATCAATAAGATATTTAGATAAACTCACAGGTGTAAATTGATAAAAGTTTAGGTTTGGCACAATATTATAGATGAATAGACAAACCACACCTATTGTCAAATGCATATATTTAGCTAAATCACAAGAGAAAAGTTATGCAGAGTGATTCTCAAGCTCATTCCATGCCATATCGAACAAAACAAAATATGCCTATGCTGATTAAGTAGCAACATAAGTGATCATGACTATTCAAATTCAAATAAACATAGTCTGAAAATATGAAATGAACTTGACTTTTTTTTTCTGAAACAAATGGCATTGGCAATTGCATCAGGACTACCTACAAGTGATAAAATGAACAATTGTTTTGTATATTTTAAACCAAGTCGATTTAAGATTATTAGCACAGATAAGAATATTAGTAGTAAGCTTCCAAACTGTAATAACTAGTTGTAAATTTCCAAAAGAGATCAACTAATGTAAGCTTCCTAATGCACTTATTCTGCTATATATTTGACATTTTAGTTGGTTCAAGCTAGTTTTACATGTAGTTGTCTTCAACTTTGACTGTTATGTATCCCATCTCGAGAGAGAAAACTCCACTGCTTCCTCTTCCAACAATGATAATACCTCACAGTATTGTGACAGAATAGTACAGATCTCTAGCAGCAATAAATATAATTGATAAAGCACTACTTGAACCTATTAGCTTGGCACGGAAGGGTGTGAAGGACATTCCATCAACCAATCGTCGAATAATTAGTTTTGTTATACGTGCAGTGTAGAAGCATGCTATTACCTGCAGCATAGATACTTTCAAATGGTTTACAGCGAAGCAAGTAACGGCCTTCGGCAATTTTCTTGGACTGCAGCGACTCAAGCTCGACCATGAAGATGCCTACAACTGTCCGCAGGAACACCACATTGTTGCACTCAGCAAGCCCTAGAATCATTATGCAATCTCTCTCCTCCACTGAATTCAAGGGAATTAGCTTGTCTAGTTCAATAGTTCTTCCTAGCTCCCATGACGCGACACCGTCACAATGTGTCTTCCTCTTCCATAATTGGGCGCTGAGGTCTATGTCTGTCATGAGGAGCAAACCAAGGCCACCACCCTCTGCCCGCATAACCGTTAACCCGTGTTCGTGATCGAAGACGATGCCCATTGGCAATGGTATCACAGCTAGACTCTGTCTCTCCAAATTAAACTCGAGAATCCCAGGAAAGTCCCCAATAAGAATCCAGTAAAGGGAATCCCCGACGAGCACAGCAGGCATGCTAGTAAACTCTGGAGGCATTTCATACACCGCATCATCGTTGGGGAAAACCATGGTGCAGGGAAGCGGTGGTGAAATGAGATTACCCCATAGGCCCGTCTCCGACGAGTAAACACAACCCAGCGCTCGTGTATTTAGTTCGTCGTCGGTGGGTATCACTACCAAGATGACCTGGAAGTGGACGTCTCCGGCAGCGCGAAGCACCGCCCCCTGGGTCAGCTCCCCATCGAATCGCGGGGGCAGGGCAATACGGTCCTGGTCGCCGGTGACGGGATCCCAAACCAGGGCCTGTTTCCGATTTGGATCCAACAATAGCATGAGGCCATGACGGCATCCGAGGGGCAGGAGGCCGTCGCCGCGAACCTGCTGCAAGGAGAAGCGCTCGGGCGCGACACGATTGGGGGTCTCCAGAGTTGGTTTGAAGGAGGCGCCGCCGAAAATGTGGAAGAAGCCGAGGAGGGAGGGTTGCGGCGGTGGTGGAGGCGGAAGCGGCGGGTGAAGCGGGGGTCGGAGACGAGGTGGCGCCAACGCTTGCAGACCGCGGATGCTCGCGGGAGGGAGGAGGGGTCCGGGGGAAGGCGGAGGAGGATCTCGGAGAGCAGGTCCTCGACTTCCAGCGGCGGCGCCGCCGCCGGCGAGCTGGGGCGGCGGCAGTGGATGCTCATCTCACTCTGCTCGCTGATGATTTTTGTTTTCTAGGTCATCCCTTCTCTGCAGATGCGGGATAGAAATGCCAGGACGGCAGTGTATCATATCACTGAAGCCCATGCCGGAATGAAGCCCAAGATAAATTGCAGTTCTCGATAGTCATTTTTTTTGGGGTAGTCATTCTAACGCTCCTAATAAAAAGATAGTCATTCTTTTTTTGAGAACTGCATATATATATCAGAAAATACAAAGTACACAGTACAATACATATGCCAGAACATGAACACGCCGGGGAGAAACACGAACCAACGCAACGGCGACGCCTTCACCGTCGCCGGAGAAGACGAAGCCACTCCACCCACTAACCACCACCTGAGAGAACCTCTCGGCTTTGAAGACAAGAGACGTCCGCCGCAGAGCGACGAAACCTAAGCCGTTGAACGAGCATCGCCAGTCCTCTCGCAGAACCAAGCACGAACACCACCGAAACGGAGCGTCGACGACGGATCCACCCACCTTCGCCCACCACACCCGCGCTGGCCGCGGAACCACCCAAGCAGGAAGTCCTCCGAGCACGTACCTCAGCAGCCCTACGCCGACGACGGAGGAGACGGCGGCGCATCGACAGAGGGCCCAAAAAGATAGTCATTCTAACGGAGATGCTACCACATGGTGATTTCGTCAAGATTCTTGTTATTTTCGGGACATTACGCCGTGCATGAACCTGAACAGTCCTCTCAATACTTTCTCCTTCATCACAAAGTTCTTGAGCGATCTACCACACTTCATGTTGGTAAAGCCGTTCAACTTTTATCCCTTCCTGAGATTGCTTGTATTTCAGAATTGCTAATGTACGCAGACCGATTCAACTCCTCCATCCTCGCACAACGCGCATGGCCGAGCCGGAGCCGCCGCAGCCGTGGCTGGCCACGGCGGAGGCAACGGCGGCAAGGAGGAACATATCGCGGGGGGCGGGGTGGGGGGGGGAGGGGGAAATCGAAGGGCGCCGCCGTCTCCTTCCTCGTGCACGGCCGAGCCGGAGCCGCGGCGGAGGTGGCGATGGCGAGGAGGAACTTATCGCGGGGGTGCGGGTCAGGGGAAATCGAAGGGTGTCGTTGTCTCCTTCCACGCGCACGACCGAGATAGAGCCGCTGTCGTTGTCTCCTTCCACGCGCACGACCGAGATAGAGCCGTTGCAGCAGCGGAGGAGGCCACGGCGAGGTGTAACTTATCGCGGGGGGTGCGTGGTGGGGGGAAATCGAAGGCGCGCCACCGCACGGTCGTCTTGCTCCTCTCCGGCCGAGCCCCCCGGTCGTCTTCGTTTCCGGCGACGGTGACGGCGATTTTGTCGTTTAGTGGGGGAGATGCGAGAGCTACCATCCCCCCTTGTATTTATTTGAACTTGTGTTTGATTAATGGACCAGTATGGCTTATGCTAGAAAAAACTCCTGAAAAAAGGATATACTATGAGGCTTCTATATTCAAGCACACGGGTTTTCGCCGGCGAATTTGCGTGTTGGCGAGATACACAAAGAATAGAGCGAGCCTGGGATTTAACATGGAGAGCAACAATCGTGATTATCTAACCTACGTCACTATGATTATGCCTGCCACTACTAGCATAAACATTTGTGTTTTGCGACTGCCATTGCTGCGCGTCGCTACGACCAACCATCAGGAGACTGACACCAGCTCCAGATCAGTACGAACTGAGCCCACACAGGCCACCAGCTCCTAGCTCGTCTTGACAGCGTCAAGAACATAAACATGCCGCTAATATTGCTTTGTTTTGCTTATGCCTGTCTTGACTCTTGATAATAGCAACCAAGTTACTCGTCCTGTTAAATTTTGCGATGAACAAGTGAAACTTTCTATATTTCAGAAGCAAAACTCACAAAATGACACGAGTTTGAATTTTCGGGCGGGATGAGCTGCTCCGTGCGATTCCCCGCCGGCGTTCTTGGCCGGTGAGCGCCGCCGCCCCTCGCCTCCCCCGAGCTAGCCATGGCTGCGCTAGTGTGGCGACGTCCCCCGTGGTAAGGAGGGACCCGGATTCCCTGCGTGGCCGCCGATGGGCCGACGTCGCCGACGAAGACGAGGAGGACGAAGCGGTGCGCTTGGAGCTGGCGCGGCGGTGCTCGACCCCGGCCTTGCCGACGCTCGGCGAGTTCTTCGCGCGGGCGACCCCTCCCAGACGGCGCGGCGCTGCTCCTAGGCGTGGTTCCCGAAGCTCGCCGGCGCGTCGACCGCCGCCGCATATCGCGCCGTCGTCACTCCCGTTGGTTGCCGGTGGGTCCCGAGCGGGGCCTGCACGGGCTGGTCTGGCTGGAGAGGCTGCTGCAGAGAGGGGCTCTGCGGCGGCGCTCCAGCCGGAACCGGCGCAGGCGACCGGCGGAGAGACAGCGGCGTCGTCGGGGACAGTGGCGATTCCGAGCAGCGGCTCGACCCCGTCCTTGCTGGGCCCTGGGCCGGTTTCGGCTGTGAACCCTAGGCCCATTAGTGGGATTCTCGGCCCACGGCCTGTTATCCCGTGGCGCAGCCAGGATTTCAGAGTGGGCCAGGGGCCCGCTAAAGGCCGGGGGCTGGTGCAGCCCAACGGGCCGGCGACGGCCTGGCTCTGGATCCACCGGGGTGCTTCCGATCTAAACCTAGCGCAAGCCGCATCGCAAGAACAAATCAGGAAACACGGAGCTCGAGCTCGTCGCATACGCCTCCACAAACCTCCGCCGCCGCTGGTGCGGTCCTTTGCCGACGCGCTGATGAAGAGACGCCGGAGCCCCTCACCGCCGCGCCGTGGCGCCCGCCCTCCCTCCCCGTCTCGCGCGTCCTCGCCCCGGGCCCCGGCCGCGGTGTACCGGCCGCCGCCCCGTCGTTCTCCGGGCAGAAGGTCTCCACCCCGCCGGTCTCGTTCTCCTCCCCGCCGCTCTTCCCCCCGTCGCTCGGGCTCGCCGGTGGAACTCTCTCGGGGAGGCCGCGGTGCTCCTCCAGTCCGCAGCCGGCCGAGGTCACCGGCCCGCCGTGGTGCTTCTCCGGGCGGTCAGAGACGGGAGGAGGCGCTGAGGGCCGAGCTGTCCCGTCGTCCTCCTCTTCCGAGGGACGGTGGTCGGCCCCAGCCAGCGCAGGGCTCGTGGAGAGAGGGGCGCGCCCGTGTGTCACCGCGCCGTGAGGACGATGCCCAACCTCGTGGTGGTCCGGTTCAGCCGGCCAAGAAGAAGAAGAAATCCAAGAAAAAGAAGAAGCCATCTGCCCCGGCCGCGAGCGAGAACCAGCCCGGTGCAGCAGCGCTCGGAGCCCCGGCTGCTGCCTCGCGCCCTCCGGTGATCCCATCCGCCCTCGAGTTCTACGGGCATGGCATCGATGGCGGCTTCTACTACGTGAACACTGGGGGTATCAAGTTGGCTTCTCCGGCTCACTTGGCCTTGGTGACTGTGCTTCCCGAGCAGGACTTGGACCCATCGGTGGTGATCTCGGCTGAGACCATTCGCTCCGAGCTTGAGGGTTTGGAGCGTGGGTGGTCTTGGGTGGTGAGGGAGCGCTCCCCGACGGAGTTTGCGGTGGCGTTCCCCACTGCTGAGCTCCTCGCCCACGTGTCTTGGAGCGCTACCATCACCCTTCCGCGGCACAACATTCGAGTCTCCATCAGGCCCTCCGACACCGACCCGGACGCACCGCCTCCCCTTGCCGAGGCGTGGGTCCGGATCCACGGGATCCCCGCTGAGCTGCGGAAGGAGGTGGCTTTCGTGGCGCTGATCTCACAGGCTGTTGGCCGCTTTGAGGAGGTGGACGTGAGTTCCCTACCAGGGGCTGGCCCTGTTCGTGTCCGGGTCAAGGCCCCGGATCCCGCCAAGCTCAACATCCCCTTGCCCACCTTCTACTTCGACGGGGTGGGCAGGACCCTGGTGGTTGAGCTGGAGTCTGAGGTGGACCGGCAGAGGTCCACCAGACGTTCGCCGTCCCCTCCCCTCAGCCCTTCCGACGACGAGGAGGGGGGCACTTCGGAGGACGACCCGTCTGACGGTGACGCTCCCCGTGCCACGGACGCCCTTCCACCTCCTGCGCCCTCTGCTCCGTCTTCTGCAGCTGCGCCCTCGTCTGAGGGGGCATCTCTTGTGGGCTCCCAGGTTCAGGCATCTTCGCTTGGACAGTGTCCTCCAGCGCCGGCCACGCTCTCCAAGAGTGCGCCGGCAAAGCTGGGGAGGACCGACGGCGCTCGCACCTTCCTCCCCGCCCCCACTCCGTCCTTTGGGTTCCCGCTCTCACAGTACGGTTCCAACCTCTGTGAGGGGCCGGGATCCATGGACCTCTCCGGCCTTGTCTCGAAGGCCCTGGGGCTTCAGTCCTCTCCTCAGGCGGAGGTGGAGGACTCTGAGGACTCGACGAGTGTGGGGTTGGAGGTCTTGGCCCCCGACTCCCCGCGCTCCCCGGGCGTGGTCTGCTACACCCGCTCCCCGGGCACCCCGGCAGCACCTGCCCTGGAGCCGGTCACGGTCTTCCCCGACACTCCCGTGGCTGGTACCAGGGGGCGCCCTAGGCGTCACCGGTCTTCCCCCCCCGCCCCTGGCACTCGCCGTCACAGTGCGCGCTTGGCGAGGGCTAGGACTGGTGGCGAGGCGGTGGAGCCTACCGTCACGATGGTGGCGACACGCCGCCGTGAGGCGCTCGACCGTGGGACTGGTACGTCCCGACCTTCGCCCACCCCTACTCCCCCTCCCCCTCCCTCCCTCCTTCTGGTTCTCGGTTTTCGGTTCTCGACTCTGTACCGTTGGATCATCTAGCTCTGGTTGCGGGGGACTGTGACATTATTTTCCGTGGAGAGAGGGGGCCTCGCCTTGAGCAAATTGCGGCCATTAAGGCTAAGGAGGTCTATGAGGGGGCCCTAGCGGCGGCTCGTGCTCAGGCGGAGCATGAGCGGCAGGGGCCCCCGGCTCCCGCTGGACCCGTGCAGGAGGCACAAGGGTCTGGCAGTGGAGCCCCTCCTAGGCCTGATGATGCCACAGTTGCTGTGCCTACTTCCCAGCCTGGGAAGAGGCGCGGGAGGCCCCCTAAGACGACGTCCCGGCCCTCGACCTCTGGTAGGGCCCAATCGGTCCCCCTTAAGGGGACCAACCCCGACATTGTTTCTCAATGAATGTCCTCACATTCATTTGGAACATGAGGGGGTTTGGGCAGGAGGGCCGACGCCGCCAGTTGATCAACTATCTGAGGACGAAGATGTGGACATTGTGGGCTTGCAGGAGACGATTCGCCAGGATTTCTCGATCTCAGAGCTAGAGAGCCTGAGCCGCCACAAGTTCTCGTGGCATTGGCTCCCGGCGACGGGACACTCAGGGGGCATCCTCCTTGGTGCCAAGGAGGATACCTTTGAGATAGAGGATATGGACCGCGGGGAGTTCTTTGTGAGCATGTTGCTCACCCATAGACGATCGAACCTCCGCTGGGAGGTGATTATTGTCTATGGCCCCGCGGATCACCGGAGGTCCGCTGAATTCTTAGCTGAGCTCAAGGCAAAGGTGGAGCGATGCTCTACCCCTGTGGTGGTGGCAGGTGATTTTAATCTCATTCGCTCCCCTGATGATAAGAGCTCGGATAATGTGGACCTCCCTAGGATGCGTATGTTCAACGACTGGATTGCTGACATGGCTCTGAGGGAGATCACTCGTGTTGGGGCACGTTATACGTGGTCCAACAACCAGGCCGTCCCGATCCGGAGTGTGCTTGACCGGGTATTAGTGTCGGTGGAATGGGAAATTGCCTTTCCTCTGTGCTCGCTTCGTGCGGTTACTAGGATTGGCTCAGACCATTCCCCCCTCCTCCTCTCGTCTGGAGGGGGGCCCCGCCGAGGTCGAACCGCTTCCACTTTGAGGAGTTCTGGCTTGGTCAGCCGGGATTTGTGGAAGCGGTTCGCCAAAAGTGGGACTTGGCGGTCGCGACTCCCCCCCGCGCCTATAATGCGGTTGACATTTGGCACCACTGTGCTAAGGTCGTGCGCCAATTTATGAGGGGGTGGGGCGCGAATTTAGGCGCGGAGGTGCGTAAGAATAAGGCGGACATCCTCGCCCAGATTCAGACGCTTGATATGGCGGCTGACTCGACAGGTCTGTCCGCGGATGGATGGTTGGAGCGGTATGCTTTGGAGAACTCCTTGATGGAGATCTACAAAGGCGAGGAGATATTCTGGCGACAGCGTAGTCGCCAGAATTGGATTCTTCGGGGATGCTAATACAGCATACTTCCATGCCATTGCTAATGGTCGCCGTCGTAGGTGCTCTATCCCTTGCTTATGGGCGGATGGCCTCCTATTAGAGGAGGCCCAGGACCTTTCCGACCATATATACTCCTTCTATAAGGAGTTATTTACGGAGGGTCCCCGCACGGGAGTGGCTTTGGCGCGCACTTCTGGCCCTTAGGGGCCTTAGTCTCGGATGACGAGAATAGGGAGCTTACTCTCCCATTCAGTCCCGAGGAGGTGCGCCGGGCCATTATGGGGATGAAAACCAGTTCGGCCCCAGGGCCGGATGGTCTCCCTGTATCCTTCTTCCAGAAGTTCTGGGAGTATATTGAGGCGGTGATTATGCCGATGTTCCAGGAGTTCTATACTGGGACACTAGTTATGTCCCGCCTTAATTTTGGGGTGATTACCCTAATTCCTAAAGTTGTAGGGGCCACGGATGTTCGTCAGTTTAGGCCGATCACGGTGATCAATGTCATCATGCGTCTGCTCGCCAAAGTGTGTGCAACACGCTTGGCGCCAGTTGTGGAGCGCCTGGCTCACCCACATCAGTTCGCCTTTCTCAAGGGACGATTTATCCATGATGGGATTCTGGCTCTTCATGAGGTTGTTCATGAAGTCAAGACGAGACACCTTAAAGGTGTCTTTCTTAAGCTAGATTTCCAGAAGGCATATGATCGTTTGGACTGGGCTTTTCTACGCCAGGTCCTCGAGCGTCGTGGGTTTGACGACCGCTTCATATCGTGGATTATGCAGATCGTCATGTCCGGGAACACGGCCATAAACATTAATGGAGACATTGGCCCTACTTTAGGTCTTCGCGTGGGGTGAGACAAGGGGATCCGATTTCCCCCCTTCTTTTTGACCTCGCTGGTGACGCCCTGGCGGCCATCTTGGACAAAGCCAAGACGGCCGGTCACATCTCTGGTGTGGTAGGGCACCTTATTCCTGGAGGTGGGATCACCCACCTCCAATATGCGGACGATACCATGATCATGGTGGAGGGTTCGGAGCTTGACATTATTAATCTCAAGTTCCTTCTCCTCTGCTTTGAGGCCATGTCGGGCCTCAAGATTAACTTCGACAAGAGCGAAGTCATGATCATGGGATACTCCCCTGATGAGCGACAGCGGATAGCGGACAAACTAAATTGCAAGTTGTCTACCTTCCCTGTTACTTACCTGGGGACGCCCATTAGTGATTCTAGGATCCTTATTAAGGACCTAGAACCGGTCACCCAGCGTGTCAAAGCCAAGGCGGAGCCTTGGCAAGGGCGGTTCACCTCTAAGGCGAGCAAGACTGTCCTGATTGACGCCTGTCTCTCTAGTCTACCTATGTTCCTGATGGGAGTTTATATACTCCCAGAAGGCACGCACGTCTCATTTGACAGGGATCTCTCACGCTTCTTCTGGCAGGGGGCCAATGGGCGTCAGAAGTACCACATGGTCAAATGGGCGGATGTGTGCACCCCCAAAGACATGGGGGGCATTGGTATCATTTCCTCCCGTAAGATGAACGTTGCGCTCATGCTACGATGGGTATGGCGGATACTTAGAGAGGAGGGGGGACTATGGCTGCAGCTAATCAAAGCGAAATATCTGCAGGGTCGCCCCCTCTTTTCTTGTGACCGCCAGGATGGATCCCAATTTTGGCGATCTATCCAATCCATCAAGCATGAGATTAGGAAGGGTGTCCGCTTCTCCATTGGTAATGGAGAGGACACCCTTTTTTGGCTGGACCCGTGGCTCGATGGGAGCCCGCTACAGCATAGGTTTCCTGCTCTTTTTGCTATCAGCGCGGACCCGATGCAGCTTGTGGCTTCGGCAATACCCAATGGGACTTGGAACATCTCGTTCCGACGAACATTCGGTATTGCCGAGGCTGCAGCTTGGACAGAGTTACGGAGTTGCTCCTGAGTCGCTGCCAGGCGGTCGTGACCTCGTGTCATGGCACCTGACACCGTCTGGGATGTTCTCTGTAAAGTCGGCGTATCGGAGTCTCTTTAGTACCCCAGTTAGAGTTGGACCTCCCCACTCTGGAAGTCCCCCATACCGTTAAAAATCAAAATCTTCGTGTGGCAGCTTCTTAGGGACCGCCTCCCCTCAGGGGTGGAGGTTCGCAAGCGACAGGGGCCGGGTGATGGGCTCTGCCCCATGTGTGGGATCCCCGAGACGGGAACCCATATTCTTTTCACCTGCCCGCTGCCAGGTTTTTATGGAACTTCGTCCACGAGGCGCTGGGGCCTGCTTGGCAGGCCTCAGACCTTGGCGAGTTCCTAGAAATCCAGGCGAACCGTACCGGGGAGAGGCGACGCCTCTTCTGGTTGGTGTTTGCCGCGTTGATGTGGACCCTATGGACGATTCGCAATAAGATGGTGATCGAGCGGATTTTTCTCGACGTGCTTCTGACTCGATGTTTAAACTTCTGGCTTTCTTGCAGCAGTGGCACCCGTTGTCTAGGCAGCGGGACAGGGAGCAGCTGGACGCCATGATCACTAGACTTGTGGAGACCGCTCGGCGCGTCTCCGCGTCTTCTTCCAGCTAGCGCCGGGGGGCTTAGTTTTTTGTGTTCGCTCTCTTCTGTCTTCTTGATGTATCTCTCCACCCCCCCCCCCCCCACACCCCCACCACTTCTTTCTTGCTTTTTTCATGTGGGCTTACTTGTGCTGCGCCCCCAGCAAGCGGCCTTTCCGCTCTTATGTTTGTAACTGTGTTTGGACTTGCTTGGCATGTTGCTTTATTTATAAAGAGGGGCGAAAGCCTGTTTCGAGAAACTCACAAAATATTTCAAACGACACACAGCTCATGAAACCCTTCGGTCGCTGCATCTCAAAGAGAAGGAAATGGAAGGAAGCGTCCACTTTCAAGTTGACCAGTTGCAAAATAGCCTCGATTGACGGGTAGGCGGTAACAAATATCACTAGAATCAGATAATTCTGCAAGCACGGGGACAACAAATGAACCACAAGGTATGAAGGTAAGTAGTACTTAATCGAAGACAGTCACTGACTCACTGTATCTTGATAATGCTGGCAAAACTAAACGGTTAAGAGCATCTCCAACCGGAGGCCCCAAACCCACCCCAAACGTCCGGGCGGACAGCCCGGACAGGATTTGGTCCAAAAACCTCCACCCAACGGAGGCCCCCATAGCCATCCCAAACGACCGGGCGGTCCGGCACACCCAAACCCAGCCCATATCTGGGGCGGGTTTGGGGCGGCCCGGACGCGCCCGGACGCGTCCGCCCCCCTGTCGCTGACATCGCGGATCTACATTTTCCACCATAAATCGGACGAACCCGGCCAGTAGATATTTTGTACACCCTTCTCCTAGCTCCGGCGCCGCCCCCTTCCTCCTCGCTCCCCAGCACCCCCGCCGTCGTCCGGCGCCCTCCAAGCTCCGGCGCCGCCGCTTTTGGTCACGAACCTTCCCCGGCTAGTTTTGCAGATCTGTCGCGGCCATTGTCGCGACGGATTTGGCCGCATTTGCGAGGGATTTGACCGCATTTGCAGAGACGAATTTCCGCCGCCGCGTCCGTCCATCCCACATCATTCGCATCTTCCACGCCTTCTCAGCCCGCCCGGCTCCCCGATCTGTAAGTTCGTCCGAACCCAAGCTCCGCCCTCTACGTCGTGGTCCATTCCGGTCTCGGACATGATTCAATGGGACCAAGAGTCGGCCGGCTCCAACCCTCTATACGAGGAGGACAGCTCCTCCGACTCGGTATGTCCTAACTTTGAGCTCCCATTTAGAGTTTTCCCCATTATTGTGCAATGTGGTTGATTTGAGTCGGAAATATTTCAATTGTAGGATTCAAAATCATGTAGTTGCCATGTCCGTGGAGTGATATCCGAGTTGAACGAGTCCCTCCGAGGCAAGATGCGCATATTGGAGGATTTGAACTTCACAATTACGGAAAAGATTAAGATTGAAGAAAAGTTTGAAAAAGTTCATGCTACTAACCGGAAGTTGGAGGAGAAAATAAAGAGGATGAAAGAGGAGAAGAATAAGATGGAAGAAGAGATGAGAATGATGGAAGAAGAGAAGAACAAAATGAAAGAAATGAAGATGACTATGGAGTTGCAACTCGCGGACATCGTCGGTGTTTACGAAAAAAAGATGGAGAAGGAGATGAAGAAGACGAAGAAATACAAACAACATGCCATCGAGAAGTTGACGCATCTCCATTATGCATTGGGAGCTATAACTATTTTAGTTATAATTATATTTGCCATGTATAGTATACACTAGATAGGTTTCACGTATGCAAAGAATGTAGCTGCATGTAATGCATGGATTTGGGGAGAGAAATATGAGGTTCATGATTGTAGAGCACCAATTTTGGGGGACGCGTCCGCGGACACTTTGGGGGCCGGATTTGGGGGCTCCGCTTGGAGATGCTCTAACTCCTACAAGTCCACCTCCCAGATGATGATCAGTGCAGGCTATGTAGATGGTCCACAGGAAGTTATCAAAACAGAAGAATCTTCAGCAGAAAAGCATATTCCTGCATCTGAACATACCCTCTATTCTTCAGAAATAAAACTCAATATAATATTAAAATGTTAGCCACCGAATCCTTCACCTAATCTCGGAGGAAAAAGGAAAAAAAATCAATAACGCTGCCGCTGCCAGTGGCACGAGCAAACTGTAGATGCGGCACATACAACATGATCCCGAAATAGAATCGGCCACGCCCTGCCTGGACTAAGGGATATGAAAATTCAACACAGGCACCCACAGAATTGGACAGAAGCAGACAATGGGCATCGAAACCTCCCGACATGGTACAACTTGGAATATAGTCAAACAGTGAGAAGATAAAAGACATACGTACACACACACAAAAGTAACTAAAAGATCATCTGGCAGGAAGCTTGCTTCGACGTGCTTGCTTGGAAAGATTAAAGCAAATGAACCACAAGCTAAGTACTACTTAATACAACCAGGTCATTGTGCCTGCTGGCTAATTGTCTCCAGAATGAAATGATGGATCAGAGTTGGCAAACTTATAACTGTTAACTCCTACAAATCCACTTCCCAGTTGACCAGTCATGCTATGCAGATGTCGACCACCACGTGAAAGTTACCAAAAACAGAAGAAGCTACAGCAAACAAGCCCTTTCCTCCATCACATCAACCGGACAAGAATTCTAGGTACCTGTGGAGCAATTCATGTCATTAGTCAAGCCAATGTGTACTCTGTATTTATGTAAAACCGTTAAAGCTATAGCATCTCACATATGTTGATGATTCAAACAGTAACCATAAGCTTCACATTGTGGAGATGGTACCAAAAACACCAAAGTTGAATCATTTCAGCATTGTGGCAAAAGTACAGCAATAGGAACAGAGATATCAGTCGGTAATTTGCAGTGCAACGGTGCACTTTCAACTTCTATTGTTAGCATATTATGTGGCCATCTGGTCTCAATAGAGGCTAGGAGGCCACTGGTTCAAATATCTCCCTTAGAGTCAAATGATAAAGGGACCACTAGAACCATCTAGCTTAAAAAATCAATCGAATATTCTTCATTATTATGGACATGTCAAGAGGTCATGGAGTAGATAGAAAGCAGAAATGGCGTAGAATCCTCAAGCAATTGATCATACACAATCTTATTAATTAGTACTTCCTTCGGTAATAAATAAATTTTACTTTACACTGCTCGGCATACAATACTTTGACCACTACCTCTAACAAAAATATGCCAGAAATAACAAAAACTGTAATTCGTGATGGAAGCAGTTTTTATGATGAATCCAGTCTTGTCACTTTGATCATGTGTTCATCATAAAGTATTAAACTATGGTGTCCAAATTGAAGAATTAGACTGCAGGAAAAGCATACCAACACGTAGCTTATACCAACACAAAGCAAGGCTACATTTACTATGCTAGTGGCTAATTAGACTGACAACGGATATGCCACAAAAATATCTAGCCAAACCATCTGACAGTAGAAAAAACGTCCACAGAACTACATAACTGAAGAAAATTCATAGGATTATTATTTTTTCAAGATTTTCCAACGACACTGATAACTACTGGGGTCAGTAGTACAGGACAACTAATCTAGCATAAATAATAAAAATAATTGATACCACACTACTTGAAACTGTTAGCTTCACACGAAAGGGTGTGAACGACATTTCCATTAACCAGTTTTTTTTTTTTTTTTTTTTTTTTTTTTGAAGAGGGGATGGTCCCGAAGGACCTAGAGTTCCATTAAGTCAACACTGGTACATCTTACAGATAAGGCACTCAGAAAGATAAAAATTACAACCAAGCCCTTACAAATTGCACAAAAGACCCTAAGCAGATAATGAGGAACGCAACCGGGTCCAGCTCCTTCTCCAGTGTGACGAACACGAAGCTCTGCGCAGTCAGCCTCAACGCCGCCGGGGACGCAACCACTTGGGGCGAGGAGGCGGGAGCACACTACACCAGAGCCCGAGGGCCTCCTTTGCGGCATGGCAGCCTGGAGGTTGATCAAATCCTTGGAACGCCGGCCGGAAGAAGCCGAAGCCGACGACGAAGGTGGGAGAGGTCGCCATCCGACCATCGAGAACGACGACGAACAAAACGCCGTCGTGAGGAATCTCCCCGGAGAAGAAAAACTCCTCCCCTGGTGCTCGTCCAGCAGCAGAAAAACATGGACACGGGGAACCTCCTTGCTCTCATTACCAGAATGAGAAGCTGCGAAAAGACCCCAATCCACGCCACCACCACTAGAGTTGCGATTTACAGACCTTATTGAAGAGGTTGCCGAGTTGTTGCTGCAGCTCACCGCCTCCATCCACTGGAGCAAGCCGAACTGTAACCACCACTCCGCCGCACGCCGGGAACGGCCTCGAATCCCCAGCGCCGAAGACCTGCACATCCTTGTCAGCAAGCAACCACTCCTCTCTCCCTCGCCACCAAGGCCGGCCGAGAGAAGAGCAGCACCCAGCAGAGCAAGAACGCCAAAGCGCTTATTGAAGAAGGTCGTCGTCGAAGCGGAGAGTCCACCCTTTCCCCACCATGGGGACTTGGCAGAGCTCCACCAGACAACGTGACCGACGCCGCGCCGAGCCGCCAGGCCACAAGACCTTCGAGGAGAGGGAGACGGCAAAACGCCAATCGCCACAAGGGACAACTCCTCCAGCACGAAGCCGAAACCTAGTCTACGAAAGAAACAAAACCTAAATCTACTTCTATACAAAGCGGGCTGGCACCCTAAACCATCCCTGCACCAACCGGCGAGGACGCCGGCGGCGAGAGCGGCCGGAATTAGGCCGCGACGGTGGACTCTCAAGGAAGGGGATGAGAGCTGGGAGAGGATAAGGTTGGGGAGCCGTCCACCCCCATTAACCAGTTGTCGTTGGTTTTGTAATAACCAGAGTGTAAGGGCATGCTATTACCTGCAACGTAGACAGTTTCAAATGGTAGACATTCCAATATGTTGGTTTGGAGAACTTCCTTGAACTGCAACGACTCAAGATGGACCATGAAGAGTCTGATACGTGTCGACAAGAACACCACATTATTGCACTGAGCAAACCCTACAACCTTAAGTGTCTTTCTCTCCTCTACTGAATTTAGGGAAAGTAGCTTGTCCAGCTCAATAATTCTTCCTAGCTCCATGAGCCGTCACAGTCTGTCTTCCTCTTCCATAATTGGGCGCTGAGGTCCCCTTCGGGTACAAGGAGGAAACCAAGCCCACCACCTTCTACCCGCATAACCGTCAATATGTGTTCCTCTTCGTGCTGGAGGTTCATTGGCAATCGTATCACAGCTAGGCTCTGTCTCTCCAAATCAAACTCGAGTATTTCAAGATAGTCCCCAAAAATAGTCCAGTAAAAGGAATCCCCAACGAGAGCAGCAGGCAATGTAGACATAGCATATTTGTCGGGGTACTCATTGGTGGAGGGAAGCCGGGTTGATATGAGATTACCCCATAAGCCGGTCTCCAACGAGTAAACGCAGCCGAGCACTCGCACTCGTCTATGCAGTTCGTCGTCGCTGGCTGACATTACCAACACGACCCGGAAGTGGACGTTTCCGGCAGCACGAAGCACGTCCCCGCTGAGCAGGGCGTCCTCCTCATCGAACAGCGGGGGAAGGGCAACACGGTCCCGGTCGCCGGTGACGGGGTCCCAAACCAGGACCTGTTTCCGCTTTAGATCGAACAATAGCATGAGGCCGTGACGGCATCCGAGGGGCAGGAAGCCGTCGTCGCGGTCTTGCTGCAAGGAGAAGCGCCCGGACGCGACACGATTGGGGGCCTCCAGAGTTGGTTGGAATGAAGTGTGGAAGAAGCCGAGGAGTGGAGGGTTGCGGCGGTGGTGGCGGCGGAAGCGGCGGGTGAAGCGGGGGTCGGAGACGAGGTGGCGCCAGCGTTTGCAGACGGCGGATGCGGGGGAGGGAGGAGGGATCCGGGGTAAGGCGGAGGAGGATCTCGGCGAGAAGGTTCTCGTCCTCCAGTGGCGGCGCCGCCGCCGGCGAGCTGGGGCGGCGGCGGCGGATGCTCATCTCGCACTCTGGCTGGCTGGTGCGGGCACGATGTGAGAAGTGAGAAGTTGCAGGTGGCCCAAAGAGTGAAGACGGGAGGATATCACGCTTGCCAGAGAGAAGGCCCATGTTTGACAAACATTGAAAATCGGCCCAATACTAGCCACAGGTTCTAGTGTCGTCCTGAAAGTATAAAAAAACATATACAGTTTTGTCGCTACCATGGCTTTCTACTATTCCCTGTCCTCATCACAACAACAAAATTATTCATCTTTTCTCTAGCATGAATAAGCGAGACCTTTTATATGGTTGAAAAGCTATAAACACACAAAAACATTTCAGACGCCGCACAACTCATCGAATCCGTCGGTCACCACATCTCAGAGAAAAGGGAAACGAAAGAGAGAGTCGCAATTTGCAAGATATAGTCCCTGCGGCCTGCTTGGATTGACAGATATGCGTAACGGATATCACTAGAATCAGTTAGGATTTCGACAAACACATACACACACGGAATGGGGCATAAGCAGAAATCTCGGTCCACTGGACGCAGCGAACTCAAGAATTAGCGGCCGCGGTCGGCGTAATGCCACGATTAATCGTTTGCGGACGAGGCGGACGGCGACAGACGCGCCGTGGACTTGTCCGCCGGCACGCTTACCGCCGGTGGAGATGCTCTTATATATCTCGCAACGACAGCGATACAAAACGGCTAAGACGCCAACAATTACAATACCTGGTGCAGACCGGTGTGTTAAAACACATGCATATGGCATCACAGATTCAAAATGACACCACGGATTTAAAGTCCGGCACCACCACCACTGAATATGAAGATTCTGCTAAGGAGGCGGCGGGAGGGACCGGAGGGTCCGTGTGCGTGCACCTAGAGCAGACGCACTGGCCACCCAGATTCACGTCGCAGCTCCCGCCCTCGCAGTCTGTGGCTTTGCACCCCGTGTCGCACTCCTCATCACATCTCATCAGATAGTCGCCGCCCGTCGCATCTGTGCAAGATCGATGGCACATACATGAATACATACTGAATTTCTTTCCGGATCGATGTATAGACTGAAATTTTCATCCCAAAGCTTCACAGATAAGCAAACAATGGGGAGCAGTCGCCAATGGGGAGCTTACCGCAGGGCAGGAGGAGTGCCACTATGAAGACGAACGCGATCACGGCCTTGATCCATGACGACGACGACATGGCGAAAGTATATACTTCGTGTTGGTTTGCTGCAAATAAATGCGCCTGCGCAATTCTGTAATGGAAGAAATCCGGCCTGCAATCTGCAGCTACAATCAGCATTGATGATAATTTGATACGGTCAGTTCTTTCAGTTTTAGGCCGGATAACAACGTTTATGTGGAAAAGCACTAGTGCCAAATTGATAGTAATGGAAAATAGTGTCGCCTATCCCGGAGCATATATGGGGAGAAAGAAACTGAAAAGATAGAATGTCCTATGTGTTATAGAGCAACATTTTCTTTTCCAGATTTTTTTCCGGCATTTACATGATACTCCATCGTCCACCCTTAAGGAATCGTACCTGCAAGTGTCATATGCACAGCACTTCCGTTCCTTTTTCCTACCTCCTCTTCTCCAAACTCCTCCCACCTCTCGTTCTTATAGATCTAGGGTCGGTAACAGCAAAAACACACAAGCACAACTTCTGAAATTCTCATAGGCTTTCTTTTTTACTCGTTTTTCACTTCTTTTCTATCTCTCTTCTCTTTACCTGTTCTCTTTATTTCAGTTTTCTTTCTTTCTAAACAACACAACGAAATCTGAACTACAAAGATAAGCTCCTCACAAATCTAAGAGATGAAAGACATGCATGCAAGAGATGCAACAACAACATCTCAGCACCAGCAAGACTTGGATTTATTTCCAGTGGGTATTTTTTTTTGAAGGAAAGGATCTGATTCAAATGAACAGAGAACTCAGTACAAATTACAGGCAAGTCCACAAAGAAAAGAAAATTACAAACGAGCCCTGCAAAAAGCACAAAGCACCCTGAGCACCCTGGAGAAACTTCAATCAGATCCCTCGCCGGCTCCCAAGACGCCTAGCCGACGCCGCCGTCGCCGTACCTCGAACCGCCGTGGAGAGAGCACCGCCACACTCTGTAGATGACCGCAGAACTCGTCCGCCGCTGCGCGACGGCACCTTGTCGCGATGAACGCGCACGGCCCCAGCGCAACCCCCACAGCTCCACCCCTCTTCCAGCCGACGAGACGTCGCCCAAGCCAGCCACCACCAGCCACCTCCCGCCTCCAGCTGCCGCTCCCCTCGCCACCACGGCTGGCCGGAGCTGAGACAACGAAAGACGCCACCTGCACCACCGCCAACAAAACGGGAACGCCCAGCACCGCCAGCTCCTCCCCTCGCCGCCACGGCCGGCCGGAGGAGCAAACGCGGAACAGCGCACCCGACGAAGAACATCCACGACCTCCCCGGCGACGAAGATGACACCGAAACGGGGAAAGGAGGGGGAGGACCACGCCCAGCAAGACGACGCCGCCGCCACCATCTTCGACGACCTCGACATGGCACTCACACCTAATCTACAACCTACTAGCCGGAGCCGCAGGAACGGGGTTCCCTCACTCTCCCGCCGCCGCGGCGGCAGACGGAGAGGGAGGGAACCACCAGCCTGGCCGGCGGCGCGGTGGAGAACTGGGGTTCGCCTCCTTATCGCCTCTCCTCACTGTAGCGAGAGGATAAGGGAACCCCCTCCGCTGGACTCTCTGGTTTTCTAGTGGGTATTTTGGGCTCTAGGATAGAAAATATAACATAAAAACCTACCAATCTAATGGGACGATGAAAAAATAAATATGATAACATATCCTGCTTTGTAAACGAAAGTTCTACCACATAGGCGCAAACCCGTGGAGGAGTTCGTGTTCAAGGGTGGCGCGATCTTCACATCATAGGGTCAAAGAGGGGGATGATAACTTGCTGCAAACAACTAGTTTTAACCTGGCAAGAACTCCGACATGTTGTCTGAAAAACCGCATAACCACAAATGGGCCTAAGGGCATCTCCAGCCGTTGGAGCCCCCAAGAGCACCACCGAACCAAAAAAGTTGGTGTCTTGGGGGGGGGGGGGGGGGGGGGGGGGGAGGCAACTTCCCAGCCACACCCCACCCCAACCAAAAACTTGTGAGGGAAATGATTGAGTGAGCCAAGAAAAAAGACACGTGGGGAGACACGATTCATGCAGCCACTTGGACAAACTTGGCACGCAGCTCGCTAGCTACTTGGTGTCGCTACCTTAGCTGTTGTATTCGACTCAGAGACTGACTTTGGAGCCATTTTCCCCCGGCAGGAATTGAAAGAGGAAAAAATTCATTTATTAAATGATCTCAAGAGCCCCTGGGTTCCCAGATCTAAGGGAGGTCTTTATTGAGATATTTGAAAGGCGGGCCTCTCTGACTAAATAGTATACACTTAGAGGGTCTTCTTCCAATTTTTTTGTTCTCCACGAGCTCTTCTTCCGGGCAGACGGCCACAATCTTATCAGCCCTAGTTTAAGGTGAAAAGTAGTCGTGTTTTCTCTCAATGTCGCCCATATCGCCATTATCAAAAAGGGTGCTCCATTTTAACCTCCATTTCAAAAAGAAAAAAAAGTTGTTATATTCGACTGAATTTTGTCACATAGTTAAATCAAATCTGGATTATATTGTAATATTTTCTTGTCTTGTGCTGCATAGTTTTTGGGAGTACATTAATACCTCAACCCATGGCAGCACTCTATATCTTTTCGTTTCACTTGGTCCAATTTGGAACGCCTATAAATACATATGGGATAATTTCTCCAAAATCCTTTCGTTACATACATGACACGCAACTATTCTGATTCTATTCTCATATACTGTATTATGGTTGATCATCACTAACGAATGTGTAAAGTTTCTGTACAAAGTTAGCCATGTGACAAATAAATCGCCAACGGGAGCGCTCGACTAACTACTGGTCTCCGTTGAAGAAGAAGAGAAAGGGCCAGAGCGGCGGCTCGTGGACGTTGTTGTCGAGCCGCCGAGCCCAAGGCGGCAAATCTCGTCGGAGCTTGGCGCATCCCACTGGTCCGTCCGCTCTCGGAACGCCTCCATCTGCGCCTTGCACTCATCCACCCCATTGCCGCCACTCTCAACCTCTCCGCCGCCGCTTCCTTGCCGGCGGCCTTGTCGAACACCTTCTCCCACCCATCCTCCCACGCCTTGCGCGCATCGCATAGCTCTAGTGTCCCGTTTCGCCACTCTGTCCAACTCCAATCGCGACCCAGATTCTCCACCGCACAACCCTCACCGCAGGCCACGGAGTTGAGGCAAGGCCTACACTTGGCCCCGCTTAGCGGGCCGGGGCTCCCGAGCGACGCCACGGGCACACCGTAGCCCGTCGGCGGGTAGGCATACTGCCGGTCACTAAGCACGCAGAAGGGCATCCTCCGCTCCCGCGCCACCAGCTTAGACACCTCAAGCTGCGCCATGAACGCCGCCTCCGAGTTGAGATCCGTGTACCCGGCCTGGCCGAGCCGGGGCAGCATGGAGAGGCGGGACAACGCAACCTCCGAGGCGGCACGGCTCCCAACCCCAAGCCGGTCGTTGAGGCCGCCAAACGCGGAGCCCTCCGGAACGACATAGGTGCCATCGGAACGTGGGAAGGCATCGGAGGCGGAGAGCGGCGCGGTCCAGAAGCCGTCAACGCGGGTACGGAGGATCCAGGCGTACGTGAAGTTGCCTCGAGATTCGCGCTCCCGGATCAGGTCCAGGCATCCCTCCACCAGGTGAAAGTACTGAAGCAGGCCCTGTGTAGGTGGGTGCAAATGGACAGTCAGTTAATTACTAATCCAGCTTCATTAGTGCTGATATACAGATTAAGCTAGTAATATATAGAGAGATAATACAACTATAGTATCATGCATGTAGAGAATTAGCCTCTTCCAAATGAATGTGCAATCAAAACACAAGCAGAGTATTAGCACTGGCAAACACATCGGAACAGCAACTGATCGCACACTAAAATAACTGATCACACACTAAAATAACTGATCACACACTAATACCCATGTGTATTGCACGCAATGCGAGCAGTAAGATGTGTGTTTGCTTCCTGAGACCAACCAAGACTACTTGATTGTAAATTAATTAGCAACGTCGTTCAACCGGTTCAAGTATATTTTACGGTAGGAATGCATGTGCTAAGAAGTAGTACATGTGTTGATTTGATCCAACATGCATATGGTCGCGTCAGTCGTTGGACCAGTCGTAAAGCTTGACAGATGTGCAACCAAACTAATTAAATAAATCTGTGACACTACTCTCAGTACACTGATTAAACGGGCCAGATGTCCTGTTTGTCTCCTTCACTATTAATCAAGAGAGAGTGTGAAACAAGCGACCGGACGAAGCCGGCTGAAACAAGAAACAAACGGCAAAACGCCGTATTTGATCTCACTTGTATGTAAGGTAGCTTTTTTCTACCAAAGATAAGCTTTCTGGTGGTTGGACGCATGCAAAACGCAAAGGACGGAAACAACATAAAGAAGATGGGAAAGGGGCACATGGTAACTTTTGTGAAGGCAGACGATGATCGACTTTTTATGGGTAATAAAACCTTTTTCTTTTTCTTAAAATATCATCCTTGCACTCTCTGATATGACAATGCTAGGAGTCCATGCATGCATGATGCATGCACGTTCTCGGCCGGTCGATCACACTTCGCATCACGTCTGTATGGATACATGTTCGTTACACTTAGACGTGTTAGCTACTATGCATGGCATGTCATCTCGGCTTAGAGATGCACGTGGGTCATGTTTAGGGTACTCTATATCCTTTTTAGTTAAAAACAACTAACTAACTTTTACGATGACGACATCATTTTGAAAAAGTTAGTTCACTTTTGTTTTGAACTAAGAAGGATATAGGGTATCCTAACGACGACCCACTTGCATCTCTATCTCGGCTCGACGTGTATCTTCAAAATTATAAACCCTATATGTCATCTCAAGAAAAAGAAAATCTACTACCCTAGCTATATCATCTCGTCGTCAGACAGGTCGTCGTTGTTGCCGTTTGCATATGTATATTTACATACACACACATTGACACATACGTGGTATGTGTCAATGTGTGTGTATGTAAATATACATATGTATATTTATTATGTATATTTATTATTTTACACAGTCCAGTTGACCTTAACACAGCGCCACATGCATGGATGCGCGCGGCCGGCACTGCCACATGCACGCTCCCAGTCGCAGCTAGAGATCAAATCTCTTTGGCCATCTTGATTAGTTTCTTCCCTCGAAACACGAAATAAAATCGAAAAATCGCTGTCTTCCTACGTTACCATCGAATATATATATTTCAAATTTGACCGTGCCTAATTGATAACGTGATCGGTCAGTGTGTGAGACCGGCGATGCCACTTGGAACAAGTTGGCAGCCATCCATCCATGCGTCGCTATCTATGTAGGCTGACTTATTTGTTTCATCCGGCCCCGTGGTCTCTCTGTCCATTGGAAATTATCAATTTGTACGTGAAGACAAATATATTTCTGAAATCCATTAATTTTGGTCCGTAGAACAGGTCGACCAAAGGTTCAGACGTTGACCCTACTGGCTACTGCATTATGTCCTACGGGAAAGGTTACTGTCTAGGTGGGGTGGGGCCATGCCGTCAGTTTCCTGGCTGACAAGCGGGACCCACGCCCTTTTCAGAGCTCCAGGCCACGGGTTTCTTCAGGTTTTGATGTAACGCGCGCGCGCGGGGACGTCGGTTTCGATATCTTTAAGCAGGAGGACAGGGAGGATGGTGAATGATCTTTCTCTCTTCCATCTGAAGCAATCAAACATTTAAGTAGGCGTCTTATCTGTACCTGCGAAACATAACGACCAGATCGGGAGTGATCTGGAACCGCCACTTTGACTAAACAGGAAAAGAATCAATCAAGAGTTTTTGAAACCGTCGACCCCGGCCCCTGAATTGATTTGAGAGAGAAACCGCCTCAATCACGGTTCCGATCCCAGAATATGCGAGGCGTGCAGCAAAGGTGGAGAAAGTTTTGATTTTTTATCGGTTTGCTTCAGAAAGAGCGTTGATTGATTGATGTACCGATCGAATCTGGCACGCAGGATCACGCGAAAAAACAACTGGTATCTAACTAATGGTGGGTTTTTCAAGGACAAGATTCCATGGATGCAATGCGGGGCAAAGAAGAGCAGAGGACAACAGAGCAGGGATCAATCGAGAACCGAAGCAAGCAATCCGAACTTGATGCAAGCAAGGAACAAGAGCAGGAGCGCAGTACCTGGATGCCGTTGGGGGAGTTGGCGGCGGTGAGGACGCGCGCGCGCTCGGCCGTCTCCTCCACGGGCTCCGGCCGGAACACCCGCACGGCGGCCAGCGTGGTCGTGTGATTGTCGACGGCGCGCGCGAGGAGGGAGAACTTGTACGCGTCGGCGTCGAGCGGGCTGTGCAGGAACACGTCCACGCCTTCGCCGAGGCCGCCCAGGAGGTGGCGCGCGATGGACGGGCCCGTCAGCTCGAACCGCCGCGCCCCGCCCACCAGGCACACCGCCACGCGACCTGCTCGCGGGAGAGTTGGAGAACGAGCCGGGGACGGCTGCATGGGGACGCGCGGCGGGAACTGCAGGAGGGGGAGGCGGAGCGCGGAGGGGAAGGAGAGCCCGGCGGCCAGGAAGAGCAGCAGCGGCGCCAGCACGGCGGCCAGGCGGCGGCGATGGAGCTGGGACGCGCGCGGCGAGGCGGGGTGCTGATGGTGGTGCTCGGCCATGCCTGCTACAGGCTTCATGGCGCGCGCACACGCAAGCACGGTGTAGAGGAGCTCGGCGACTCGGCGGCTGGTAGCTGGCTAGCTCAGATCATGGCGTCCGTACGTCGGAGTGGTGGGTGGCGCGGGGCAAACGCGTGCGTTGGTGAAGAGTCTTGCTCTTGTCTCGTCGATCGGTCGCGAGATCGGAAGCCGGCGGGTGGGCGGGAGGATTATATGGCGTGATGGATCCGACTCCTTTTTTCGACGAGGGTCGTGGGTTCGTTTCGTGCTTCGCTTCGACGCTCGAATTCATAGACCCCTCCTGGTCGGAGTAGGGCTCACGCGCAACTTCCCACCACGATTCACTCAGAAAAAAACTTCCCACCACGATTATTTGTTTATTAATGTACAATATAGTGATAAATTACACGATTACTTAGTAATTAATGCATTTTTGTGTAGTATACAAATAAATTACGCTATAAATTAGTTATTAATGCATTAACCATTATTGTGTCGGATTGATCTGCTATGTTAATAAGGCTAGTCATAGTGGAGGGTAACTTAGACTAGTAACATACACGTGTTACAAAGCTATGTTACCACCTTTATATATGTGTGTGGTGTCATGCAACTCTTTATTAATTAGGTTTTAGACTCATATTGCCTTGCGTTATGCGATATTACGGTAACATAGCTAGTTATTTCATTTGTCTCTCTTCTTTAATTGCATGACACATCATCATTTTTGTCTATGTGGCACTTATGTTATTACCTAAGTTACTCCCACTGTGGGTAGTCTAAGGCATGCTAGAGCATCTCCAGCGGTGCCCCCTTGCTTTGGTCCGGACGTCCGCATATGTTGTCTGTTTAGGGCGATAGATCGGGCGGGCTCCCCAAATGTGTTTGGCTACTATGTCTGTGTCTTCAAAATTTACACTAGATGAAACAGAGCTATAGTTTCTTACACATCAATTCACTAAACAAAATTTCAAACATTGAAATATTATAGTTGATGCAATAAATTCAAATTGAAATTAATATTTGGAAAGTTTCTCTAAAATTAGAAAGCTCAATCATGACAAATTGTACACAACTGCTCAAATAAATCATCTTTTTTTTGCGAAGCACGGTACAGAAGCAAAAGCTAACATATACACACACACTCATCCGTATAAAATCACGCACGCACCCTACCCCTATGACAACCTCCAAAAGACTCAACGGACGGATCAGATTTTGAGGTCACCTTGCCTCTGCCTGAGGAAGACTAATTATGCACAGGCCCGTCGGGCCGGTATCATGATAACTATAACTAGTAGGGCCACATGCAGAAATCGGTGTACATGTGCGTCCACCAAAGCTAGATGTACTAGCTAGAATCTCGATCGAGGGTTTACCTCATCAGTTGACTTCAAGATACCTTAACAGCTAACACTTGTTATATCAACTCATCGATCTCCACGTAGACAAAGTCTAGTCTAGATCATGTGGCAGAGGAACAGGGACTCGGTCCGAGGCTAATCTGCATCAAGGCTTATGTTATTCAGAACAAATCCAAAGCATGCATGCATGCATGCATGCTCTATGGAGTAGCGCATCTGTCCGTTACAACAAGGTTTTTTAGCTAATCATTCTGCAAGTGTCATTGTTGACCGAACACGCCTTTATGTGTCTAGATTTCTTCAGCTAAGTGTCATTTATGAAGAGAATATCCTCATTTGATTTCTTGTGGCGTTTTTTGATCAATTCCGAAGCTCATTTTTAGTAGCTTAGCACTGCTAGGAATTTTTTTTGACCGAAAACCAGTCATAGCTGCTTTTCATTTATGAGTAGAAGAAAGGCTGATAGCCAAATGGCTCGGTTTATGAGGGAAACCATGCCGAAAAACCGTACAACTTCTAGCAGCGCTAGGACAGCGGCACACGCCGAAGCATGGCATACAGCAACAACGACAAACACATCAAAAACACTACACAAACAACAACAACAACAACAACAACAACAACAACAACAACAACAACAACAACAACAACAACAACACCTACGATACTACAAGGGTCTGCACGATGCAACCAGCACGCAGGAGGATCTCGACTTCCATCTTCATCTGACCAAGCAAGCTAGGTGCTATGAACTTGGCCGTCTGGTTGCCATACGCCGACACCCCCAAAGGAGGGAGGGGTGACAAACGGAAACGAGGTGAAACTCGCTAACCCGGCTTCCGATGAGAGCTTCGAATCCAACTGCAAACATGGTGTACCGGCAAGATCAAAGAGCACGCCACCGAACGGCCGACCACCTCCATCATCGCCGCAGACCAAACCGCAAAGCTCACGCCGGCCGGTAACACTTAGACGGAGACACCTCACGACCAATGAGGCAAAGGTGGTTCCAAGATGACGCCTCCAAGGAGGAAGCGGCGTCGGAGATGCCGCCGTCGTCTGATATAAACAAAGATCTTTGGCTTTCGTCCGGAGAACACTTAGGGTAGTCGGGTGTGGCTGCACGACGACGCCTCCAACGAGGAAACGACGCTCATGAGCGTCGTCGTCGTCGGTGCCAGCAGAGTTAGCACAGAGCTTTCGGTCGCAGCACCCAACCCGACACCGCCACCTGACCGGTCTGGCCACCGGGAGCTTCCATACCTGGCTGTCGCCGGCCATATAGAAGTCGACGGAATCCTCCTCTCCTCCGGGTAGAAGGCCGAAGAAGCTCCACGCCATCAATACCGCGCCTAAGGTCCAGATCGCCGCTCCGCCACAACACAGCCACAACACCCGACCACCTCCACCTCCTCTGCCTCACCCGCAGGACGTCGTCGCGCCAAGCCCGTCACGCACCACCGAGCCTGCAGCCGCGCGCCGAGGCCGTGGCCCGCCGAGCCCAGATCGGACCCAAAGGGCCCGCATGGTCGCCGCCAGAGCCAGAGGGCGCCGCCGCCGCGCCTGCTCCGCCACATCTTCACCATCGCCACCACGGATCACCTCACCACACCGGCCGGCACCTGCTCGAAGGAGAGCCACCGCGCCGCAACTCTGCGCCTCTCGGCGCACACGTCCACCGCTGCTCTCCCCGCGCCACATTTTTGGAGGCGGGGTGCCGCCGCCACCGCGGGGAAGCCGGCGGCAGCGGTGGAGGGACGGCTGCTCGGTGGGGCTCTAGTGGCGGCGGCTAGGCTTTCCCTCGAGCCGCCCGTGAGGGGCGACGCGAGGGATGGGAGGGGATATCTGGGGTAGCTCCTTAGATTGATTTTCTTTTTTGAAAAGGAAGAGTTCCTTTTACAGGAGGATATTTCGTGGATGGGTAGGACATTTTGCTAGAGTGAAATGCTAAACTAAGGTTTTGGCACGTGACTTCTAGGCATCTGAATCTTTGACGGCAGTATATAGCTTTCTAGTTCCCACCAAGTTAATTGCAATCTATGTTGTTTTAAGCATATAACTATTAACTGGACAGAGTTACATAAACTCTTCTTGTGTAACCATTTCGAGCTTTGAAACTTTATGCCTTGCGCGTCCCATTTCGACACCAAAATGAGAGAAAGGCATAATTTCACTGTAGCAGAGAGGCGACCGGCGATTTTTGGGCGAACTCGGCCGATCCACCGCGTGCTTGCCGCTGAGCTGCGGGATTCCTCTCCTCCGTCTGCCGCCTCGGCGGCGGGAGGGTGGTGGATCCCCGGCTCCGGCTTGTATATATGGTAGGATAGGGTGGAGACCCCGCCGGCGTTGCTCTGGAGGAGGTGCTGCTGGCGGCGGGTGTTTTGGTGGCGGGGCGTTCTTCTCCGGCGGAGGGGCTCCTGGGAGCTCGCCGTCGTCGCGCTCGACTTGCGGAGGCTCGAGGCCCGGCGTGGTGCTCGAGCTTGTCGGCCTTCCGTCGGATCCGTGCTGGCGGCGGATCTGGCGGCTGGAACTCAGGGCCGGGCTTGCCCGGCGGATCCTGTCATCTTCGGCGGCGAAGACGGCTGCGGCAAGGTCGAGAAGCTGGAGAGGGAGGGCACTCGCCGTGCTCTTTCATCGGCACAAGCTCCGCCGCTGCGCGGCGGACGGGCTTTGCGGCGGTCTTCAACAAGAAAGGTGCTCTCGGGGCGTGGAGAGAAGGAGGACGGCGGCCTTCGTCGTCGACGCCGGAGGTGATGCTGCGGCTTGCTTGAGCTCTGAATCCCCTGCGTATGTACTGATGTTGTTTTCTGTACTATGTACTTTGTACGTGGTATTTTGTTAATATACGTGGGCTTTCAAAAAAGGCATAATTTCGACGTCAAAATATCACGACCTAATACAAGATGGAATATAATTAAAACAGATACAGTGACAAGATGCACACCCACACACAAGAATGTCAGGCAGGCAAGCTTGCTTCAACGTGCTTGGTTGGAAAGCATATGAAAATGAACCACAAGGTAAGTACTACTAATCAACCGACCCAGTCTACTTCCCAGTTGACCAGTGTATGCTATTCTGATTGCCGAACTCCACATGAAGTTATTCAAAATGGAAGAACCCACGCAACCAAGTCCATTCGTACACCTTAGCAACCAGAACAAAATTCTAGACATCTATGGAGCAATGATGTCATTAGTCAAACCAATTTGACTCATGGAAAACCCATTGAAGTTATACAATCTAACAAATTTTTTAATCAAACAGTAAACAATAGCTTCACCATTGTGGAAACTGCACCAAAAACTGCAATGTTGAGTCAGCTCAGCATTATTGGGAAAAACCAGCATAGAAACAGAGCAATTGTGGTCGGTAATTTCTAGTGTAGTGGCACACTTACAACTTCTACTGTTGTAATATTCTCGAGTATTTTGCCATGTGGTCTCAGTAGAGGCCAAGATACAAGTGGTTCAAATACCTCCCATAGAGGCAAATGCTGAACCACACCTAGCTTACAAAATCATTCGAAGTATCCTTTATTATCATGGACATGCAAGAGGTTCATGGAGTAGAAAACAGAAACATCTGGTTTCTAGCTCAAAGGCCATATCTGTATAAAATATAAGAGCTAGCTAATATTAAAAAAATCTAATTTAATCAAATTCATGCTGTAAATCCTCGAGCAAGGGATCAAACATACATCATCCTATCAACTAATACTTCCTTAGTTCCTTCGGTAAAAAATTGGTGTCATTTTTCTAGAACTGCATTGCTTCTAATGATAACATTGGTGGCTAAGCTGAGATGCAGCGAGGTGGATCGTTCGTGCCATGGTCCATTGGTGGAAGAAATAAAGCAGCTGATGCGGGGTTTTGCTGAATCTTCTGTTCGGCATACAAAGCGTTCTGCTAATGGTGTTGCGCACTTATTAGCGCATGATGGCTACAGTAATAGTGTGTGGAATACCTGGGTGGGTTCTCCGCCAGGGTACATTGTAAACAATCTGGTATCTAAGTATGTCTTTAATTAATGTAGTCGTGTTAGATCTAAAAAAAAATACAAAGTAGAAGGTTCTAATTCGTGATTAGAGCAGCTTTATGATGAATCTGGTCTTGTCACTACGACCATGTCTTCAGCATAAAGTATTAAACATCTATGGTAGACAAATTTAAAAAAAAATTAGACTGCACACAAAGCATACATGTAGTTTAGACTAAACAAAACTACACTAGAGACTAATGGCCAATCTATCTATACTTCTTATAAAGCAAAACCCCACTAAATGCATTTATTATTTTTCTATCTCAACATGCAAGCTATCCACATCATCCACTTTCTTAGCAAATCAATTGTCCATGTCATCTCCATTAATATTTATTAATCTTTACATGCAAACTCCACATTATACATTTCTTTAACCATCTAATTATCCAGATTAATAATTTATAATACACACTCATTTCATGTTGATTAAATTTACTATCTCCACTATGACAAGTTGAATTTTGCATATTCTCTTAGCAGACATATTGTACCATACATATTGTGCCTTTTTCTTTCCAAAATATAATTTCTAAATGGATTCCCGCTGCAACGCGCGGGGTATCTTTCTAGTTACATATACAGGTCAGACAAATTATTCTCAATCCAATGTGAACAATTAGTATTGCCTAATCGGAAGAGAGTAATTATCTAGAGTTATTCTCAAGCTTGTTCCATGACATATCTAACAAAATAAAACATGCTCATATTAGTAAACCTAGCAACATCCATGATCATGAGTGGCCAAAGTTAATAAATAAAGCCTGAAAATGCAAATGAACTAATTTTCTTTTTGTAACAAATGGACTTGGCATTCACATCAGGACTTCCCTGCAGGTGATAAAATTAACAATTTTTTTGTATATATTAAACCAAGTCATTGTTCGCGATTTAAGCGAGTATCAGCAAGATCAGAAGAGGTAGGAATATTGAATAACAAAATAACTAGCTTTAAGCTTTCAAAATTTCAAATGTACATGTTGAACTACATATTAGACATTTTAGTTGGTTCAAGCTATTTTTTTCATGTACTGGTCTTCAACTTCCACCTTTTATGTACCTCATGTTAAGAAAAAGAATATACTGCTGCACTTAACTGATTTCGGCTACATCTAACCTGAACCATTTTGTCATATGGTAGCTCCCCCACATCGGCATTCAGTCACAAAAGGCACAATACAGTGAGATGATTTACAGACAATAAACTTGGAATGTGACATAAATTAAAGTACATAGCGGTAAAATATACTTTCCAGATCATAACCATTACATAAAACTCCACTACATAGTAACGGGACAGAATACTAGAGAACAATATCTCTAGGAGCAAAAGAAGTAGGAAAAATAACCTGATTTTTTCACTGCCCGCAGTGTAAAGGCATGCTATTACCCGCAACATAAACACTTTCAAATGGATGATAGCGAGACACCATGCTGGGTTTGGAAATTTTCTTGAACTGCAACGATTCGACCTGGACCATGAATAGGCCCATATCTGCATGCACGAATATCACATTACTGTACTCAGCAAACCCCATAATCGCTGTGAACTTTCTCTCCTCTGAATTTAGGGAAAGTATCTTGTCCAGTTCAATAGTCCTTCCCAACACCCATGAAGCAACACCATTACCATCAGTGTTCATCTTCCATAATTGGGCGGTCAAACCTGGCATGACGAGTAAGCCGAGCCCGCCACCCTCTGCCGTCACAAACTCGAGGTCCCAAGGGTCGTAAAGTGCACACTCCACTGGCAGATGTATCACGGCTAAGCTCTGTTTATCCAAATCAAACTCAAGAATTACACGCGGAGTCCCAGTAATCCGAGTAAGCCTCCAGTAAAGGGAACCCCCAACCAACACATTGGGCAGGCTCGTAAAATACATGGAGGGAATGCTGCTCGTAGATTCCTCCGATGGGAGCAGTGTTGAGATGAGATCACTCCATAGGCCGGTCTCCGACGAGTAAATGCATGCGAACGCTCGTGTATGTAGGTGTTCCATGTCTGTGCCTGCCAGTACCACCTTGAAGTGGTGGGCGTCTCCAACAGAGCGAAACACCGCCCACGCGATCGGGGCAATCCTCGTGTTGAATCTCGGGGGAATGGCAAGGCTGTGCTGGTCGCTGGCGACCGGGTTCCACACCAGGACCTGTTCGAGCTTCTTGTCCAACATTAGCACGAGGCCATGGCGGCATCCGAGGAGCTTGAGCCGGAAGCTGGCTTCCGGGTCCGACGGCATGGAGAAGCGGCCAGCCGGGACTCGGTTGGGGGGCTCCATGGTGGGATGGAAGGATATGCCGTCAACACTTTGTCCGAAAAAGCCGAGGAGGGGAGGAGGGTTGCGGCGGTGGTGGCGGCGGAAACGGCGGACGAAGCCGGGGTCGCAGACGAGGCTGCGCCAGCGCTTGCAGACGAGGGAGGCGCGGGGTAGGGAGGAAGGAAGCGGCGGGAGGCGGAGGAGGATCTCGGAGAGCAGGTCATCGACTTCCAGCGGCGGCGCCGCCGCCGGTGAGCGAGCGCATTGGCGGAGGACGCTCATCTCACTGCAAGATCGATGTTTAGGAAGTGATGAAGTTGCAGATGGCCCAAATTGACATATGTATGTCACGCTGCCAATGATAAGCCCATGGTTTACAAACACTGAAGCCCACAGGCCGAGTTGAAGCCCACGATTGCTGATAGTTCTCGCGATGCAGTCATGCAGAGCGAAGTAATTTCTGCTTCTAATCTTCACACAGGAAATTTGCTCCACCGAATGCTAAAATTATTCTAGGTTGGCGTGAGACCTGGACCTTTGACTGCAGTGTTAAGAATGACTGAACAAATTATATACAAGCTTGTGCTAGAATGAATTACCATTTGAGTTCTGAACCTCCTTTTCTTTAAGATAGGAATAGGATCACAAGACTGAATGAACTGCATTTTCAACTTCATTCCGTTCTACCTATCTGGAGCACCATTTTCTGGCCCAACACCTACAGGGAGCAAACATCGTTTGTGTTAACGAAGCCCTCCATTTTAACCCGCCATCATTTGGAATGTTTAACCCAGTATCATAGCTTCACGCGACACAGTATGTATTTTTGTTCAACATTCATTACCCAGCAGATGAAAAACACACACGGAATGGAAGAAAAGATCATCAGGCAGCCAAGCTTGCTTCAACATGCTAACTTGCAAAGCATAAAGTAACAGAACCACGAGATAAGCATACTAATTAATCAAGGCAAGTCAGGGAGTTTCCATGCCAGTTGGCTAATTGTCTGTAGAGTTAGATTATACAGGGAAATCAGCAAATAAATATCAGCTCCGACACCATCTCATGATACGCAGAGGGCCCGTCTCCTCATGAAGCATACAAAATGGAAGAACCTGACAGGCGCATGCTTGCATCTCAGCAACCATAGTACGATTCTAGATACCTGTAAAACAATCGATGCCATTAGCCAAACCAATTCGTACTATTAATTCATGGCAAGCCTTAAAGTTACACAATCTCACAATTTTTTTATGTCAACCAGCAAGCAATTGCTACAACATTAAGAAAATTGTATCAAATATAGTCAGAAATAACAGCAGTAGGTCATTTGAGGTGTAGCGACACACTTTCAACTTCTACCATATTAAAACAAATTGATACATGATTATTGACAAATGAGGTACCCCTCCCAGCTTCAATCACAAAAGCCACACTATAGTTGGATGATGACAGCCAATAAACTGGGTACATAAGCAGAAATGGTGTTACAAACTTAACTTGATGCCGGTAAAAAAATACTTTTCTAGACCATAACCATTACACTAAACTCCTCTATATCGTAACTTGACAGAATATTACTCCCTCCGTTCATAAATATAAGATGTTTTAGCATTTGTCCACATTCACATATATCTAGTTGTATGTAGACATGTTTTAGTGTGTATGTGCACTCATATTAGTATGTATGTAGACAACATGTTGGATAGCTAAAACATCTTATATTAAAAACCGGAGGGAGTAGTACAGAACAACATCTCTAGCAGCAAAAGAAGTAATTAATACGATACTACTTGAGATTATTGGCTCAACACAAAAGGATTTGAACAACATTCCATCAACCAACTATCAAAAAATAACATGGTTTTGTTATACCCGCGGTGTAAAGGCATGCTATTACCTGTAGCATAAACACTTTCAAATGGATGATACAAAGACCCCATGCTGGGTTTGGAAATTTCCTTGACGTGCAACAACTCGAGCTGAACCATGAAATAGCCGATATTGTTATACAGGAACACAACATTATTGTACTCAGCATACCCTAAAATCATTAGGAGTCGTTTGTCCTTCTCAGAATTTAGGAAAAGAAGCTTGTCTAGTTCAATAGTTCTTCCCAACACCCATGAAGCAATGCCATCACAATCAATATTCCACTTCCATAATTGGGCAGTCAAATCTGACATGAAGAGTAAGCCAAGCCTGCCACCCTCTGCCCCCATAAGCCTGATATCCCAAGGTGCAAACCTATCCAATGGCAGATGTATCACAGCTAGGCTCTGCCTAGCTAGAATTACACTAGAATTCTTAATAAACAACGTCTAGTAAAGGGAATCACCAACGAGCACAGCGGGCATGCTCGCAGAAGCCTCGGATGGAAGCGCTGTTGAGATGAGACCACTCCATACACCGGTCTCCGACGAGTGACTGCAGGCGAACGCTGATGTATGGTGTTCGTATAAGCCTGCCAATACCACATGGAAGTGGTGGGCGTCTCCAGCCGCACGAAGCACCGCCCCGATAGGGGTTTTGTCCGTGTCGAACCCCGGGGGAGGGGCAAGCCTGTGCTCATCGCCGGCGACCGGGTCCCACACCAGTACCTGTTTCAGCTTCCGGTCGAACATTACCACGAAGCCATGGCGGCATCCAAGGAGCTTGAGGTGGACGCTGCTCGGCAAAATGGAGAAGCGGCCGGGCGGGATGCGATTGGGGGGATCCATTGTAGGTTGGAAGGTGATGCCGTCAACACCTTGGCCGAAGAAGCCTAGGAGGGGAGGAGGGTTGCGGCGGTGGTGGCGGCGGAAACGGCGGACGAATCCGGCGTCGGAGACGAGGCAGCGCCAGCGCTTGCATACGAGGGAGACGCTGGGTAGGGAGGATGGAAGCGGCGGGAGGCGGAGGAGGATCTCGGAGAGCAGGTCATCGACTTCAAGCGGCGGCGGCGCCGCCGACGAGCGAGGGCATTGGCGGAGGTTGCTCATCTCGCTGCTCGTGCGGGATCGATGAAGGAAGAATTGAAGTGGCCGGTGGGCCAAAGCGATAAATGTATATCACGGCTGCTAGTAGAAAGCCCATAGTTGACGAACATTGAAGCCCACGAGGCCGAGTCCAAGCCCACGATTGCCTTCTGTTCGTACAGAAGGATCTTGATTCGATAGACAGAAAATTGGGTCCACCGAATGCCAAATTATTCTATAATCTAGTACTGTGTTAGGCATGACTGAACCTAATTATACAAGCTCGTGCTAGAAGGAAAAATCGTTCTTGTTATGAAGCACCTTTTCTGATAGCATCACAAGACTGAATGGACTGCATTTTTTTCTGTCAGCGCAGCCCTTCATTTTAACTCAGTACCATTTGCGAGTTTAACTATGATTCCTTTTCAGTTAGACTGATGGATGGTTAGCCAGCTCATAGCTTCTTGCAAATCGCAAGGCAGCAAGTATTGCATACCTTCTGCTTCAAACATTCATTAGCCAGCAGATAAAAGTTCAACAAAAGCACACAAGATGGAAGAAAAATCATCAGGAAGGCAAGCTTGCTTAAACATGCTGGCTTGCAAAGCATAAAGTACCAGAACCACGACATAACTAGTGCGGAGTACTATTTAATCGAAGCAAGTCGGTGTTTTCATGCACCTAATTGTCTCTAGATATTACGTTACATATACTGGAAATAAGCAAAATAAACGATTTTTAACTCCTGACACCATTGCATCGATACGCGGAGGGCCTTTCTCCGCATGAAGCATACAAAACGGAAGAACCTACAATATACAGGCCCATGCTTGCATCTCAGCAACCATAATACGATTCTAGATACCTGCGGAACAATCAATGTCACTAGTCAAACCGATTTGTACAATTCAATCATGGTAAGCCTTAAAGTTATACAATCTCACAATTTTTGTAATTCAACTAGTAAATAATAGCTTCACCATTAAGAAAACTGTACAAATTCTAAGTCGTGTAATCTCAACATTAGTCAGAAATAACAGCATTAGGTGATAGGTCATTAATGGTGTATTGACACACTTTCAACTTCTATCCTATTTTGATTATGTATCTACATCTGGACTCGGAGGAAGGCTACAAGACCAGTGGTTCAAATACTTCCTATAGAGGCAAATGCTGAACCGTATAGCTTACCAAATCATTTCAAATGTTCTTTCTTAACAAGAGTATATGACGGGCTCATGGAGTATAAGGGCGTAAAAAACTGGTTTGTAGCTCAGTGATGTCTTTTTAGAAATGTACGATCTAGCTGGTCACTAAAATATTTAATTTAATCAAATTCATGAAGTATAAGCCTAACACATGGTATTATAATCATCTTATTCATTAACACTTCGGTCTGATAAAGGAAACATTTTTTACACTGCACAGCATAAACAACAACAATGTGACCACTACATTCTAATGATAGTAATTAGTAAGATAAAAATTGTAATTCGTTATGAATGCAGTTTTTATGATGAATCTAGGCATGCCAGTATGATCAGAAGTATTACATATTAAGGATTTACGGTGGCCAAATTGAAGAAACTAGACTGCACACAGAGTATAGCAACATTTAATTTGGACCAGACAAGCTATATTAGCATGCCGTGGCTAATGGCCAATTACATACCCAGATTAGATTGACAAGGGATATTGTGACAAAATGTGTAAAGAAACCATATAACACTCAAAAAAATCGTCCGTAAACTACATTAACTGCCAGCAAAATAATAAGCAGTACAAGATTTAATGAAGACATTTCTACAAGTATTGTGAAGAAATAGGCTTTCGCCCCACTATATTAATATAGCAACCACCCGATACAAGTTTGAATCCACTGCTGGGGCAAAACAGCACAATCACGCCCAAAAGAAAACAAAGAGAAAAAGAAAAGAAAAGAAAATAATGCCGACATTGGCGGATCAACGAAAACAAAAGTGACTCGCAACCGCTGCGTTCTCTCCGGCAAAGTCCCACCACTATCCTAGCACTTCGAATCGCCGCGTACCAAACAACACCTCCAAGAAGGAAAAACAACGACGACGCTGCTGCTGCCCGGACTGATCCTAGGGTTTCCCCCGGTACGCTGCAGGTAGTGGGGAAGAGGTACACCCGACGCCCTTCAGGAAGGAAAAGCGACGCTCACAAGCGCCACCGCGTCGATGTCAAGATGACAAGGATTTCTCCTGACCCCGAAAAAACCACATCCCTGGACAATCTGAAGCGCTCCACCCATCTTGCCACCCACCAACAAACGCCACCACGGAATTGAGGCCACCAACGTCGTATCACCATGGCAAGCACTGCATGGCCGGTCGAACTGAGAAGAACCCGCCGTAGACAGAGCGGCAGTACCACATCCACGCGGGAGGGATCAACCTCCACCGCCATAGACGGTAACCGACCGGACGCAGCACGCAAGGGCACACCAGGCCATTTGAGCCGGAGGGCGGCATCAGCACAGCCACCTGGAGGACTACCTCCACCGCCATCGGCGGGTGCCGACCGGACGCGATAGCAGAGACACACCAGGCCGGGCAGGCCCGTCCGGCCCCTGAAAGGGTCCGTGAAGTCTCCGCCACCACGCTGCTGCACGTAGGCCGTCGCCGTTGCTACCCTCTAGTTCGGCATCAAAGTCCCGGCCGGACCCAGATGGGTCCGCGAAGCTCCCGCCGCCACGCTGCAGAAGGCGCGGCGTCGTCACCGCCACTCCGTCCCAGGCATCGTTCCTCAGTCAGACCGAGTAGTCGGGTCGAGCTTGGACCCGCACTGACCCAGATCAGGCCCAAAAGGGCCCAGATCTAGGCCTGCAGGGCCCTGGCCGGAACCCTAGCTACCCGCACCACCAACGGCGGCGCCGCCGCTGCAAGTGCTGTCACCACCGGGAGCAGAGAAGAAACTCGCCACCTACCTGAGCCGCAGCCGCCTGAGTGCACCGCCCGGCAACCCGACGCCCCGCGCGAGGGGGTCACCGAAGGGGGAGAGGCATGGCGCCGCCCGGGCCAAGCCCGGCGACGGACGCCGACGACGGCCGCGGAAAAAGGACGCGAGGGGAGGTCCCGGGAGGCGGCCGCGGCTGCGCGGCCGGGCGCCCGCGCGGGGGGCGACCGGTCGCGCGAGGAGGTGAGAGGAGGAGGCGGGGCGGCCGGCCGACGGCGCAGGAGCGGCGGCGCGGGCGCGGCGGCGGCTAGGGTTTCGAGGTCGGGTCTCGAGAGGAGGTCGGGTCGCGGGGGCCGGGTCGCCTTCTCCTACTGGTACTAGTGTAGATCCTACAAGTATTGTGAATATCCTTAGTTCAAGAGGATGCTTGAAACCTGCTCAGGTGTTATTAGTTACCAATTATTTACCCAGAAGGAACAACATACAAAGCACACTAGGACTTGATAGATCCATAACCACAATACATCAATCGAAGGCAATGTTAGAAACCGGTAAAAGTTAAACAAGAAAATATTCGCAAGGCATAGGAAAATAATAGTATTTCATCATGCTACTACCTAACAGAATTCTCCTCTATGAGCAGGTACGAACATATGCACAAACAGGAAATGGTAAGGGTGCTACAAATCATTGGTCATCGAAACAGAAGAGGAGCTGGAGAGAGAAGATACCACACTAACAGAAGGAACTGGGGTGTAGTGAGGAGGATGGAAACTGAACGCGAGGCAGCTGGATGTTAGCAAAGGAGGACATCCAGTAGACAGGGTTAAGGACGGCAGTAAATATAAGAGAAGGTAGGTCAGTTAGTGAAGGCACAAGGAAGAGCATGGAGAATGTAAATGATCCAGGAGGCGGCCAGGTGGCCAATGGAGCAACTGAGTACTCTCTTGCAATCTGATACTGGATTTGAGAAATGGTAGTAAAAAGGAAAGCAGTATTTTGTTAGAACAGTTCAGATACATCAACTTGCACGTAGAAGACAAGCTTACCTGCTCAACCAATATCTAACAGCACAATCATCTTACGTATTGTGCTAAAGTTCAGCTCCATTGTGTCCACCAGCAGTGCCCATCTCTGTAAGAATAAGAAGTTAATCAACTAATAACATTCCAAAAAGAGCCAAATAAGTATTAGGTAAGAACGAGATAACAGCTGTAACTTAGGAAAAATAACTTTGTTTTGATACAACTTTAGGAATAAAAAAACCAAACCGCACCTACTGTCAAATTGAAACAATATTCCCAAAACAGTAGATACTAATTTATATTGTAAAAATGAAGAGCATGCACACCCACACATCTGGTCAGAAGAGACGAGTTATCAAGAATCATTAGTTAAGCTCGTCCACACCATATCAGAAAATAAGGTTTTAATAGTAAATCCTAGCAACAAAAGTGATCGTGCCTACATATGCATTTCTCATCATGCCTATTAAGATTTACCTTATATGTAAACAAATTTAGCCTGAAAGATGAGATTTTTTTGCTGGTACCAATGGACTTGACACTTTCAGCGGGACTCTTAAGGTAATAAAATGAAGATGTAATTTATTCCATCGGCAAGAGTACCTTTGTTTGTCTCCTTCAACTTCAATGAAAAGCCTAGTCTCTCGATACTAACTAATTGGTTAGGAGAGTTGCTTACTCTTTTAGTTAAGGATTAATACCCCATCCCATTCCTTTTTCTTTTCAAAGAAAACCTTAGCATTTTTGGACCGCTATTACCATTTCCATTTCCGGAACCTAAACCTAACTAATACTTAGTTGTTTCCATTTCCTCATCTGGTTTATACCAGGTCGTCGATTTAAGATTGTTATCAAGGTCAGAAAAATATAAAATATTGAATGAAAATAAACATAACTAGGTTGAAGATTTCAATTGGTTCACACTAATTTTTCATATATTTTTTGGCAGCTAAGTTTTTCATGTAGTTGTGCTAAACTTGAACCACACAGTTCGATGATAATAATAATAATAAGGATGATACAGAAAAACATTGGCGTTCACAAAGCTACAAGGATGACAGCCCATCTCAATGACTCAAAGGACTGATGACATAAAAAACATAAAGGACACTAGCTACCATTAACAGATGTGAATCTAAATACTAACCATCACATAAAACACCACCACACAATTAATGGAAAAGAAAACACTAGTACTATAACACAATATCGCTATATGTTGAAGAGGTGATGAAGCAGCAAAATAAATAAGTGATATGAGACTAGTTAAAATTGTTGGCTTAATGCGAAAGGATGTGAATGGCATTCCATCAACCAACTATCGGAAAATAACTTGGTTTTGTTAGAACCGCAGTGTGAAGGCGTGCTATTACCTAGAATGTAGACACTTTCAAATGGATGATGGCAAGACAAGCGGGCCCACACCTTTGTAACCCAAGATAGCATGTGTAGACATATACATGTGTCACGTACTAAAGACTAGACTCGTGGAGCTTTATGATTGACTAAACCCCCACAACCACTCTTTAAGGAATCCTTCATCCTCTTCACCGCGCACATGTAGATGGCGTGCGTATGTTGCCACCTCTAGAATTCTACGACATCGCCAAACAAGACGCCGGTACGGTTCATCCTGACGCGCTGGTTGATCATAAACAGACTGGAAAATGAAGATACCGCTAAAAATAAAAATCGTTATTTGATACCTTTGCAATGGGGTAATTCTTCCCAACGATAATTTAGTAAAGTCAAATTGGCATGGGAATTTACAGTGCAGGTTATGTCATAGTGATGAGACAATCAAGCACTTATTTTTCCACTACAAATTTGCAAGTTCTATATTGCCAGTCATCTAGGTGTCTTCTCACCTCCCCCGCCATATAGCGTTGCAAAACAATTTTGGCAATTTGTTGCAGAGAATTGATCCCAATTTTAGAATTCTTCTTAGGATCGTAGAGTTTGTCATTATTTGGTCACTGTTACTATGTACAAATGGTTTGAACAAAATTCTACTCATTTGCAGGTCATTTACCGGCGTACCAATTTGCTCCGTTTGTGGTTATCTCTCAACGTGTGGAGTTCAGAGATCTGTTTACGGAAGTCTGTACATGGTTAGAGTACGTGTTGAGGGATATTTTTATCACATGTGGATGGCAGCGTAGTCAATAGATCGCCCTCCACGCAGTAGGTGTTGCTGCGAGTTTCTTTTTTACATGTACGGCACCATGCTTGTATGTCTTGTTCTTTTTGCTGTTTCGTGCATCCTATCTATGCATAGGCTGGGTGTGAGATCCTATTAATTGTATCAGTATGACGTTAATTTATGAGTTCAATAAAGCGCCTTTCATTGAAAAGAAGGCATGTAATATTTCTATAAGCAAATTTCAGACATAATCGTAGAACTATGCTGCTTGTGAAACCTTATGAATCTATTTCTATCCTGTTTTCTAGTAAATTTTATACATGTACATTGGGATTTTATATTTGTGACATTGCTATTTTTTATTGTCAAGTTGCCCTATCCTAACATGAGCATATATTCCTTTCTAGTAGGGCCTGTATGTGTCGATCAGTTATGCAATTTGGGGTGTGATGCAATGGATGATATCATCCGCATATGCATAGCAGTGATCCTCTGGGTACAAGCTAGCGTATGATATGGTTTACACGCAAGTACTTCCTGGAATGGCAGGGCAGTGACTAGATTAATCTCATCCCATGACATACACGAATTCGATGGCTTCTTGGTGCTAGTTATCTTCTTGGTTGTTGTACAGCTAGGTCACAACTCACAGATATATTTATTTCTGCATAAAATTAGTGTGCTGAACTACTACCATCAGTGACAGTGAGTGAGTGAGCATATATAAAAAAGGGGAGGTGGGTAGTGGCGCTCAGCTCCCCGACACCTGAGGGACTGATAATCAAGTGCACTTGCTGCAGCTGAAGATCATGGCGCCTCCTCCCCAAGAGACCAGCAGGTCCTCCTCCGTCAGAATTCAGATCACCCCATCCACCCATGGCAACTAACGTTGATTATTATCTCAACATACATACCATACAGTACACTTATTGATTCGATCGTATTTACAGGTTGGAATCAGTGCCCGTGCCAGCTTCGGAGCCAACGCCGCCGCCGCTGGTGATGGTGGTGACCGTGGACGTGCTGACGGCGGCGAGTGAGCTGCAGCTGAGGAAGAAGCAGGAGCAGGAGCAGGAGGTGTGGCAGTACCTGGATGTGAGGACGGAGGAGGAGATGGCCAAGGGACACCTGCACAACTCCATCAATGTCCCCTACATGTTCGTCAGTCCACAAGGCATGCATATGCAAATCGACCTCCATACTTTCCTTTTTTCACAAAATAATCATTGTCTAATAGGTTGTTTATTGCCAAAGAAATAGTGAAAAACTATTACAAAAGGAGTAATCCCATTCATTTAAATAAAACATATAGGTCTCGATTAATTTGATGAGGAAAGTAGGCAAATAAAAGCGTGTTACCGAACTAAGAACATCTCGAGCAATAACCCAAAAAAATATGCCAAAATGGCCTTTTGGGTTACTATTTCCGAGACGCAAAAGAATGACACCAACTCCAGCAATGATCTCTATTTTTTTAGCCATTATCTTATTTTGCCTTTACACCGACAAATAGGGCCCACACGTCAATGGGTCATCTTTGTTCTTCGTTTTTTCTATTTTTCTTTTTTTCTCTTTGTCCGATCACATCGCTGGAGAGCGAAGGAAAGGATATGGTGTTGGAATCGGCATTGGCCGGAGCTATGGCGGAGGAGCACGTCAGGGACTACATGAGGGCAAAGGAGCATGGTGCCCGCGGTGAGGCGCGTGAGGTTGGATGAGTTTGGCGGTGCGGCGACGAACGACGAGCATGGCTGCTCGACCCGAATTGGGAGGAGCCTGGCGAAGGCGGAGATGCAAGATCGACGCCACGAGGGAGAGGAGAAGGTGCGTGCACTCACGTGAAGCTTCCGCCTATGTCAGCAACCGTCGAATCGGGATTGTGAGGAGAAGGCGTGTTGCAGTCTGTCCACTGTCCAACATCTACCCCCTCGCTATAGCTTGCTAAAACGTTTTATATTATGAAAAAGTTTGCCAAGACATTTTATATTGTGAGACAGAGTGTATTTCTGAGAGCCAGCAGGTGAACATTTATTTCCATAGTTTTCATAGAAAAATGCCTTGTACGCTGAAGAGGCAGGGTAGCTTCCATTTAAGATTTCAGGCGCCAAACAAAGGCGTCATCCACCTCAGCCAGAGGCTGAACCTGAATCAGTCCACAAATCAACAAATTCAGTTATGGCTTGCGCACTTGGAGCACCACAAATATCAGCATCCGTTGTGTCGAAAAGCTTCGGCCACACATTTTGTTTTTTGGCTCCACGTCCTCCTACAAATTCTACAAGAGCTAGGGCAATTTGTGTTTCCATCTAACCAACGAGCACTCCAGAAGTTAAGTTTATTTCCTCTGTCAAAAACACACTTTACATGCTGCCTAAAAAAATCTTACAATTCTAATAGTAATTGATATCCATGTGTCTCATAATATAAGATGTTTTCACAAATTAAAGTAACTTACCAAAATGTATTATTTAATGTATCTGGACGTGCGGCCGTCCATGTGTGCTACCTAATTAATGGCTAATGAAAGTGAATGGATCGAATAATGAAGTAAGTTGATAACAAGTCAGTGTCTGCTTTTGTGTGAGCAGGGACCAGGGAGAAGAACCCTGCATTCGTGGAGCAGGTCGCCTCGCACTTCACCACAGACCAACACATACTCGTCGTACGTCATTTTACACCAACGGCTACTCCCTCCGTTTTACAATATAAGATGTTTTACCTTTTTTTCATATTCACATATACACCTATATATCTAGACACATTGTAGTGTGCATGTCCACACTTTTTAGTTCGAATCTAGACAACATATTTAACACCCAAAACATCTTATACTGTGAAAGAGAGGGAGTACTACCTGCAACTCCAATCAGTACAGTACTGTAACTAGTATGTATCCTGTCTGAATTGTCGATTCTGTCATGCAGGGTTGCCAGAGCGGCAAGAGGTCAGAGCTAGCTTGCATCGATCTCCTAGCAGCAGTAAGTAGCAACTTTCTTATCTTTCTCTATCTGCTTTTCCAATCAAATATGTAGATAGATAGATAGACGTAATATATTTACTAATATGAAATTAGATAAATAAATAGATAGACGTAATACATTTACTGATACGAAATGGATGCATTTGTAGGGGTTCATGAATGTGAAGAACGTGGGAGGCGGTTACATAGCGTGGGTTGAAAACAAATTACCAGTGGTACTAGGAGTACACACACCAGCAGCAGCAGCACCAACACCTGAATCAACCGTTGTATCTGCTACATGAATGCAACTTGAATCAACTCCTACTACGAGGGTTAATTATTCAGCCACCAGAGCCGTGCTTCTATCTGTACTGTAATCATGCACCCCTATGTATGTACAAATTGTGGTGAATAATAAGACTTGCATGTACCAATTCCTGTCTACTACTTGCTTGGAGCGTTGCTACACCCTTGGGTTAACAAACTGTAGTTAGTCTCTTCCTGTAGAAGAGATGCTGGTTTCCATCGTTTCTGAATTCTGTTCTTTTTTAATTTCTCTGTGCTTTAAGACTCTATTCTGTTATCCTTTGATAATGGAACCCGGCTTCAGCTTGAAGTCGTATGGAAAAAATCTTGTCTACTACTATCACACAATCAACCAGGAAAGCAAAACAAGAGACAGAAGGGCGGTAATTTCTCTTTCTTTTTTTTTGCGCTGGGGGCGGTAATTTCTCTTTTTTTTTTTGCGCTGGGGGCGGTAATTTCTCGCCTGAGAGGTGGTGGTGGTGCAACTCGAGAAGGGACACACGCGCGGCAGAAATTTCGGGAGAGATAGGCACGACAAGAGATGTCAAAGTCGACGGACACCACGCTCTTCTTGGTATTCGGCTTTGCCTTCGCTGTTATGGATGGGGGCGTGGGGCCAGAGTGAGCAGCGGCGGAGACAGGGGGACCAGCAGGGGCCTTGGCCCCCTCCCCCCTAACATGTAGAAAATTTCAATACATACGCCTATTTTCATTGCTAAAACCCCCTCAAAAGTTTGCATTTTAGTACTTTGGTCCTCCCAACAATTAGCAAGACGGAAAAATCTTACACCAGCCCCCTTATTTTGTTTTCCTGCCTCTGACCCTGAGAGTGAGGGGGCGTGACGAAGGACGAAGCCGTGGACCTGGACGAAACAACTAGCAAAACGCTCTCGCGATGTCCGAAGTAAGCTTAGTTTTTTTTTTGCATAGTAGATAAACTTAGTTTTTTTTGTTAAAAAAAAGACTGACCGAACATGTGGTAGTTAAGTTACATTTTTTTCTCAAAGTAATAAGAGTAGACGTTAGCAAAGTCTATTTTCCGAGGGGAATTTTGCTTAGGAAAAAATTCTTTCTGCTGTAATCCATCTCGTCCATACAAAACTTAATCCGAAATTAAGAAGTGGAGATTTCTTACTCCCGAGTTCCATTGGACTGTGTTAATAAATAAATAAAAATCACATTTAAAGTTTCAAAAAATGCGAAAAAATCATGAATATTCTCAGTGGTGTATTCTAAAAACGTGCAAATTTCAATTAAACATACTTTATATTTTGAGGTACACAAATAATACAAATGTGCAGATTTGAGTGTAGTGTTTTAAATCTCCAATTTTTTTTTAAAATTTGTCATTTTTGTGAAGCCCATAATACAAATAATTTGACGTTATGATTTTGCACGTTTGTAGGCTACATCTTATACTACATCCAAAATTATTTTCCATTTATTTTAATACTTCTAAATATTTTTTTGAGTTTTTTAAAACGAAGAGAGCACTGTACTTTCCGGAAATTAAGCCGCTAATCTGGTCGGTCTAATCCCTTCTTCCCCGCAGCTACGCTTCGTCAAACCCACGGAGAGAAGGAAACCACGACCAACCAATCCACACGCCATCCTCCCCGCTCCGCCAGAGGAATCAGCCAAAGCAAGCAACCGGACCGCCGCCGGCGACGCGGCCTAGCCGAATCTCACCGGGTCCACCGATCGGCCCCTCCTCCTGCCCCGCCCAGGGGCCCCCCACGCACGATAGGGTCCATTTCCCTCCCGCCGATGGCGGATCCGTGGGCGCGGGAGTACGGCGAGGCGGCGCGGCTGGCCGACGACGTGGCCTCCACGGTCGCGGACTGGGCGGCGCTCCCGCGGTCCGGCCCGGACGCGTCGGCCATCCGGAGGAAGGTCACCATCCTCGGGACCAGGCTGGAGAGCCTCGACGGGCTGCTCGCCAGGGTCCCTCCCAAATCCATGTACGTACGTGTTTCGTCGCAGCGCTCACTACATGTATCCATGTCTGACTCGAGGTGCATAATAGCTACTCCCTCCGTTTTTTAATATAAGATGTTTTAGCTAGCTCACATGTTGACTAGGTACACACCCAAATAAGTGTGCATACACACTAAAACATGTCTACATACATGTTGACACATATGAATATGGACAAAATCTAAAACATCTTATATTTATGAACGGAGGGAGTAGTATCGAACATAGGTCATCCGGATTGGAATGATTGGGAGTGGGCTGTGCTGTGTCTGCTGTTCCTGGTCAACTCACCTCCTGCAAATTCATTCACCGGGCGTCTGCGATAAGAGGAAACGATTGCGTGATGCTGTAGGGTCTGGGTGAACTTGTGTAAATGTTGGTGAAATGCTGCTGATACCATGTTCCACGCATCCCCAAATTCAACTGGTTTTGTACAGTCTTAGAATTGATATGTGGATGCTTCGACCTATGTGCATTGCCTCCATGTACGAGAGACTAGTTATAAAGTGGAAATAAAAATTAGAGCTGCAAGAGTGGGAAAAGAGATCATCTTGTCTCTTATTCGCAGCAGTAAGTACATCCGTGCATGCTTGGCGATTCATTTCTTAGGAGATAATAACAATTGGAGTAGTTTACCCTGTTAGCATGTATGTTCTCCATGATGGTGTGCGTGATATATGGTATTGATGGTGTGCGTGATATATGGTATATGCTGGTAGGTTGCTCTTCTGAATACAGTGGTGCAAATTTATCAGTTATCACAATCAGTTCTCATTATCTTTCGTATGTATGGTGTTATGCAAGAACTTCTCTTGATACTTTTTGTAATGTATACCTGTAGTTATAAAAAACTCCACTTATAAAGGGATCATTACCATGTTGTGCAGCACTGACAAGGAGCTGCGTAAGCGCCAAGACATGCTTTCCGATTTGAAATCTAGAGCAAAACAGATGGCGGCAAGTTTCAACACGTCGGCATTTGCGAACAGGTGTGTTCTGCGTTTCGGTATCCACCATCACGGTGATTAATTTTTTTTAAATGAAGGCTCGTCAATGCTTTACCTTGTTAAATTTTGTTCAGAGGATTCTTATTAATAACCAATGCGTCACATGTGTGCTTTCAAAATTTAGGGAGGATCTGCTTGGTCAGACTAAAAAAGCTGCTGATGACATAAGCAGGGTAGCTGGGTTGGATAACCAAGGGATCGTTGGCCTTCAGAGGCAAATCATTAAAGGTACTGATATATGACTTACTATTCATTTCGCTGTGGCAATGAAGTGCTCTGACGATGTCAAAGTCGTTGCCGAATTCGATGTCTGGCATGCCGCCTTCCATTTTCACCGCCCTCCACAGATACACCAATGTGGTCATGGCATGTTAAGAGGTGTTTAGTGATGCTATTGAGTTCGTTAAACTAATAAGGAGAGTGTTTAATTCTTTTTCAGTGTATCCAAATGTGATTGTGGCACATTGAGAGATGTTTAGTGGTTGTGGCATGTTGAGAGGTGTTTACTGGTTGTGTTGACTTTATCAAACTAGGCACTGACATTCCTCCTGTGCCTCACAGTAGGCGTGACAAATGCATTCCTCGCCATTTCAGTGGCATGAGAACGCTGTTAGCCTATTTCTGGTGGCAAGCATACAGAAATTCAGAACTCAGAAATCCCACTAGTTCTTGCATATATGCCAGTTTTCCCATGAGTCTTCATGCAGTTGCTTTGTTTTTTAAATAAAATGATGAACCTTTTTAATCTTCGAGTTCTATTGATATTTTTGCGATTAGCTATTCAACTGTAAGAGGGTACTGAAAATGTGCGAGTTTAGTACATATTCAATGTGGTTGTTTCCTTAAGCTTGTTATTTGTTTGTATATCTACTGCTGGCTACAAACTAAGCATTTTACACAGTGATGACCAATTGACAATTGCCTAATTCAGTGACCCTGTCTGCCCCGACAATTTGCAGAACAAGATGAGGGTCTTGAGAGGCTGGAAGAGACAGTGCTGAGCACAAAACATATTGCATTAGCAGTCAACGAAGAACTTGACCTGCACACAAGACTGATTGTTAGTCTCTTACTGCGAAGCCGCACTTGTATTTGTTCTTTAGACTGGATAATCACTTCTCCATCTTTATGATTGCAGGAAGATTTAGAGGATGATGTTGATTCTACAAACTCACGTCTCCAGGTTGTATTTCAAACGCTCTGTTCCATGCCTTATTCTTAGATGTCAAAGAAAGTTCTATTGCTTTTTATTATTAGTAGTTTCAAGCTTTGCACGAACTTAATTTTGACGCAAAACTCCTCTCATGCAGCGGGTGCAAAAGAGGCTTGCGGTTCTGAACAAACGCGCCAGGGGTGGCTGCTCCTGCATGTCCATGCTGCTGTCTGTTGTCGCTATAGTGATGCTTGTGGTCATTGTCTGGCTTCTCATGAAGTACCTGTAACCTTTGCCAAACTGAAATCAGTTTCAAATGTACAGACTTTCAAAATTAATGTGATTAGTTTAGCTTTGCCTGTGTTTTTGCGCAAATCTTGGACATTTTCATGTTTGTTGAATTGTTGTTCTTTTTATCTTCGGTATATTTAATTAGTTTGAAGGAAATTATTGCAGATATATTGTAATCCTTACATTGCATCGGTATCTTTTGGATAAATATTGCACTGGACTATAACTCTTGAGTTTGAGGATTTTTATCTTATGGACTATGCGGGTAATATTAGACTCATAGCACTCACATCTAACAAGCATAATAATGGAGAGAAACAAAGGGAACTCAATCTATACACACATGTGACAAAATATTATGCATGTAATTATTTTCTTAGGTCAAGCTGATTAAACCTTAACCAAACTTATAGGAAAATGTATTAATATATACAATACGAGATTAATATCATTAGACCTACCAAAATATTATGCATATTAGTTTTTTTCATAAGTCAAGGTTGGTAAAGATTGACCACATTTATATTTTTGTCCTATAATAGGAAATAATAATGAGTTAGATCCATCAGTAAATAAAGTTTCATATTATTTATTTCAAATTATAGATTGTATATTCTTCCTATAAATTTGTTAAACTTTACAAGGCTTGACTTCAGACAAAAACTAATTTACACGGTATTTTGATACTACATAAGAAGAAAGTATATGTCAAAATGGTCAGTCGCACTAGTTTGGACTGAACAGAAGAATATGACAAAACTAGCTTTTGCCGTAGATTTATGTGCTATGGCGTTTCTTCACCCCTATGCAAGCCGGTGTTTCTCCTATCTTCGACGAAGCTTCGGCGACGTCAACCTATTGTGGTGACAATGGGTTGCTTTGCTTCCGGATCCCCGAAGGATCTTTGTGTGGAGGAGGCATGTGCTCTTATTTCCTCTTCTTCTTTCTCCCTCCCCGCTTATTTAATTCCGAGAACACTTTCGAAATCTCCGAAACTATTCGGTGTCTCTTTCTCATGTTTCCAATCCACCAACTTGTTCAACTAACTGAAAAAATAGTTAAGCGTGTGACCTTACATGTTCGATAACAAGTGGACAAGACCTGGAATACTTTCCGGTCAATAACCAATAGAGGAGCCACGAACGCCCATTTTGATTTGAATGCGTTTGAGTGAACCTGCTAGTTCCTGTACACAGTTCCCAATGCTTCATGATACTAAACATAGTCGAGGTGAGATGTTCCGATATATGTGTGAAGCAACTCATGTTAACTATATCTTGTTATCCTCGTTAGTGTTTTGTTTCCCTTTTCTTGTCCCCGTATTGCGGTATCCCCGTGATTTACATCATGCGTGTTTGCGCTGACAATGATGGATACGTCATACCGACACCGCCCTGGTTGTATCTCTCCATCGTTGAGGAGCAATTTCCAGTCTTGGAAATACCCATCTTTCGAGCTACCCAGAAGGTCCCGTTATTATCACACTGTTACATTATGACGTACGCATATATACACATGGCCTACGTAGGCCGGAAGTTTGCTCAAATAAACATATATTTTAGACTACACAAAAAGATAAATTTCCGCGAGAAAAAGTGTTCTTTTCCCTTATTCATAGCCACATTTTTTTCGGTAGCTGGGAATACCAATTGTTTCACCAAAAATATCTGGATACATATGCGTATGTGTCCAACAAAAAAAGATTTAATATTTTTCAAACTCAAATTTCAATTTTTCAAGTTTTTTTGCACCCGAGCACACTGGTGCTGGGTGCCACAGATCTTCGTTCATACATAGATCCAAATTATTTTCGTAAGTTTGTTGGTGATCAACGTCAATGGCCTGACGTGCCGTATCTTTTTTCGCGTGGGTGGCCTAAAACTATGACACATAACTACAGAAGGGAGGCTTAATTACTCCCGAACCTGACACAATGCAATATAAAACAACGAGGACACAAGATCGGAAAACAAGATCGGAAATCAAGCTGACTGATTTTGGACAGGGGATCCCTTGCACATGTCAGGCATTTTTAGGAGATCGTGTAATTTAGATTTGAAGCCTAGTTGAGCTGCAGAGATCGGAGATGACAAAACTTAAACGTTTAATTACACACAATCCTAAGAACATTAAGCCAATAAACGTGGAGTGGACGGTCTGTCCATTTATATTCAGATTAGGTTCGTAGGCAACTTGTGACTGCTGCCTGACAGCACTGAGATCAAAGAAGTTCAAGTGGCCTGTCACTGTCAGGCATATTTAAGAGTTCGTCTAAATTATGTTTAAGCCTACTTGTGCTGCTTGGCACCATTAAGGCCATACATATAACTACACGTATACTGTATTACTTTTTGTTTGAACCCGGAGCGGCCTCGAATGGCCTCGATGTAGTTAGACTAGCCATAGTGGGGGGTATCATAGCTAGTATCATGCATGTCATATTGGCAAAAAGATGATGTGGCACAACAATTAATGAAGAAAGAGATGGTTGTGGTATCTACCTATGTTACGGTATCATAGCACATAAAACTAAATATTTTAATAAGAAGTAAATCTTGTACACATATTTGTATTTGTATTGGGATTCTACAAAACAATAAATGACATGTGGCTATGATACTACTACATGATACTATGCATTATATGGGTAGTATCATACACTAGTATCATATGCATGATACAAATGTATGATACTCCCCACTATGTCTAGTCTTAGTATTGAGCGGTGCAGGTACATTACATTAGGGACCCCCAAAAAAATACAAATTAGTCCCAAACTTTTACAAAAAAATAAGTTAAGTAAATACAGGAAACCGTGATCAGGTCATCTGCACTCGCCGGAGAAAACCGAGCTCAAACAGTAGCCCTTCTCGACGGCGCCGGGACGAAGCCACTTGGCACCGAAAACGCAGGGACACCACCTCAAGCTCGAAGGGGGGCCTCCCCTTGGAGGTTGAAGAAACACCAACTTTCTTTGCCAGCTTGAATCGAGACCACCAGTTGGTCATTTGGGTCAAACGCCGAAGCTCCGAGGATGTTCACCAAGGATCTGCAGCATCCCAACTCAAGGGTTTCTTGAGACAAGCCCATGGCTCCGCCTAAATCCACCCGCTCTCGCCACCGTGGTGCCCAGAATAAGGAATGAAGATCTCACCTGCAACCAAGCTTGATCTACCAAGGTAAGCCTTATTTCTGGAGTAGCCCGCAGTTTCCAACGCTGACCATCGGAGCACTGCGTTGAGGAGAAAGAACCACACGCATCGCCAGATCTGGCTGAGGAGACCTAGCGTTTGTCCCCCAGCATATCGCATGCGACCAACAACCCGCCAAAACACACTACTACTCCTAAACCTACTAGATATATATCTATGTACAACTCCGGTGCCACTCCTTAGCCTCGACTGGATGGTGACGCGGTCGGGGAGAACATCGGGAAGGCTCGGCCTCGCTTCAAAGGATGAAAATGGAGTGGTTAATGCGTCTTCGTGAGACACTCACTCGCGTCTTTTCTTCCACATTATCAGTTCCTTTCAACTTTAGGCATATATATGCGGGTGCTACTTGGGATCACTACAAAGATATCGGCCGATATTCCAATAAATCGACCGATTTATCGCTTACCTGTGTCTGACCGATAAGGTAAATTGGCCGATTTATCGGTGGATATTGCGATAAATGTCGATAAATCGGCTGATATGTCGATAAACCGGTCGATTTACCACTTATCTTGGGTCGACCGATAAGTTCCCGATAAGCGATATCGCCAACATTGCTTGGGATAGTGATCACTTTGATCAAGCCTCCTTTGTGTTTACTGTGTCTTTTTTGGTCATTTCATTTATTGTCTGAGAAACAAAAGAAAAACTGCAGTATCCCATTTGAGTGCACATTCTAAGTTACGTGCCAAGAATGTTCCGCTGCTAAGGTGACTTGATTACCGTGGTTGCGTGAGAATTTTGGTGTTTCTATTAGTACACCTAGTGCTCTTTTGTCAAACAATACATGTGCTATTAATATCACACGTGACCCTGTGAAGCATCAACTTACCAAGCATGTTGGTGTTGATACTTTCTTTGGCACACTCGTGTGCATGATGATGTTATTGCTCTAGAGTATGTGTCTTGTGAGTTATAGTTTTGTTGCGGATCTCTCCAGACCCATAGTTATTGATCTACCATGAGTCTGAGAGGATGTTAGAGTTCGTTATTTTTTTGCCATACACCCTATTGTGTTGTTCTAGATGTATAAGAGGTTTTCTGCATAGTATCTCTACTTGTATACGTTTATAGAACTTGATAGGAACACAAGACGTTATTTTCCTTTTTTTTTTTTGAAACACAGTACAATGCAGATGTTCACATACACGCACATACACCCACCCCTATGAACACACGCACGCACACCCAGCATCTCCGAAAAATTGAGCCGGCGGATTAGGTTCGCTTCGAGCTTTTATTCAGACTGAATTAAAAACAAATTGGCCGTGATCAATCAACTTTGGCCGTGCCAATAAGTGCCATCCAGGATCTAGCTACGATCATGAATTCATGGTGAGTTGATCGAAGCAAACTAACACGAAGCAAAGTAAACGGAAAACGACCTACTCGATCGTAGGAAGTCCATTCCTGCAGTTTATATAGCTTGAAGTTCATGCCGTCAGCTGAGGCGCGGTATGTGCCACGTGAACGGGAGACGAACGGCCATCACTAGCAGCCGCAGACGCGCGCGCCATCTCGTCGGCGAACCTGTCGAGCCCCAGCCGCGACGACCCGCCGGCCGCCACCGCCCTGGCGGCCATGTCCTTCCACTCTTTCGCCTTGCGCCTCATCGCCGCCGCCTTCTCCCCGTGGCCCATCAGCTCCCCCACCGCGGCCTGCACCTCCGCCATCCCCGCGTCGTTGGCCAGCTCCACGCCGACGCCCCACTCCTCGCACGCGTACCGGCAGTTGGTCACCTGCTCCGCGAAGAAGGGCCAGCACAGCATGGGCACGCCGGCACAGAGGCTCTCGGCCGTGGAGTTCCACCCGCAGTGGCTGAGGAACCCGCCCGTGGCGCGGTGGCCCAGCACCGCCTCCTGGTCGCACCACCCCGCCATCATCCCGCGGCCGGCCACCTCCTCCGCGAACCCCTCCGGCACGGGCGCCATGTCGGGCCGGACCACCCACAGGAAGGGGCACCCTGCCGCGGCCAGCCCGCGCGCGAACTCCGCCATCTGCTCCCGCGTCACCACCGTGATGCTCCCGAAGTTGACGTACAGCACGGACCCGTCCGCCGGCTGCGCGTCCAGCCAGTCCCCGCACCGGTCGTCCTCCTTCCACAGGCTGGAGGTGAGCGACGGCAGGTACGTCGGCTCCGGGCCCAGGGGCCCCACGGTGAAGGTGTTGGGCAGGCGCGCGCGGATGGCCTCCAGCGCGGGAGCTCCAGGGCGTCGAAGGTGTTGAGGAGGATGCCGTCGGCGGCGGGGGCGTCCAGCTCGCACTGCTTGATGTTGATGGTGAGCATCACGTCGTCGGCGTCGGTGGTGCGGATGAACGTCGGGAGGTCGCGGAGCCGGACGCCGCTGGTCATGCCGGCCATCCAGTGACCCAGGGGCGTGTCCAGGTAGCCGTTGGTGAGGCAGCTCGAGTCTTGAGCGGGACGTAGCCTCTCTTGACGAGCTGGTCGAAGTTGAGGTAGCCCAGGAGCCGCACGCGCTGGTGGTGAAGAAGAGGTAGGCGGGGAGGCCCATCTCCTTGGCCACGTGCACGGCGAACCCCATGGCGCCGTCGGCCACCACGCAGGACACCGGCGGGACGCCCTCGGTGCGGCCTAGCCGCTGGACGAGGTCCCGGAGGTGGGCCGGGCACGCCCGCCGCGTGGCCTCGCAGAGCGCCCAGATGTCCTGCGTGGCGTCGAGGTCGCAGCGGGGCAGCCCGTCGGGGATGGTCTCGAAGCGGAAGCCGTCGGCGGGGGAGTCGGCGGCGGCGGGCCCGCGGGAGCGGAGGAGGCGGCCGTGGTTGTACTCGGTGTGGACGAAGGTGACGTGGAAGCCGCGCGCGTGCAGGGCCTTGGCCAGCCGGAGGAACGGGTTCACGTGCCCCTGCGCCGGGTACGGCAGAAGCAGCACGTGCGGCCTGCTTGCTGTGGTGTTGGAAGACGGCGCCATTGCTATGCTACTATGCTCTTGCAGCTTGCTCACTGGTAGTGGTAGCTATGCTTGTGTGAGGTTTTCGTTGCGGCGCCTTGCCTACTTATAGGGGCCGACGCGACGACACCCCTCCCTAGCTCCTTGAAGCTCCCTCGTCGTTGAAGCTCAGCTCCCTTGCACAATAAACCATCCAATGTCAGTGAGAGCTACTTGTGCCCGTCCAAAACTGGCACATGCATGCCTCCCTCCTTGTCCTCCACCAAATGCCACACTAAACAACACCAATCCGAGCTAGCTTGGAGCCAGTTAGGACTTGTGGTCAGGGACTCGTTTTTTCATATTTTCCAAGGTCTTTTCTGTAAAATATAGGGATGTCCACGATTACGTCACCCCACCGCTCAATATTAAGCAGAATTATCCTATTTTCTGGTAATATGTGTCTCATTTATGAAATAAAGATCAAAATTACAAGCCATGTAAACACCTACGAACAAAAACGGAGGAGAAGCCATCTTTTGTCAAAGGAAAAAAAATGCAATCTAGACCGAAAAAATCTTAAGCAAGATACCAACGCATGCTCCTCTCCTCCAGTACCACCGTAGAGTGCATCAAAGTGAAAGTGGACATATCACCTTTTCACCTGAGCTCAACACAGCTCCATCACTAATATGCAGCTTTACATGTTGAAAGAATCTGGCCAGGCAGCACCCGCCATCAAACTCCAAACTTGACACCCCTACACGACGACGTTGGATGAGGAAACCAAATCTGCCAGCCTACAACCACAACCCAGCACATGATTCATCATGTTCCAGCTGTCACCAACATAGACTACCGTCTACACGTACTTCTGAACAACCTCCCAAGCTCTGCTCCTACGCTAACGCCGTCACAACGATGGAGCCCGATGACACAGGTTCACCACAAGGATGCCGCTGCTGCCACACCATCCCCGTTTGAAAGTGCTACGACCAAGATCTCTCGCCGATCACAGAATAGAACATCACATTGTAGGAGAATTTGGAACACTTTTATTCATCACCACCGTTACCTTCGCCACAACAAACACGTCGAGGGACCGAAAACCTAAACTAATCTGTACGCATGGGATTCAGCGATCCCCTCACCACTGACGACCAGAGATCATTAGCGGAGGGGAGTCGCCAGAAAGCAGCGACAGAAAGCTAGATTGCTTTTCCTCTCTCCTGGCGGCGCGAGGAGGAAAACGGGGCTCTCGTCAATTAATTTGGAACGGCGGGAGTAGATAGTAATGGCTACGTGTGGGTTTGTACTGCTCCAACTCAATGGACGACACCTGAGTGAGTTAAGTAACATATTCTTTCCGGTACCTACTTTCGGACTTTCCTCTCCTGCTCTTCTTTTCCTAGCAGAGTTCTTCTTCCCCTTCCTTCCAACAATCGGAGGTATCCTTTCAAAAAAAAAAAAAACAATCGGAGGTCCTGACACCATGGACGCCCACTGGCGGCCCGTGCAGGGGTCCAACCCCCCGACGCCGGCAACTACAGCTGGCGCGCCCAGCTCCAGCCCGAGGCGCGCATCAGGATCGTCAACAAGATGTATGTAAATGGTTCGATTTGCTTTGCTTTCCATTCCCTCGATCCCTCCTCCGTTATTCTGGTCAATTTGTCACTGGTCCGTATGATATAGCTTTGATCTGGCCGTATCCGTAGTGGCAGCAGGAGATTCGTTGTCGATCTGCTGCACACAAGCTCCGATTTTCTGCTGGGGGATTCACTGAATCGACTTGTATCGCACCTGCTTTATATCCAGCCCAATTACTTCAATTTTTGTTAGAATTATTATTCTGAATAATTTTTTCGAGAATACTTATTTGGATATTTCTACAGAAGTTTATCGACGAAAAGCTGCAAATTTGTCATGACATACACCAATTCCACATACCACAACGTCTGATCTCGTAGGGGAAACCATGCGGTTAGTACTATAGTGCCGGATGCAATTTTGTCTGGTTACAGTATCTGTACTTCCCCAAGGGATATTTCTCAGATGATCACAAGTCATGACTATATCAATCCACCTACTCGGCCTAAAATACGGCTTTCTTATAGTTAAATGAATGGAGGGAGTACATATGATTTAAGATTTATAGGTCTACCTCAGTTAGCCGCGCTGCCTACATGTTCCACCGGACATCTGATGTCGAATATTTTACTGCACACAACTTTATAAAGACAATGCATCCCCGAGTACGGTGATTTGGAGGACGAGCTCCACGGAGCTCATTTTTTCGAAAAAAAAAAATCAAAAACGACATTTTAAGTTTTGAAAAAATGTGAAAAGAATCCTAGAAGTAGAACTTGATTATATCTACCACTGTGCAAAAACCAATGCGAAATATTCTGTATTTTGGTCTGTGTAAAAATAACAAAATGCCGGATCTGAGATGTGATTCGAATTTTTTCAGAATTGTCAGCATTTGTCATTTTAGTGTAGGCCGAAATACAAACTATTACGGGCTGAAAATTTGCAGAATCATTGAATAGGTCATTATCAATGTCTAGGATTTTTTTCAGAATTTTCTGATACTTTAAAATGTCAATTTTTTTTTCAAAAAACGGGCTATGTGGAGCTCGTCCTCCAAAAAGACTTTCCAATGCATCCCCCAATTATTTACATTTTGCGTTATACATGTAGAACGGAAACTCTGAAGAAGCATCACCCTTTATCAGAGCATGAAGGGCTGGACGTACTTCAAAGAACGGCTGTGCTACTCGAAGAGAAGATCTATAGCGTAGCGACCAACCAGGTATTCGGTACTTCTCAGAGAAGAGCGCTATGTATTCTAGAAAAAAAGAGCAGAGCGCTATGCGGGTCAACATGGTTTATCGGCTAATAATAGAGCAGAATTGTCTCCAGTGCCGTACAAGGTTTACTTCATGTTTTAAGTACTAGCAGTTTCCCTTTTTATTTTAGGGCCGTGTGTGACTTTTCTGTTCTCTAGCTGCCAACATTTTCTTTTACATGATCTTCAGAACATGTCCTGATTTTTTCACGCTTGGAAACAAATACATTTTTTTTGTGGTGCCGGGACTTGAACTGGGGCCATGGGTGTGCCAATACCCACACTCAAACCGTTTGGAGCGCATCCCAGTTATTTAACATTTTCACACTTGGTAATCATACAATTATACAAATATTAAGTGAACAAGCTAGTTTGTTTTTACGGAAATGATTAAACAAAACGCTGATCATGATCTTGGCTATTATGGATGACGTGTTCAATCTTGTAGTGTTGCACCTTAAGTTGCTTGTATGCCATGTGTCCATGCATCCGAAATTGTTATTTATGGAGTAGAACTATCTTCTGCTAAAACGATAGCAGTACCAAAATCCGTGGGACACGCGAATACGCGATGGTATACAATCATTTATCTCAGACCAGAAATGAAACAAGACTTTACTCCCTCCTTCCCTCTGTTTGAGCGGGCTTCACCTTCATTGCATCTACTCCAGTCCCATAAAACAAATTCAAATTCATTTTAGTTGCGGTGTACCATATCACAATTTTTTATTTGGAATTCCTGGTTGTTGCAAACTACTTCCTTTTTTTTGTTGGACCGCTTCATCGTATTTCCTTGCATTTTTCTGTTCATATTCGCTTATTTGAGACATTTGTTTTGCTGCTTAGATGGTCGTTTTTGTATGAATATATATGATTAGTAATTTGCTATAAAACTGTACATTGTTTCGTTTTGTATTACCCAGTCTGATTATTTGCGGAAGATTTCTCTGAAAATGCTCTCTATGGAGACGGATAGACAACAGGCTCCTGGACATCAAGTGATCCCAAATCAAAACAACCTCGGTCAAGGTACAGTATACAGTTAGCTGAGAGTTGCACATTTTATCTTCTTTGCTTGGGTGACAGTTTTTTTATTGCATCAAGTGCTGAGTAATGTGCTTTGTTGCATTAAATCAACTTCCACTCTCTCTGGTATCATGCATAAGAATTTTGCATCTAGCTTATGTGCCATATGTGTCCGTATTTATTGAACCCGGAGCGGTTATCGTCATGGTAAGTGACTCAGTTCAGTGGTCAGAGTGCTGGTTTAGCGGTCCAACGTGTTGGTTCAGTAAAATATTATTGCATGCTTTTATTCTGTTTGTCTGGTAGAAACAATGTTAAGTACAAAGATAACAATAGTAAGTTTTCACAAATACTTTCTTTGTAGACCCATGGTATGCTCTTATTGGTCTACTTCTTTTTCTCGTTCTTATGTCTATTTTCCTGTTGTAGCCTTACTTTTCATGTGCAGTTTAAACTTGACCTGCATACAATACTGATAGTTAGTTTATTACTGCAAAGTCACATGTATGTTTGTTCTTTAGACTGTATAATCAGTGTCCTGTCGTCATGATTGCAGGATGACCTAGACGATCATGTTGATCGTACAAACTCGTGTCTTCAGGTTATATTTCAGACCCTTCTTTCCGCACCTTAACATAGGCCTTAAAAATGTTTTATGCTCTTTGATATTAATATTTTCAAGATTTCAGGAATTGAATGCTGACGCTAAAACCCTTTTCCTTCAGCATGCTGCCTGCATGTCCCTGTTGCTATCTATAGTAATTCTGGTGGTCTCTTTCTGGCTTTCATGAAGTACCTGTAAACTTTGCCCAACTCAAATAAGTTTCATATGTAGACTTTCAAAGATAATACTAGTGGAATTTGGCGCGGCGACACGCCGCGCCCTTGGTGGAAATTTTTGTGTGTGGTTTGTTTTATCGTTTTAGTTACATAATATATTTTGTAAGCAATGATATTCAAGTTTGCACTAAAGCTACTTGATTTGGGCGGAAATTGTATGAGCTCATCGGTGATAAGACACACAGTAAGTTTAAGCAGAAACAGGATTAATCTTCCAGGAATTGCAAGGCAATCATCTCAAAATGCACATGTTAAAATTCAGATGCTCAATTTGCATTTGAAATGTGAACATCACATAATTAAAATGTGAAGTAATTCCCAAGGTACAGCTAAAATCCTATGAATATATAATACACTGATACATAAGATGACAGAAAGCAAGTATTCATATTAAAAAAAGAATAACAGGAAGTGTAACACCATACAGAGGCAAAGTAGCTATGTAATATGCCACCCCAACAGAACTAACTCCAACAGAGCTAACTCATTCAGATATGTAGACTCAATGGCGGACAATCCACTTATGTGCTGCTCACTGCGGATAGAGTATGAAATCTGAAAAATAAGTAAATCCGAGTAGAGAAAACAGGCTCTGTTTGCTGCAAAAGAATGAGGTTTTGTGTACACAAAAAAGGGAAGAACATCAATTGTTGCGAATATGGCTGCAAGTTAGTACACATATGAAAGTTTCCATCCCTAATTGTGGATACACTCTTCCTTCTTCTCATGTATATAAAAAGTTTAAAGCTCCTTACAGGTGAGCAAAATGGTAGCAAAGTTTATCTTTGTATGGGAAAGAGAAACATGAAATAAAATCTGCAGGCATGAGATGGTCGAATTGAAGAAAAGAAATATTAAAGGCATGCTGTATTTTTTGCTCTTTAGAACACAATCAACAAAAAATAGGCAGTGTAATTGCTATACTTGTGAGCTCATAAGCCTTCTTTCATTGCCCAGACCATGTGTACATCCAAAAAGGCAAGCATGTCAATTCCATGCCATGAGGGTAGAACTCTACTAAAAGCCCATCAACTAACTACTGGAAGCATAATGATGGATAAAATAAGCAGAAGGCAAGCATGTCAATCCCATGCCATGAGGGTAGAACTCTACTAAAAGCCCATCAACTAATTACTGGAAGCATAATGATGGATAAAATAAGCAGATCATTCACGAAATTGGTAGCCAAGGGAAAGCGAGTACAGTTTACGGGTGTGAGTGATAAAACTTTTGAATCTTACGGAAAATGAGTATTGGACAGTGCCCTCGTCCACATCATCTCGTATCAGCTCCGAGGTACAAAACAATTAAGCAGAAAGTTAGATGACCAACTATAGGACTATCAAATGTTCATGTGAGAATAAAATTCCAAGAATAAAATCTGGTCGTTAAAAAATTGCGTCAAACTCACCAGTTTAAAATATTTGGATTATTCCACAGCACTGGAAGGAAAGGCACATACATCGTTGCACTGAGCCTCGCGTTGCTCTGTCCCGCTATCTTCGTCAGGCGCATGCTAGTCTTTGGTTTGCACCTATATGTCTCAAACCTGAGCATTCCTAGTGCCTTTTTCCCCTTCCAAATAATAAAGTTAAGAATGTTTATACTTTTGTAGATTGAGCGTATATTACCATGTGAAGCAGTATTAATTAAATTCAGCCGAGCCAGAAGCCCAAAGGTAAAAATCTATTGGAGCAATTGACCAACAGACGCAAATATCGAATTTGGTGAATACACCGTGCTACTACAAAATAATCTTTTAGTATGCAAGCTAACCTTGCCAACAGTGTGCATGAAGCTCCTGTTGTTTGGGCATTCATCATGGTCCTCTCAATCCTAAATCCAGTAGTAAAATTCATTGCACGCGCATCTGCCATGCAAACCACCTGCACACATAATTAAGCTTTACTACCAGCCTGATGTTCTGGATATTATATCATAATGAACAAAATAAACAGAAGAAAATTAGAAGAGGTGGAGTGAGAGCATGTGTACTTGACTTATTAGAATGGTTTGTGATGGAATCATTGCTTATACCTGAAGGTCAAAAAATAAAAAGAGGAACCTTATAACTTAAAAAGGACAAAAGTCCTCCTGATGGAAGAAGTGAAGCTGCTTTATACAAAAATCTGGGGATTAAGCTATTACCGAGGAAGAGACAATGTGCTATGGTATTCAGAGGGAAAATCAGAGGAAAAACAATGAGCAAATAAATGTACGCTAAGTTTACACTGACAAAGATTCATAGGGAATTCAAGTTCAGAGACCTCTATCATTATATCCAAGACAAATTTCAGTAGAGGAAAATCAACTACTGTGGCAAATTTCTTTTTTCATTATTGTACATACAGGGAAAGTAACTTATGTTTGGTTGATGTGGGTATGTGCAAAACAAAAATTCAAGGCATTTCTATAAAGAAGCAACACCACCACTTGGCTTGCACAGCCTAGAGCAAAACACATACCACCACCCACAGTTTTAAAAATGGTAACATATGAAATCAAGAATTCCCCTTACCCATCGAATTCTTCCATCTGTACCCTCATCGCCACCTGAACATGAGTGGAGATCGAGCAGAGAATGAGTGCAAGGAGGCGACACAATCCAACGCAGGCGAGGCACCGAGCAAAACCAGTTCTCCATGGTTCTCCTCTAGCTTCCTCATGTTCTTTTCATTCATGAATATATACAGTACTCTTTGCCTTATAGCTGCCGCCACAACCTGGTGAAAAACGCAAAAAAAAATCCCTGGTATATGAGCATGTGCTGATCCTACCTCGCCCACCTGCAAAAACAGAGCAAGCTCTAAGCAGTGTTACCACTGGTGCCGAAGCAAAATGACGCCGCTAGCACGAGCACCGAGCCACAGTGACGCCCAAATTGCGCCAGGACGCCCCGAATCGAGTGAACTGCCCCCAGAATCGCCCCAAATAGAGCGCGATCGTGAAGAGACGGGGATGGGGGAGGAGGGGGAGAGGAATCGTACCGAGACCTCGGGGGTCGAGTCGATCTTGAAGCTCCTGAGAAGTACACTGGACCGCCGCTCGTCGCCGTCCTGGGGGCGGCAACCACCGCACTTCCCGAGGGCCGCGCGAGCCAAGGCGTTTGCGCCCGTGGCGTTCGCGGCCGTCCCCGTGGCGTTCGCGGCCGAGGGCGGAGCTTGCAGTTCGCGGCCGGGGCGGAGTTGGCCGTCCGTCGCGCGGCCGTCCATCGCGCCGCCGCCCTCGCGGCCGTCCCCGTGGCGTTCGCGGCCGAGGGCGGAGCTTGCGGTTGGCGGCCGGGGCGGAGTTGGCCGTCCGTCGCGCCGCCGCCCTCGCGGCCAAGGCGGAGCTCGCGACCCTAGCGGCGCCGCCCGGCCCTGGCGCCTCGTCTCCGCCGGCGGCGGGTAACCCTAGTTCGCGTGCGGAAAGTCGGCGTGGGCCCTCTGCGGCGCGGGCTGCTAGTCGGCGTCGGCGAAGCGCGGCCGGAGGTCGGCGGCCGCGTCGGCCCAGGAGGCGTGGTGGCCCGCGAAGATCTCGGCGGCGCGGGCGTTGGCGATGGCGGCGCCGCTGTGTCGGGGCTGGAGGGAGAGAGGATGAGGCAAGTGAGAGGATAGGGTTACGGGTTAGTCTTTTATGCAGTAGGACTGATTCGTAAATGTCGAAAAACGTAGGGGCTTTTCAGCAAAAGAACCACACGGACCGTCGGATGACGGATCGGCGGTGCGGAGGTGGCCGGGCACTGTAGCTTCGTGACGCTACAGTGCTCCGAGCGCTCACAGGCCGCGATCTTCCGTCTCTTTAATATATTTAGTAATGGTTACATTCGTCTTGCCTCCATTCGCGAGAATTGGCAACATGTATGTGTTCAATGGGAGAATTGGCAAATATGTGTTCCACGTATGCCCTTTTCCAGGTTGAATGGGAAGTTCAGAATTCAATGAATTGGTTTATGAGGTCAGCCCACTTGGTCTTGTACCTTAGTTTGTTTTCTTCTGATGTTGCTAATCTTAGAATAGGACAAACGAGCAGCGAGATGATGCGGCCGACAAGACACAAAGTTACAGGTCACGCATCGGTCCGCTTCATATGCTCACAAGTCACAACGAAGATTTGTGTGCTATGGCGTTTCTTCATGCCTAGGCAAGTTTGCGTCTCTTCTATCTCCGGCGAATCTTTGGCGACGGCGAGTGGTCGTGACAGAGGGTTGCCTTGCTTCTAGGTCCCCCAAGGGTATTTTTTTTAAGGGAAGTCTTTGTGTTATTTTGTGGGATCCTTTTTTCAAAGTATTGATCAACCAATCTTCTGATTGTCTATATCTAGATAGTGGCTACGTGTAAGTTTTACTCCTCGTAATGAATGAATGACACGTGTCTCGTTCCCCATCACGATGGTGGAACTGCTGCAAGCCTGATAAGAAGAAAACAAGTTGTAATCAGCACAAATATGTACGTTAGCTGTATGGAGTGAGAAGAGCGACCGGCCGAGCTCTCCTCTCTCGCTACAGTAGCCAGAGAGGCGATTTTTGAGCTTTCCCCGTCCATCCACCTCGCTCGCCGGCGATCCGCGGGATCCTCCCCTCTCCGGCGTCGCTCCGGCGGCGGGAGGGTGGGGGATCCCCGGATCCCGGCCTGTACATAGTGTAGGGTGCGGTAGGGATCCCGCCGGCGGCGTCGTGGAGGTGGCGATGGCGTCGGTGGCTAGGTGGGGGTCGGCGCGTTCCCCTTCTGCGGCGGCGCTCCTCGGAGCTCCGGCGTGGCGCGCGCGGCTTTTGGTGGCCGGGGATCTCCGGATCTGCCGGTTTCCCTCCGGATCTTCCTCCTCCTTGCCGGCCGGCGGGGAGGTCGGCCTCCACGCGGTGGAGCTACGAGGGAGGACTCGGAGGCTGGAACTCAGGGCCAGGCGAGGCTCGCGGCTTCTGCTAGCGTTGGGGACGAAGATGGATGCGGCAAGGTGGTGCGGCTGGAGAGGGAGGGTGCTCGCCGTGCACGTTCATCGGCTGAAGCTCCGCCGCTGCGCGGCGGACGGGCTCTGCGGCGCTCTACAAGGTAGGAGGTGCCCTCAGGCAGTGGTTCGAAGGTGGTCGTCGATCTTCGTCTTCTTCGCCGGCGTTGTTGCTGGTGCTTGTTCTTGCTCTGTTCCCCTGCGTCGGATTTCTGTTCTTCGATTTGTACTTCATCTTTGTATGTAGTGCAATCTGGTGTACGCAGGCTTTAAAAAAAAAAAAAAAAAGTACGTTAGCTCCGGTATCTATCCACCAATCAGTGGATTGACATGCAAGAAGGATGCTAGGAACATATCCAGATTCTCCATCTGCCTCGCTAACGGCGGCATTGACAGATTGCTGACCATCCTTTCTTTGTGCATGCGACACTTCCTGCCCATATGCCCAGCTCGCTTCTTCTTCTTCTTCTTAAAGCTGGTGATTTGTTTGGCATTTCCTTTGTTTTTGTAGTTCTTTGTACCAGAGAAAATTGCAAAAAACCACCACAATTGGTGGTCAAGCTTCAAAAAACCACCGGCTTTCATTTAATTCGCAAATCACCACCACTATTCGTTGACACGTTGCAAAAAACCACCACTTCTTCGCTAACCGTCCGCGACGCTCAGTTAAGTATGAAACTGGCAGACGGGGCCCACATGTCATCATCTCCAACTTTCGCAAATCACCACCACTATTCACTATTCGTTGACACGTTGCAAAAAACCACCACTTTTTCGCTAACTGTCTGCCAGTTTCATACTTAACAGACGGTTAGCGAAGAAGTGGTGGTTTTTTGCAACGTGTCAACGAATAGTGGTGGTGATTTGCGAATTAAATGAAAGCTGGTGGTTTTTTGAAGCTTGACCACCAATTGTGGTGGTTTTTTGCAATTTTCTCTTTGTACCAGAACCGCCAACACCATTGTGCACGACATTGGCATTAGGAGTCGGTTTGGGAGGGTTTTTCTCGACGTCTTTTGCCCTGACCTTTTCCTCAACATCAAGAGTAGCAATGAGACTTTTGACAGTCATCACCTCCCTCCCGTGTTTGACTGTAGTAGCAAAGCTCCTCCATGATAGAAGTAACTTGGCAATAATGTCCCCCACAATCTACTTTGTCAGGCAGAACGACACCAAAACCGGCGGGTTCCCCCACCAGTAGCTGATCTCATGAGCTTGCATAACAACCGAATTGTTATCGGCCATCTTAAAATCGTGATACAGCTCATTGACGTATAGTTCACGCCCAACCATCCGACTCTCCATACTTTATGTCGAGAGCCTCCCACACAAGGGCATGACTGACATAGTTCATGTAAATGTCACAGAGCTGGTCGGTCATGAGGGAGAGCAGGCAGCCCATGGCCGTGTCAGAAGACACCTCAAAGTCATGTTGTTGATCCCGCGCTAGTGGCCTTTCAACCGTGGGGGATATCACCCACCATAAGTTCATGCTCATAAGACAGAACATCCCAGGGGTCTGCCATCTTTTGAAGTTCTCACCCCCAAACCTCTCAGGTTTCATCACATCGCTTGGTCCAGACATAAAGTTTTTGGACTGTTGGAAATAAAGCATGGCCTAGTATTAATATTATTTTGAATTTATGAGACAATTTAGATGGCTTAGATAGATCTAACAAATTCATACATGTAATCACAAGAACGAAACCTAGCATGGCATATGAAAACGACATGCACATAAAAACCTCCTAGTAGCTGGATCAAAACAAGATTGAATTCTTACAACGGTTGGACGAAGACGTTGATGGAGAGTTGGCGAAGCAAAGTGACGTGATGTAGACGAGGAAGAAGAAGCAGCTGTGAGAAGCACTGCCCCAAAACTTTATCGCCCGGCTCCCTCGTTCAGGACTCCAATCGTCGGGGAAAGTCCGGAGACTCCTGCTTTCCTCGGCCTTCTGCACGGTTGGGAAAGGATCGACGAAGATCGCTGGCGGCGGCTCAGAGGAGAACATGTTTAGGTTTTGTGTTGCTTGTCGTTCCTATCGAGAGGGACGTCTCCCTCTTATCGGCCCAAATCGATAACCCCCACGCAACATGTTCTGACTATATTCCAGGATCCACCACCTGTATATCTCCATCACAAACGACATCTAACGGCACGTAAACGTGCAACTCTTTTTCTTTGGTTCGTGCGTGAGACAGACGTGGGTGGATAAGATTAAAAGACCGCTCGTCAAGCCCAAAGATCACAAGTCATGCGTAATTAAACGCGAATAAATACGAAATGTGAGCGAGCGTGTGGAGTACACTTAGCATAGCTCTCTCTAATCTTCTCATTCAAGGAGACCATGAAAGGCCCCCTTATAAGCTGGTGAAAATCTTGCTCCCTTAGCAACGTGGGACTAAACTCCCACATGCTGTCCACCCCTTGACTTCTCTCTAATTAATTTTCTGAAATTCTATTGGACCTAATTGAGTTAAAGACCCATTAATTCCAACAGATTTCTGTGCTATGGCGTTTCTTCAGGCCTAGGCAAGTTTGCGTCTCTCCTATCTCCGGCGAAGCTTTGGAGACAGCGAGTGGTTGCCTTGCTTCTAGGTTCCCCAAGGGTCCTTTTTTAGGGAAATCTTTGTGTTATGTTGCGGGATCCTTTTTTAAAAGTATTGATCAACCAATCTTCCGATTGCCTATATCTAGATAGTGGCTACGTGCAGGTTTTACTCCTCGCAATGAATGAATGACCCGTGGCTACACAAAAAAATCTTTCCAGTACCTACTTTGCTGCTATTCTTCTTTCCCTAGCAGTAGAACTATCGCCGGATCTGATCATCTCAGCACTTGAGCTCCCTTCCCTGTCACAATCGGAGTGTCTTGAGGTCCTGAACACCATGGACGCCGACTGGCGATAATATGTACGCACCAACTCTCTAATTGGTCCGATTCGGGCTTTACCATCTTTCTAATCACATCACTTCGATCCTTCCTCCGATTTCGGGTCAATTTTTTCACAGATCCATATCTATACGGCTTCGATCGAGCCGTATCCGTAGCGGCAGCAACAGATTCGTTGTTCGATCTGCACACAAGCTCCCAGTTTCTTCTGCCGGGATGTAGTTTTGTTCTGGTTTATAGCATGCAATGCATACTTCCCCAAGGGTTGTTCCTCACATGATCATGGCTAAATCAGCCCACGCAGCACCTACTTGGTCTAAACCACGCCTTGCTTATAGTTATAGGAATGGAGGGAGTACATATGAATATATGATTTGTGATTTGTAGGTCTACGTCAATGAGAGCTGCTCAGCCTACATGATCCACCTTACATTGGGATTTATACATGCTGCATGTTTTACTGCACTCAACTGTTGAAGGCAATGCATCCACCCCCAATGTATTCTTATCTTCTGTTATACTTGTAGACTGAAAACTCTGATGAAGCCTGTTCCAGTATCAGAGCCAGAACGGCTAAATGAACTTCAGAGAACCACTGTGCTATTCGAAGATAAGATCTATAGCGTAGCGACCAACCAGGTAATTTCACCTATATATCTTCTTAGAGCAGAGCGCAACAGTTTAGCTATGGGGCTCAAACAGGGCTTATGGGCTAATTTTAGAGCAGAACTGTCTCCAAGTATGTACATGCATGATTCTTACGTCATGTCTAAGTACCTTTAGCAGTTTCCCTTTTTATTTTAGTACCTTGGGTGACTTTTTTGCTCTCTAGCTGCCAACATTCTCTGTACATGCTCTTGGGAACATATCCAGAATTTTCTCGTACTTGCTTGAAAACAAATAGTACAATTTTTTTTGTGGTGCCAGGACTTGAACTGGGGCCATGGGTGTGCAAACGCCCACACTCAAACCATTTGGAGCACATGCACCTCCCAGTTATTTTAGCATTTTAGTATACATACACTGATACAAATGTTAAGTTAATAAGCTAGCGTGTGTTTATAATCTTTTTGTTAGGTTATATATATGATAGACCAAAACGCCGATCATGATCTTGGTTATTATCGATCACGTATTGAGTCTTGTTGTGTAGCACCTTGAGTTGCTTCAGTCACTTACTCTTCCAATTTATATTTGTGTATGCCATGTGTCCTTGGGTGTCTCACTGTAACTATCTTGATTTGGATATTCTGTTCATATCGATTATTTCAGAGATGTGTTTTGCTGCTTAGAATATTTTTGTATGATTATGATTCAAATGTTAAAGCCTGAAACACCTTATCCACTGTGCTAAAGGGCTACTCACAATAGAAATGTTGGTTGCAAGCTACTATTACTTTATTAGTACTAGTAGACGTGCACGCGCAACGCGCGTCTTTACAAATCGTGTCTTTTTATTAAGCTGAATATCACCATCTCTGGCTGGCATAAACTCTTTCTCATCCATTCCTCTTAGTAGGGTATTTATTCTGCACTTACGTCTTTACAGATCATGTCTTTCGATTAAGCTGAATATCACCATCTCTGGCTGCCATAAACTCTTTCTAATCTATTTCTCTTAGTAGGGCATTTATTCTTCAGTTGCAGTGTGCTAGAAGGCATCCTATGTTCCTTTTTGTCGGTGTTGCTTGGATCGGCCTCTGCTGGATGTTAAATGTCGCAAGGTTATCCTTCCCTGGTTTCGCCTTGCTAGACTGATTTATCAGAAACATAGGATCAGGCCACAAGCTGGTTCCGCTGAGCAGTAACCACAGCGCAAGTATACCAAGGTAGAGAACATGAGAAGAAGAGATATTGTGATGCTCCATACGCACCATATCCGCACAAGACATAGTTCTGACTTCTCAATCCAAGCCCACACGTTGAGCTTATTGCTTATTGGCTCATCTTCTTCACTGTCTGGTTATTTCTTCTGGATCCAACAATTCAGAAACACCCTCTGTTAGTTGTTGTTGTTGGACGAAAAGTCCTGATTATGAACCCAACACCACCTGAACCAACCAGATATAAACACCAATAGAGTCATCTCCTATAATTAATTTATTACGCTGCGGCAACCAAGATACCGAGTTCTTCGTCAACGACAACAAATTGATTAAGGAGTGGTACTAACATTCGACAAATTGTTTTGCTGTTGTATCCAAAGCAGATGACGAAAAATGTCTGCATCTTCATCTCAAAGTTGCACCGGTGATAGTTGACTGCAAACAGAGTGTTTTCAGCACACACAACAAAGGAACTTCAGGCTATGTAATCCTTCAATCAATTAATCAATGAGGATGCAACTTGATTTAACCAATGTAGTGTTGAACTGAACTCAGAACCCTTTTCTCAGACAATGTGATATAAAACCATATTTTGACAAGTACATGGTGTGAAAGAAATTAAGAGATGCTTCAAAGTTTATGGGCAACAACTTAGACTGCACACCTTATTCCGCATCAGTGCCACGAAATAAGAAAGGACTTCGGTTCAGCATTTGCATTCTTACTCTTTTCTAATGACTGTTTACTGCACAAGCTTTACCAACTTGCATGTGACAACACTAAAAAAAGGGGCATCCTGCTGCAGAGTAGCGGTCACGGTTCATGCAGTTCATGTTACGATGATTCATCTTCAGTTTTCAAACGAGCAATCTCTAAAATTCTATTTACCTTTGGTGCCGATGCAATCTTCAGTTGAGATAATCTTCTCTAAATTCAAGTCCATACCTGAGCCGAGATTGGAACATGAACTGAACCTTCGATTTGTTTTGAAGAAAGTGACCTGTTCCTGAGGACATTGAACTGAACCTAGGATAATCTGAAGTCCATGAACTGAACCCAGAATAGTGTGAATACACAGACCTGATTATAAGCTAATCATCAGACCATAATCTGATCTTAGGAGAGGAAGACGTCGAATCTGAAACAAGTCCAACCGCGTGCGGCTGGCGGGTGAAGGGCAGCATGGGTGTCCTCGCGTGCAGCGTGCTAGCGCTGGGTCGGGGGAGTCCGGCGGCGGTGGCGTGCTCGCCAGGGGCGGCAAGCAAGCTGTCGCTGCGGGAGGGCGGTGGCGTCTTGCTCGCCAGGGGCAGCGGGCAGGATGTCTCTGCGGGAGAGAGGTGGCATGCATCCATGGCCGGCGAGCCTAGCTCGCGCCAGCCGGCCTCCACGCCCGCGGTCAGGAGCACCTCGCACACTCGCAAAACGGAAACAGGGGCCGCCCGTCCCGTGCCTCCTCTCCTGGCTTGTGCGCGCGGGGTCGGCCGGCCAGCCAGGCCCCGACCTAACGACCTCCACAGCCAGGTAACTTCCAAGCTTCGCCCCCGGCACCGCCCTTCTCCTCCTCTTCCGGTCAAGACCGTCCCCGCGTCTTGCTCTGAACTTTCTCCTGTCCCGCCAGCCCTGCTGCTACTCTCGCTGGCCGGAACGATTTATTTTCTAAGCGATGGCAATTCTTGTAATTATACAACCTGAAAAGGTATGTTGAGTTGCTCAACATTGTTGGAACAATCTGATCCGTTAATCTGATATCGAACGACTCAAATTTAATGTATCCGTAACATGTTTGCTCTTTTAATAGTAGTATAAATTTGGTATAAAACTGTACATTGTTTTATTTTATCTTTCAGTCTGATTATGTGCGAAAGTTTTCTACGAAAATGCTCACTATGGAGGCAGAGAGACAACAGGCACCTGGAAATGCTCAAGTGATCCCAAATCAAAACAATGGTCAAGGTACAATATACAGTTAACAAAGAGTTGCACATTTTATCATCTTCGTTTGGGTGACAGTTTTTCATTGCATCAAGTGCTAAGTAATGTGCTTTATTGCATTAAAATCAACCTCCACCCTCTCTAGCATCATGCATAAGAATTTTGCATCTAGCTTATGGGTCATGTGTCTGTATTTATTGAACCAGGAGTGATTATTTCATTGTAACCTGTTGGTTCAATAAAATATTATTGCACTGTTTTTTCAGTTTGTACGCTAGTAACAATGTTAAGTATGAAGATAACAATTGTAAATTTTCACAACTTTCTTTGTAGATCCTTGGTATGCTCTTCATTTTCTCGTTCTTATGTCTTCATGTTGCGGCCTTACTTTTCATGTGTAGTTTAAACTTTACCTGCATACAAGACTGATTGTTAGTTTGTTACTGCAAAGCCAGATGTATGTTTGTTCTTTAAACTGGATAATCAGTGTCATGTCTTCGTGATTGCAGGATGACCTAGATGATCATGTTGATGGTACAAACTCGTGTCTCCAGATTGTAAGTTTATCTCTCTTTGGTATTAATAATTTCAAGCTTTGGACGAACTGAATGCTAACGCAAAAGCCCTTCTCGTTCAGCATGTGCAAAATAAGCTTGCGGTTCTAAACAAGTGCGCCAAGGTGGCTGCTCCAGCATGTTCATGCTGCTATCCGTCGTCGCTATAGTGATTCCTATAGTCATTGTCTAGCTTTCATGGAGTATGTGTAAACTTTTGCCCAGCTCAAATAGTTTCATATGTAGACTTTCAAAGATAAGATGGTTACTTTCGTCTTGCCTCCATTTTTACGAGAGTTGGCAAACATGTATGTGTTCCATAGGAGAATTGGCAAATATGTGATCCACATATGCCCTTTCCCAGGTTGAAATGGGAAGTTGAGATTTTTTATGGATTGGTGTATGAGGTCGGCCCACTTGGTCATGTACCTTAGTTTACTTTCTTCTGATGTTGCTGAGTTGGAAGCTCCAGAAACTGTTGGACGAGAACATCCTCAGGAATTCCTGGTGCTCGAGACAAATCTGGAGTCCAGAGTCCGGAGCCACCGTTCTAGCTTCCACGCCCACCCAAGAGCACACCCTAGCTAGAACGAACAAAGAGCCGAAAACCAACAAAAAGGGCTTGATTGGTTGCTAGCAATTTGTTCATGCTGGCCTTGACAGGGCAAAAGTGTGGTGGTGGGGAAGATCGGGAGAAGCCACGTCGTTTTCAGAACCCACATAATAATCCCATCACTGCTCACTCACCCATGGTCACTTTCCCCGCTCACTCGCTCGTGTTCTTATCCTCTCTCTCCGCCGGTATTTCTCCTCCCGCCGGCATATCCAGAGCGGTGCAGCGACAATCGGAGGTGAAGATTGGGCCAGGCAACCTCCGGTTCCTCTTTCGGCATGTTGGTAATGAATACAGACAACTCGCGTCATCACCGTCAAACCTCGAGCTCTTCGTCCATGGTGGTACAAACTCAACCCCTCTTACAACACTCGTAGGGACGTAGATCTGTAGATTGGACCCTAGTTATGTGCTTAGTCATCACATGCACGGTAGTTCCATATGTTCTAGGGTTAAATGTGCGTCCATCGGTTTGATTTTTTTCTCGTAGTCATTTGATTTGGCCTATATGTAGGCGTGCAACAAATTGTCATGGGTATCTAGTCCTATTAGGGTTTCATGCCTAACTGGTTTGGAGATTTTGTTTTGGTAGGGTTCCATGCCTGAGCGATTTGGGAATTTTCGGTTAGATTTGAGAATATTTCTTGCTTTGTTCCGATTAGGCCGAGGATTAGTTCGCATCATCTTCTTAGGTTTGGGTTGCATCAACTGCATGAACATTCTAATTGATTTTGCACACTGATTTGGCCTATGATGAAAAATTGTGTCAAGTATGCTTGCTTAGTCTATGGTTTGTTGCATGTGCCAATTATTATCTGTGGCACCATTCGTTGGAGGAATGATCCTGATGTGTGTGTAGTATGTACAAACACATTGCTTGTGCATGCTCCTAAATACAGTAGGATCATCTCTCTTGACTGTATGTGCAAAGTTCTTATTTTCTTCCTTTTGTGCATTACACTATTGTGTTGCACGTAATTAATGTGACAAAATATCTCAGGCACGTGGCCTATAATACCTGTTCTTGCACAACCAGTTTTGATGCGTATTCTCTCTCGTATCGTTGCACATGTGTTGAAACTAGTGTGTGTGTGTGTGTAAATAAGTTGTGTCAATCTTTCTAACCCATTTTTGGAAGGTAATTTTAGCACTTGGGTTGGAGTTGTTTCCCATCCCTCACACCTTTCGTTCTTGATTGAGTAAATGAGGATATATGAAGTTTATTCTCTTTCTATGTGCATCTCTCTTATGGGTAAATCCCCATAATAACGGGAAAACTTTCATGTATAGATTCGACAACAACAGTCCCTCAGTCTCGAGAATTAATAAAAAATGGTAATCCCCTAACAGACCATGTACACTCGTAACCTCCTGTCAGAATTGGAGAGGCTCCCTGGAACGCCGGGAAGAACTGGACTGACAGTACAAAACAGCCGCAAGCACCTTGTTTATGAGTTGTTTCGAGGTAGATTCCATAAACCGTTTAAGCGATCGCTTGGACCCATTCATGGAGTTATTGTATCATCCGGAAATAATATATGAGGATATGTTGTCGACAATGGATATAGCTGATTCCTCGGTGGTGTCAGCGCATCCTATAGCGTTAATACTTGAGCCAACCCAAGCATATGTCTGTAAACAGCTTTTCCCTCCTGGTTGTAGTCATCGTGCAGCGGGCCGGGACTGTGATTCATCCCAAGCACTAACATTGTAAAGAGAAAAAATACCATATGCAAACTAGATGGTGACGCTTAGAGATGTCAATGGGAGGGGCTGCCATGGATCAAGGCACGCCAGACTTTGACGTTACTCACGAGATAAAGATTGAACACTTCTTGACATTAAATTAAAGGTCTTGAAGCCGGATATCTACACGGTCATCATCTTCAACTACTACACCGAGATTGTCATCAAGTGCGACGAGCATTCTCCACCCTGGTGATGATTATATCAGGCAACGAATTTAGAGCGGAAACGGACCGAACTCGGACCAGAAACGGAAAAAACCTATCTTTATACTTATGCGCAAAGAGAGGTGTATTATTTTCACCATGAAAACAATGTGAACACAATCTTTCTCCAGGTGCATTGCACTAGACAATAGCAGAGTAGCTAATAAGCTTTGTGCATTATTAATTTATTACGTGTTTACCCCCATATGAAGAGATAAAAATGGTTGAGCGCAACATGCAACACCAAGCTAGATACCACGCATCACTCTCACAATGACACTAGCAAGATACCGATACGAAAGCAAACTAGAAAACACTTCGTCCAACACCACTAGCTGATCAATTACATCTGTGGGGTTACACTGTGATGACAGTAAGATTATATTATTAATTTATTATGTATGAAGACTATCATTCAGCTATGTAGTAGCTAATTGCGAATTTGGGCTAATCTAATAGGATAATCCGTGAAAAATGGCAGATGCCTAGAGGATACATATCCTTATCCATCCTCATCTGTATCCGGCTGATCAATGTCCATATGCTCATCCGTATCCGGCTGATCAATGTCCATATCCTCATCTATATTCAATGGATTTTTTTTAAATGCATACCATATCCTTAAAACATATACGAATGCTGATACGGTGCGGAAATTATCCTCCCTACATACGGGTAACCAAAAGCGGCAGAATATATCGTAGAACTCAGAATTACCTTCCGGACACCAAACACGACAACACACCCATAGGCCGGTTTGACACCGTATTTACAACAGTCGGCGATACCATTAGGTCAAACTTTCAATTGGACGGGCCCAAATATAACTGGTTAGGATAATCTGCATCCGTCGGATAATAACAATACCATATGCATATGCATGTATCCGGCTGATTAATATCATATCCTCACTCGTATCCCGCGGATTTCTGTGCAACAAAAAAGCGGCAGAATATAGCGATAGCACTAGTTTCAAACTTTCAAGTTGGACGGGCCCATCACCGAGGAGTCAGATAGCACTGGTCGGCATACAGCAACCGCCACAACTCGGGCTGACGCCGGTCAATCCTCGTCATCGCCGCCGCCGTCTCATATTTATATACACAAAAGCAGCCGGAGGCGGGCGCCGGCACCTGCTCCATCTCCGTCCCCGCCTCGATACCTAACCATCGCCGATCCGCAGCATGGACGCCAACTGGCGGCCCGTGCAGGGTTCCAACCCCCTCACCGGAGTTGACCTGAACGCCCTGGCCGCCGCCGCCGACTGGCGCGCCCAGCTCGACCCCGAATCGCGCAGCCGGACCGTCAATACGATGTACGGACCCTAAACGATTCGATTTGCTTTGCTTTGCCCCTCCCTCTAATCGTATCAATTCGATCCTGCCTCCGTTTTCGGGTAAACTTTTTTGTCACGGATCCATCTATACGGCTTCGATCCAGCCGTATCCGTAGCGGCAGCAACAGATACGTTGTCGATGTGCACACAATATCCCAGTTTATGCGCCTCAAAATTTCTTGCTGGGGGATTCACTGATGTGACCTGTATCGCACCTGCTTTATTTATACAGCCTAGTCACTTTATTCAAATAGGTAAAATTATATATTTCTGAATAGTTTTTGACACGAGTTTATTGAAGAAGTGGTGCAATTTCTCATGCGGCATTCACCGATTTAGCATAACGCAGATAATACCACAACGTCTGATCTCGTAGGGAAAACCATGCTGTATTAGTACTGTGCCCGATATGCAATTCTGTTCTGGTTTATCATATTCTTCCCCGAGGGATATTCCTCACGCGATAACAAGTCATGACTAAACTGACCTGCACAGCATCTCCTTTGTCTTAGCGCAACGGAGTATATATGATTTACAATTGGAATTCTACCTCAGTTGGCTGGTCTGCCCAGCTGACATCTCAGATGCCACATATTTTAATGCGTCCGCCAATTTATTCACGTTTTGCGTTAAACATGTAGATTTGAGACTCTACAGAGGCATCTGCCAGTATCGGTGCCAGAGGGAGTGAACGAACTTCAAAAAATCGCTCTGAGATTTGAAGAGAAGATCTACACCGCAGCGACCAGCGAGGTAATTTAACCTATCTTCGCTACTTCTCAGTGCAGAGCACAAGCTTTTAGTTATGGGGATAAAACAGAGTTTATTGGCTATCCAAATGCTGTAGAATATTTTGATGCCATACCTAAGTACCTTTAGCAGTTTCCCTTTTAATTGTGAAACCTTGGGTGACTCTTTTTTCTCTCCAGCTGCCGAAATTTTATTTGCATGCTCTTTGGAACATATCCTGATTTTCTCATGTTTGGGAACAAATACAATGTTTTTGTGGTGCCGGGATTTGAACTGGGGCTGTGGAGGCCATATGGAGCACATCCCAGCTATTTTAGCATGTCCGCACTTAGTATACATACAAATAGTAAGTTAATAAGCTAATATGTTTTTGATCTTTTCTTTTATGTTAAATAAATGATAGAGCAAAACGCTGATCATGATCTTGGTTATTATCGAACACATGTTGAATCTTGTAGTGCTGCACCTTGAGTTGCTTTTGGTCTGTTACTCTCCCAATTCATGTTTGTATTCCATGTGTCCATGCATCCGAAATTGTTATTTGCGAAGTAGAACAATCTTCTGTTAAAACGATAGCATTACCCAAGTCCATGGATACATTATGGTGTACAATCATTTATCTTGGACCAGAAATCAAACAAGACCGTAATACCTCCTTCCCTCAGTTTGAACGGGCTCCGTCTTAATTGTATGTACTCCAATCCGGTAAAAAATTCAAATGGTTTTATTTTGGTTGCTGTCTACCATATCACTATATCTATTATGAATTTCTGCTCGTCTGGCTTATTTGTGGCAGACCACTTCCTTATTGTGTCGGAGCAGTCTTCATCATATTGCCGACTCGCTCTCACTATCTTGATTTTGGATTTCTGTTCATATTCATTATTTGTATGATTACGATTCAAATGTTACAAGCCGAAGCACCTTCTCAACTGTGCTAAGCTGCTAATCCCACCAGAACTGTTGGTTGCAAGCCACTATTACTCTATAGAGTAATTTGGTATAAAACTTTACATTGTTTTCTTTGTACTGCTCAGCATGATTATATGCAGAAGATTTCTCTGAAAATGCTCTCCATGGAGACGAGGAGACAGCAGGCTCCTGGAAATGCTCTAGTGATGCCAATACAAAACAACCCCAGTATACACGAGTTAGCACTGGTCGGCATACAGCAATCAGCACCACTCATGCACGCCGATCCACACCATGGACGCCAACTGGCGGCCCATGCAGGGGTCCAACCCCCGCCGACGTTAACCTGTACGCCCCCGCTCCCGACGCCGGAGGCGACTGGCACACCCAGCTCGACGCCGAATCACGCAGCAGGATTGTCAATCAGATGTAAGGACACTAATTGATTTGACTTGATTTCCCCTCACTCTAATCTTATCTATTCGATCATGTGTGTGTTCGGGTCAATTTTTTCACTGATCCATCTACATAGCTTTGATCTAGCCATATCCGTAGCAGCAGCAACAGATTCGTCATCGATCTGATCTGCACACGAGTTCCCAGTCTCGGCGCCTCTATTCTTAGGTGAAGATTTCCTAGTGGGGGATGCACTAATCGACTCGTATCACACACCCAATTACTTTTAACTAGAACTAGATCTAAATATTTTTGGCACAAGGTTATCGACGAAGAGGTGCAAAATGTGTCTTGTCACAGCGTTTTATCTCGTAGGACGAACCATCCTAAATTATCTTTAGATTAGAAACGATCTATTATTACCGTTCCGGGATGGAATTGTTTTTCTGGTTTATAGTATTCCTCCCCAAGGGATATTCCCACGTGATCTCCTTGGTCTTAGGGCATCCGAAATTGCGCATTGCTTACAGGAATGTGAGGGAGTATATGATTAACAATTGGTCATCTACCTCAGTTGGCTGCTCTGCCTACTCGTTCCACCTGAAATATCAGATGCCGCATATTTTACTGCACACAACCGTTAAAGGCAATGCATTCCCCACTGTATTCACATTTTGCGTTTACATGTAGAATGGAAGCTCTGAAGAGACATCTCCCAGTATCAGTGCCAGAGGGAGTAAACGAACTTCAAAAAATCGCTGTGCGATTCGAAGAGAAGATCTATACTTCAGCGACCAGCCAGGTAATTTAACCTATCTTTGCTACCTCTTAGCAGTTTTTTTGAGGAACGCTACCTCTTAGCAGATCATTAACCTTAATAATGGAACAGGGTTTATGCTCTAACAAAAATAGAGCAAAACTGTATCCAAATGATGTACATGTTTTTTACATAATCTTTAAGTTCCTTTAGCAGTTATCTTTTATTGTGGGGCCTTGGGTGTGCCAACGCCCACACTCAAAACATTTGGAGCGCATACCAGTCAAATATATTAAGTTAATGAGATAGTATGTTTTTAATCCTTGTTATGTTACATAAATGATAGACCGAAACGCTGATCATGATCTTGGTTATTATTGATAACGTGTTGAATCTTGTAGTGTTGCACCTTGAGTTTCTTCAGTCAGTTACTCTTCCGATTCATGTTTGTATGCCGTGTGTCCATGCATCTGAAGTTGTCATTTATGAAGTAGAACTATCTTCTGTTAAAACAATATCACCACCCAAGTCCATGGATACAAGATGGTATACATTTATTTATCCCGGACCAGATATCAAGCAAGACCTTACTCCCTCCTTCCCTCTATTTGAAGGAGCTTCATCTTAATTGCATCTAATATAGTCCAGTAAACAAATTCAAATGTATTTATTTGGGTTGTTGTGTACCATATCACTATGTCTACTTGGAATTTCTGGTCATTTGTCATATTTGTGGCAGACGGTAGACCACTTCCTTTTTGTGTTGGAGTTGCCCGACTCGCTGTCACTATCTTGACTTGGATTTTCTGTTCATATCCCTTATTTGAGGCATGTGCTTTGCTGCTTAGATGACCGTTGTTGTATGATTATATTTTAAATGTTGAAAGGTGAAGCAACTTCTTGATCCTGCTAAGCTTCTTATCACAGCAGAACTGTTGTTTGGAAGCCATTGATACTCTTTTAGTAATTTGGTTTATAACTTTATTGTTTTCTTTGTATTACTCAGCCTGATTATATGCGGAAGATTTCTCTGAAAATGCTCTCTATGGAGACGAGGACACAACATGCTCCTAGAAATGCTCAAGTTATTCCAAATCAATACAACCCCAATGAAGGTACAATATACAATAAACCGAGTGCTGAGATAATGTTTTTTTTGCATTAAATCAACCTCCACCCTCTCCGACATGATATATAAGAATTTGTCATCTAGCTTTTATTTCATGTGTCCGTAGTTATTGAACTCAGAGTGGTTATTGTTCCCCAGTTCAGTGGTCTGAGTGCTGGTTTAGCGGTCCAACCTGTTGGTTCAACAAAATATTATCGCACTTATTTTTTTGTTCATATGGTAGAAACAATGTTAAGTACGAAGATAACAATAGAGTAAGTTTTCACATATACTGTGGTATGCTCTTATTGTTCTACCTCTTCGTTTTCTCCTTGTTCTTATGTTATCTTCGAGTTGTGGCCTAAAGTTTTCTTGTGTAGTTTAAACTTGACCTGCATACAAGAGTTATTGTTAGTTTGTTACTGCAAAGTCACATGTATGTTTGTTTCTTTGCAATAGATAATCACTGTCCTATGTTCATGATTGCAGGGTGGCTTAGATGATCGTGTTTGGTGCAAACTCGCGTCTCCAGGTTGTGTTTCACATATACTTTCTTTTTATCCTTAGACCTCAAAAGAAAGTTATATCCATGTTTGTTATTAATAGTTTTAAGCTTTGTGTGAATGGAATTTGACTCAGAACCCTTATCATTCAGCCTGTGCAAAAGAGGCTTGCAGTTCTGAACAAGCGCGCCAAGGGTGGCTGCTCCTGCATGTTCTTACACTATCCAGTCGTCGCTACAGTGATCTTTGTGGTTATTGTATGGCTTGTAACCTTGTAACCATTGCCCAGCTCAAATCATTTCAAATATACAGACTGTCAAACATAATGTAGTTACATTCGTTTTGACTTTGTTTTCATGAGAATTGGCAAATTTGTGTTCCTCTTGAGGATGCATATATTTGTTTGAAATTTTTATGTCTGGTATTTGTATTACTCATGAAACGGATTTTTGGAATCTTTGTTATTGTTTGACTGGCAAAATTGATGAATGAGTTTGATGGTACAACTATTAGTGTCCACTTGGCTACCTTATGTTTGTGCTCCTAGGGGTAGTTCCCTGCACTCTTGATAAATGATAAGAGCTTTGTAATATTTGACCGTGTTCCTCAATGCAATATATTCTGAACCCTTAGAAGTAAAAACTATGTGTGTGTTAGTTAGGGTCCACTGTTAAATGCAGGATATAGGTAAATTGGAGGATGTTACGACGGTGCTACCTGCCCTCCTTGAGCATACGATGGCGAGATCAAAGGATATGTAGTTATACCGGAGAAAAGATAATTGTGCTTTTCATTATTCTTGTTCAAAACATCCCTCGTTAGTACTACAAAATGAACAATGTTGGTGGTTGAGGCATAATAAATACTCGCTAGAAACATCGTTACTCTAACATCAAAAGGAACATTATATACGAAAACCTATAATGGAGCCCGGGCTACATGGTGTCCGTTTATTAAAAAATTCAAAATCGACATTTAAGTTCCAAAATCGAGAAAAAATCTCGGATGTAGATATTGTCGAGATCTATAATCATGCAAATTTTTAACTCCAAATTTATTATATTTTGGGCTGCACAAAAAATACAAATGGGTAGATCTTCCTTCTCAAAAATATATGTCAGCTCGTTTTCATCGAGCCTTCCCCCCGTTTGGAGTATAGCCAAGTGGTAAGGCATCTGTTTCCTTTTACTCCATAGCTATCTTTTTGTGCAGCCCAAAATACAACGAATTTGCAGGTACAATTTTGCACGCTTGTATATGTCGACACTATCTACGTCTGTGATTTTTTTTCACGGTTTTTGGAAACTCAAAAATATCATTTTTGATTTTTTGAAAAAAGGGGTTCCATATAGCCCGGGTTCCAAAAATTCAAACTCCATTATATATGTGTACTTGAGGAATATTGTGGGTGCCTTTGACAATTTGAGAAAGTTGTAAATACACTTTTTTCTTCCAACATCTTTTATGGGTGAAAGAATTGTTGTCGCAAATTGCTCTACATCGGTGGACATATTGGATGATATACGTGGAAACTATATTTATAAAGAGAAATGCTACACTTTCATTGGTCGGACCTTGTAGACGATATATCGGCTGATATATCGGTCGGAATATATTTATTTTTTCCGAGTAAACGGTTCCGGGGATGCCGATTTTCTTAGTATCCTGTAGTCATGTTTGTTGTTTGTATATTGGATTGGTTAAGCAATAAACATTCCATGATATTGTATTGGTTTTTTTTGGGTAAATATTGTACTTGACTATAACGTTTCAGTTTGAGATTTTTTTTACAAACTATGTCCGAAACATTAGACTCATAACACTCGCAAGCCTATTAAAATGAAGAAAGATAACATGAATCCCACCTGTTTGTCAAAATAGATAATACCGGCACGGCAGAGCCAATGTTCCAAGTATGGGATATCACGTTCGTTTAGGTTTAGCTTTGGCATATCAGATTCAGATATCGGTTGATATATCAGACAATATATAGTTATATTGGAGAAAAGGGACTTTTGTTTTTTATTATTCTTGTTCAAAACATACCTCGTTAGTGCTACAAAATGAACAACGTTGATGGTTGAGGCATAATAAATACTCCCCGGGAACATAGTTACTCTAACATTAAAATCTACATTGTAGTATATGTGTACGGTGTACCTACGGAATATTGTGGGTGCCTTGGACAATTCAGAAAGTAGTGAATACAATTTTTGCGTGCAACATCTTTTATGGGTTTAAGAATTGTTGTCGCAAATTTCTCTAGATCGGTGAACATATTGGATGATATATGTGGAAACTATATTTAGAAAGAGAAATGCTACACTTTCATTGGTCGGACCTCGTAGACGATATATCGGCTGATATATCGGTCGGAATATATATTTTTTTTCCGAGTAAACGGTCGGCCTAATTTAAAAGGTTGGGCGAGCGCGGTCACACTGTTTCAATTCAACGGGCACTACCCGGTCAAGTAAACCACGCTCGCACGCCTCTGAGCTTCTCTCCTCCTCGTCGCCGTCGTTAACTTCGTATATACTCCACCTCCATCCCCGATCGAGACCTAACCATCGCCGATCTACACCATGGACGACGCTAACTTGCGGGCCATGCAGGAACCCAACCCCGTCGCCGCCGCCGGCGTTGATCCGAACGCCCCCGCCGAAGGCGACTGGCGCGCCCAGCTCCAGCCCGAGGCGCGCAGCAGGGTCGTCAGTAAGATGTAGGGACTCCTAACTGATTTGATTTGCTTTGCAATGTTTTCTTGTCAAATTTTGTCACCGGTCCATCTGATACATCTACGATCCAGCCATATTTCAAAACTAAATTTCCTGATGGAAATTCGCTAGTCAACTTGTATCGAGGGGGTTGATTCAGATTTAGAGGTCTACCTCAATGGGCTGGTCTTGGTCTGCCTACTTGTTCCACCCGGCATCTCAGATGCCTCATATTTTGCTGCACACAACCCTTAGAAGCAATGCATCCCCAGCTTATTATTCACATTTTGCGTTTACATGTAGAATGGAAACTCTGAAGAAGCATCTGCCAGTATCAGGGGCGGACGGGCTGAACGCACTTCATGGCATCGCTGCGCGATTCGAAGGGAGGATCTATTGTGTAGCGACCAACCGGGTAATTTAACCATCCTTGGTACTTCTCAGAGCAGAGCAGACTTTTAGCTATGTGGGGTCAAACGGACTAATAAAAAGAGCAAAGTTTTCTCCAAATGTTGTACAGTACATGTTTTGCGTGCTATCTTTAACTACCTTCGGGTTTGGGGTGACTCTTTTGCAATTTATTTTGTACCATATCACTATTTCTATTTGCAATTTCTGGTCATCTGGCTTATTTGTGTTAGACCACTTCCTTTTTTTTGTTGGAGAAGTCTTCATCATATTGCCTAACTCACCTGTCAATAACTTGATTTGGATTTCTGTTCATATCGCTTATTTGAGGCATGTGTTTGGCTGCTTAGATTACCGTTTTTGTATGATTATGATTAAAATGTAAAAAGTTCAAGCCTTCCTGACCGTGCCAAACTGTTAATCACACCAGAACTGTTGGTTTCAAGCCACTATTACTCTACTGTTGGTAATTTGGTACGAAATTTATATTCTTTTCTTTTGTACACTCAGTCTGATTATTTGCGGAAGATTTCTATTAAAATGCTCTCTATGGAGATGCAAACACAACAGGCTCCTGGATATTCTCAAGTGATTCCAAATCAAAACAACCCAGGTCAAGGTACAATATACCGTAAACTGAGTCTTGCATATCTTATCATCTTCGCTTGTATAATTTTTTTACTGCATAAAGTGCGGACCTTATGCGCTTTATTTCATTAAATCAACCTCCAACCTATTTTGCATCATGTATATGATTTTTGCATCTAACTTATGTGTTGTGTTTCCCTAGTTATTTAATTATTGTGATTGTAAGTTGACTAGGCTGACCCTAATGATCATTTGTGATTGTTCACCATATTTGCGGACATTTTTGCTCTAAGTGGTACTCTCCTTAAACGTTGCAATTTTTCCCTGCAATGCAGCCTACAATGTACTTGTAACCTGTTATTTTGTTGGCTTATTTACTGTATGGTGGTCCTCTTTGACAACTTTGATTTTTTATGCAGCATCTACGAGCTCTACTACTCAAACAGGCCATCCAGGTGCAGGTGATTGGCAAGAGGAGACATATCAAATGGTAAGACATGATATGATATCATCCTTTTTGCCACTCCCTTTCCTGGAGCATTCTAAAATATATAGACAATTACCTGTCATGAACTTGGTTCACGACAGAGGGGACAACGGCCCTAAGGACTGCACGAGGTTGCCCTGGACCCATGAGGCGCGACAGTACCATGAAGGTAGTCGCACGTCAAGGGCAGGGCGGAAGGAGATGAGATAACTGGATTGATTTATTTTTTGACTGCCCATAACGAGTACAGGGGGTCCCTTTTATAGGGAAGACTCAACTTGATATGTATGAATGCAGAAAACGGATTTTCTACAACTCATATGTGGCGCAACTCGTATCTTGGGCCATTCGTTTCCACGATTGAACGGTCGAGATTTAAAATTGAAAGCGTTCAACGCTTTCAACAACAAATCCCGGTCGTTCAATCGTTGAAACGGACGGCCGAGATATGAGTTGTGCGCCATATGAGTTGGAGAAGCTCATTTCCGGCAATAGAGCGTATAGCTATACAGTGTGTTAGTATCTAGTTGTAGTAAAGCCAGAGCGTAGTTAGCAGCCTTTTTTGTAGCAAATTTATTTAATGGGCATAATCTGTTCTTCTTCTCTTTTTAGATTTGTATGTTCATTGAAATATCTTGCCAGTGCCATATTTGCTGACTAAAGGACGAACCATGGTGTTTTGTTTTCGTGTATTTAGCTTCTGAACCATATTTAACTGTATGTGGTCTTTGTTGTCGACAGATTAAGAGCTTGAAGGACCAACACTTGGCAGAACTCAGTGCATTGTTCAATCAGATCTCTATGAAGATACGGCATGTTGACAAAATCATACAACCTCAGAATCACTTTTTTTTTTCGAGAATGGCTCAGAATCACTTTGAGTTCTATAATAGAATGAAGAGATCTAAAATAGTGTTGGACCGTTTACTACAATTGCTGCTAATTAGCAAGAGTAGTATCCAACCTGCTACGAGGGATGAAGTTCGTCAATACGAGAAACATATCATCAGTATCTCAACGAAATCTAAGGCAGCTAGAACAAGGTTCCAGCGACAAGCACGACAAGCTCCTAATTCCAACATTTTTCAGCAACAACAGCATTCCCAAATTTGGTCAAGCATGAGCACAGGGTTACAGTACTCCTCTTGTGCAGTTGCTATCCAACATGTACCTGCGCCTCCAACTACAAACCTTAGTGTCCCTGCACAGCGAAATGGTGCAAACATACAGTGGAAGGCAGGCTCTTACACTGAGGCTGCTCAAGGAAGCAATTTCAGTTCCTTGCAGTATGGTTTGATGGGTGGCGGTGACGCGTTACAACAGGGAAGCAGTTGGCCTATGCAGGGTACAATGGATGCTCAAAAGGAAATGTGAGGGGGTGGGCAGCGGAAAAACATCTCCAGGTCATACAAGGCTCTCATGGACCTGAGTGACACGACACCTTCTGATTCGGTCGTGCAATTGTGTTTTGAATTTTGAGATGGGGCTGGTTTCCATTTGGAAGATGCATGGGATAAGCTTTGCAAAAAGTATTCGATAACCCAATTCAAACTCCCTATATATGCAGCATGTATAGGTGTTCAAGGTCAGAATTGACTCAACAATCCGAACAAGACTTGTCACTATAGGTCGGTGTTGATTTGGTCAGTGGAGGCACCACAAACTGGGAAACACTGCCTCTAGTTCAGCCTATTGTCGATAGCAACAGAGAAGAGAGTGTGTTTCTTCTCTATCTTGATTTTGGTTTTGTTCTGATAATTTGGTGTTGTCGTGCACATGTGAATATTGAGATGTAGTATGAGTTTGTACATGCAACAGAGTCGTATTTTTAATGTACTGGCCATGGATTAGAAAAGCTTGGAAACTTCATATTTTAGCTGTGTCTTGGTTAGTGAACATTAATAGGATCTTGGGGTCCTCTATTGGAGGTGACTTTGGTCAGTTAATTGCCTACTCTTGTATGCAATACAAAAACAAGTTTGTTGTGTAATGCGTGTCATGGAATTGTGTCTCTGATTTAAGCGAAACTTGTGTGAACTCATATATTCTTAAGCATTTATGTTGATGTAGAGTTTAATGCTTAAAAGCTAAGCTTATTTTTTTGCCCCCTTTTATGTTATAGCCTTATAGGAGTACACATGGTTTCAGTTATATGTTGACAGCTTCTTTTTTTTTTTTGAATTTTATATGTTGACAGCTTAGTGAAGCGAAAATAGTATTAGTGCATCTTTGACAGGGCCGGCCCTGTGTGGGGGTCAGGGTGTGGGCGGCCGCCCCGGGCCCCCGAAATCCAGGGGGCCCACCCGGGTGTGTGTTGTAGTGTATTTGTGTATGGCTATTAGCAGAAAAAGACGCTATGTATTGCGTGGCTAGCAGAAAAAGAAAATGCAATGGGCTTGCTGTAGCCTGTAGGGAACGTGGCCCATGGGAGCAGCAACCAGATCGCATCACTAGCGGAGAACTGCAGAAGGCACACGCACGTAGCGATTCGCGTGGCTCCTTCTGTTCCATCGCTGATATCGCTCGTCACTTCGTCAGGCGATCCCATCCCCAGGCCGGCGCCGCGACGGTTCGTCAATTCCTCAGTCCTGAGACTCGAGTGTATTCGTAAATCATAATCCACTGATCCCCAGACCGCCTGCCGCCACGGTAAATTTTTTTTTTCACTTATTCTTTTGCTATCTGTGACGCGCGATCTGTAAATTCGATCCTAAATTCCTTCTAATGTTGATCGCTTTCAATTTCCGAGGCCCCAATCGCAAGAATACGCTAGACTGCTTTGGCTCTTTTCTTCCCCACACTGTACACGTACACGCACATCACAGATTTGACCAAATCGAGGTAGTCTCTAACTTCACATACATGATGCATAGCTAATACCTTTCATTTTCAACATTTGATGATTTTTTTGCAGCATTGAGTGTTATCATGTCATCCGGAATGGTAGCGTTAAAAGGAAAAGAGCAAAACGTGTGGATGATTTGGTACAATCACAGCGAGGAGATATTCACAATTTTCAGTGGTCATATTAGTGATAGTACCTGATCAGCAAAAAGAAAATAACGCCGACACCAACACAGGCGATAGCAATGTAAGTGGATCTGAGAATGTAGCTAATTCATCATATGCACAAACACAGATCATCTTGATAATAAAGCAAGAGACATCTTAGTGCTGCTTTTGGACGCATTTAATTGTTATTGAAAACACATATTTTACACGCATATTATTATTGTTATGTTGTTTACATTTTTAATACTGAATTTCAGCCAGAGACGTCGGGATTCCCATTTTGAAAAAAAAAACACATAAGGGCCTCAAGTTCTAGTTTTGCCATGGGCCACGGAAAACTCAGGACCGGCCCTGATCTTTGAACATTTCGTGTGAGATATTTAATATACTATATTCATGAACTTTTGCTCTAATAATTTGTAATTGATGAGGTTATATCAAATCATGACGCCATAAATTTTATGGTGCATTGACCTTGTTATAATGGAGAGAAATAACACCAAATCATCGTAACTATTAAACGAAAAGCACAGGCGCGGACACTGAAGCCATTGATGACCCGTTCCCCCTCCCCTGTCTACAGTAGAGAGAGGCGGAGGAAAAGGCGTCTTCGTTCTCCTCTCCGTTCGCCGGCAGATCTGCGCTCCCCTCCGCCTCCGGTCGCCGCTCCGGCACCGTGAGGTGGGGGGGAGCTCGGGCTCTTGCTCGGCTGTAGATAGGTAGTAGCTTAGTAGGTGTGAGTGCCCAGGCGTTGCTGTCGAGGACGGTGGCGATGGCGGCGGTGTTTTTGGGCGTGTTGGTCCTCCCCCTCCTTCCCGTTCCGGCGTTCGCCGGGGAGGATGTGGAGGTTGTCCGTCAGGCGCGGTTCTTCCGCCGGGCTCCTCTGGCCGGCCGTGGAGGCGAGGGGAGGAGCCGGTGGGGATCGTGGTCCTGTTTTTGTTGCAGGTGTGCTGGGTGGTCCTCTGCTTCGGGTCGTTTGCTGCTGCTGGCCATGGTGGCGAAGCGAGCAGGGCCTGGAGATGGTGCGCGGCGGGCGGGCCTGGTCGACGCGGCGTCGGCGGGAAGCTGGGCGGTGCTGGAGCTGTGGAGCTGAGGCTGTGGTCGTTCAGCGAGCCAGATGCCGTCGCGGAGCGGCGGCTGGATCTTGCGGTCGTCTTCCTAAGGTGGTGGTGGCTCCTCTGCTCCGGTGGAGTGCGGTACGGCGGCGCCGGCGTGGACTAGGCGTTCGGGAGAGTGGCGGTGGACCTGATCGCGTTTGTTCCAGGTTGCACGGGGTGCTTTCTGCAAGTTGCAGGGTCCTTCTGTAATTTCTTTTATTTCCTGGACTTCTTTGTAATTTGTTCTGAGCACGCTGGTTATATGGATCGGGTCCCTTTCCTCAAAAAAAAGAAAAGCACAGGCGCGGCATGGCAGTATGGCACTGTTAAACGAAAAGCACAGGCGCGACCTTGGTATTTTGCTTCAAACGAAAGCAGAAGGTATTTTGCTTCAAACGATAGCAGGATATGCATGTCGAGGGTAGATATTTATTTCCTTCAAACGATAGCAGGAGGTATTTTGCTCTTTACTAGCAGGAAAACAAACAGTTAATGGATTATCATGCTCAAACGTTTCCTACTTAAGTTATTGTTCACGTATTTTAGATGGAGAGCAGTTTTTCTGAACACCAACTCAGTTACACTTACACATCCCTATCTGGATTGTTCATACGTGCATCAAGATCCATGCTAGCCTTTTTTTCCTCTCAAAGAACTTTTCTTATTTTGTATCTTTCAAATCGTACAACCTATGGATTTGAAACTTTGCAAAAAATTGCTATAGAATGTGGGAAAAATAGTTCGGGATTTTTCTGACATTAAATATAAAACTTGCACTATACATAATGAAATTATTTTTCTCGTTGTCGCCTCTCTGGTATGTTAATTGTGTTCATCTACTTTATATAGATAATTGTTTACACGACCTGTAACATTCTAAAGATTTTATTGTGTGAAAAACATAAGGTGCTTCATTGCAGTACAATATACTTCCTCCGTTTTTAAATATAAGATGCTTTAGGCTTATCCAGATTCATATTCATATGTATACAAATGTGTCTAGACATATTTTAGTGTGCATGTTCACTCATTTTAATATGTATCTAGACAATATGTAGAACAGCTAAAACATCTTATATTAAAAAAACAGAGGGAGCACTAGTAGGGAAGTGCCTTTCTGTGGCGCACCAAAATAGCTTTCTGTGGCGCATGGTGGGTGCGCCACAGAATTCTCGCCACAAAAATATTGTTTCTGTGGCGCACCCTTCTGTGTGCCACAGAAAGTAGAAAAGTCTGTGACGCACTTCCAGAATGCGCCACAGAAATATTGCTCATGCGCCACAGAAATATTAGTCCATGCGCTGATGAATTTGACAATAATTTATCTGTGGCGCACTTGCTTCGTGCGCCACAGAATATGGTGCGCCACAAAATTATTTACCATGCGCCACTAAATTATTTGCTGAATTATCGATTATTTGCTGTATTATCGATTATTTGTTATATTAATTTGACAATAATACATGTATATTACAGTATTTATATAGAAAATAATAGAAACAGTAATATATTTTGACACGGTATTAAAACAGACAGATAAATATGTCATTACATCAGTTAGAGCCCGAGATACATACATATATAGTGACAATTAACTGGTACAAAAGTTCACACAAGTCTTAGTATAAATGAAGTTTTCACGACCGCCTAAACTAGGATCAAACTGAGTACACGTCCACGTCCTGCTGATCAAGGAGTCTTCTTGTTGAGCAGCGCCGGGAACGGTTTGTAGCCGTCTTTCGTCGTCCACGTCCGGCTGTCATTTTGAAGAGCTAGGTGTTCTTCGATTTGCCTTTGATGCAACCCTGGAAATGGATACAACCATGTATTAGTGTTCATATTTGTAACCATGTCAATATAGGTATATATAATGGTTAATAATATAAATAGATTGAGTATGATAAGTCTATAGTAAAGAAAATAAAGAAACACTTATTGCGAGTATGCATGATGCATGATTTATCCTACCACTGGCTTTGTTGAAGGTCCCCTTTGCTGTCACAACATCGTCGTAGATGATTCGCGACAACTCCATCTGGATGAAATGAAAGTCTTCTCTAAGCTTATCCTTGGCGATTTTCCCTGCATTTTTGGTCCATTCTCGGATACTAGATGGCAACTTTGTTTTCAGTGCATCCCGGACAAACCCTTTCATGAGATGGAGGACGTAGAAGGCATCCTTCACGCTGCCATTCTTCTGCTTCATGCAATCGAACTGGGTCCCATGCCTGAACCGGTGTTTGTTGTTCAGTGAGAAACATTCCCCGCTTGTCTGTCCTTGTTCGAAGTGGCCTCCCATTTGGGCGTAGCCCTCGAGAGCCTCATCGAGAACACCCTTTATTCTGGTGTAGTCTTTCTTATTGCTCGAACTCCCGTGTCCAAATAAGTGGCAATGGACCACCTCGGGTTTAGGATGATGAGTACGCAGTACTTGCCCCTAGTCGGAAAAAATGCAGTGGAAAGGATCAACAACGGAAGAAATCTATAAGAAAGCATAAGATACGACGGCGGCGAGCGGATGTGTACTTACTCGGGAAAGAAAGGTAGAAAAAGGTTGTTCTTCCTCTTGTTGTTCAGCATGAACCTCTTCAGGTACTCTGTGGCCTTATCCCGTGTCGTTGATCCTTCCACCAGCTGACTGTCACGCATGTAGTAGGGATCCACTATCGTGACGTACGGGGCAACATCTCTCTGGATCTTCATCGCCATATTGATCGCGTATTGGCGGACCAAGTTATAGTCCAGCCGTCTAGAGTGAAACAGATTGAGGACGTCCTCGAACGCTATGAAGAACAGATCGGCGGGGGCTTCAGTAACGAAGTCCACGTTCTTTGGTACCTGGACCGTCAACACCGGGTAATTTGGATTCTTGTCTTTAAGAAGCAGGCCCTCCATCATCAAGATAGCTTCATGCAAAGAGAGCATGGGTCCTTTTGCGAGGCAGAGCAACTCCGGAGGCAGCAACGGTTTACCAGCTACATGAACTCGGGTCAAGCTATCCGCACGGGGTGATGTCATGTCTTCATGACCCCGGATAACCTTAGGAGCTGGCTGGCTCGTAGAGGTGCCTTGCCTACTTCTCTTCTTAGACTTCTTGATCTTCTCTGGGGATGGTGGGGGTGCAGTGAACCCCGCGCAAACCGTCCGTGTCAGTGTGCCAGGGCTAAAAATGTTACCCGTTTTGTCTGGAGCTTGATCGCCGGCTTCCGGAGGCGTGTTTTGAGAAAAACTCAGGCGCTGGCATGTAGTGCGACGACCAGGTTGATCACCGTGAGCGCTGAAGGGTGGTTCCTCATCCATAGCAGGCATGAACAAATCTTTGCTCGCGCCCGTGTTGATGAAGCCATCGACGTCGATATTTTCATCATCATCGTCGTTGCCATCAAGTTGAGGTGCAACGTCTTTGGCTTCGGACGGCTGTTGCGGTACAGACATTCCCAACAGTCTTTGGTGGCGGCTGGTGGTGCCAACGACCGGCGGTTCCTTCCGGGTGGTGGCGACTGCTGTTTGTGGCGCCGGTTCCTTCTCAACAGGTTTTCGTGGCGGCTTCGAGGGCCGAACGATCGGCTTCCGGGGTTTAGAGGTGGCGCCGGTGGAGTGGCGCCTGATGACCCACAAGTATAGGGGGTGTATCGTAGTACTTTCGATAAATAAGAGTGTCGAACCCAACGAGGAGCAGAAGGTGTTGACAAGCGGTTTTGATGAAGGATTCACTGTAAATGCTCTCAGACAAGTTTTTAGGAGTTTTTGATATGACAGATAAATAAAGTACAAGTAAATAAAATGCAGTAATAATAGTTGCAGCGAGTGGCCCAATCCTTTCTACAGCAAAGGACAAGCCGGTTGTTGTACTTATAATGACCAAACGTTCTTGAGGACACACGGGAATATTGTCAAGTGCTTTCGCTTCATATAGTTGATTAATCTTCATTGTTTTGATAAGTGTTGTGTGGGTGAACCTATGCTAATGCACCGCCCTTCCTAGGACTAATACATACTTGTGATTATACCCCTTGCAAGCATCCGCAAATACAAGAAAGTAATTAAGATAAACTAACCACAGCCTTAAACTTTGAGATCCTGCTATCCCTCATGCATCGATATACCAACGGGTGTTCAGGTTTCTGTCACTCCGGCAACCCCACAATTGGCAAACGAATACACAATGCATTCCCCTAGGCCCATAAAGGTGAAGTATCATGTAGTCGACGTTCACATGACACCACTAGAAGAATAACACCACAACTTAAGCATCAAACCATTAAATATTACTCAACATAGTTCACTACTAACATCAAGACTTCTCCCATGTCCTCAAGAACTAAACGAACTACTCACAAGACATCATACGGAACATGATCAGAGGTGATATGATGATGAATAACAATCTGAACATAAACCTTAGTCCAATGGTTTCACCCAATAGCATCAATAACAAGAGTAATCAACACCGGGAGAGTTTCCCCTATGAAATAGACAAGATTCAGCCCTAGATGTTATAGCGGAGACGGGGTGCAGCGGCGGTGATGATGGTGTTGGCGGTGGAGATGATGATGATGATGATCCCGATGAAGTCCAGCTCGATGACGGTGATGATGGCGACGATTTCCCCCTCCGGGAGGGAATTTCCCCCGGCAGATTTCTTCCTGCAGGGGAGCTTTTCGCTCTCTGGTGTTTTCCGCCTCGTGGAGGCGGCGGAATATTTCGATGGCCTCCTCTCTGTGTTAGGGTTCCGAGGGGGTCAAGTACGCGAAGGGGGAACGGCTGAGGTGGGCCAGGGCCCCCAAACCACCTGCGGCGCGGCTGGGGGCCCCCGCGCCAGGGTGAGGAGGGCCCACCTTGGCCCTTCTCAGCTCCCCTTTTGGCCTCCTCCATCATCTGGTAAAATAGGACTTCCATATGTCTCCTTCGATTTATTGATCTTCAGAAATAGTGCATCTCGACGGTGCTTTTTCCAGCAGAATCCTGACTCCGGTGTCCAATTCTCCATTATTCATCAAACATGCAAAATAGGTAAAATAACATAAGTAACACTTCTAAATATGAAATATATCGATGAATAGCAGTAAATTATGATATAAAATAGTGATGCAAAATGGACGTATCAACCCCCCCAAGCTTAGACCTCGCTTGTCCCCAAGCGAAAACTGAGCTCAGTAAACATGACCACAAGTTTATGGAGCAAAGTGTCGATAAATAAAATACGGACAAGAAGCATCACATTCATTGATACACAAGTCATTCTAGACAGCAACTTCCCTTCATATAATCTAACTTGAAATAAGTAAAGGGAACCACGATGAAGTGCATAAAGAGAACCATGATTGGTGAAGGCAAACTTAAACTCTTGGTCAGAGAACAATTAACAGATCATACTTATCTTTCGAGAAGAGTCTTTATATCAGAGCTTATATAGCAGAACTTACATGCCTTAATCATAACAGTCTCCTTACAGTCATTGATAACTTTCAAAGTTATATTCATTCGGATAAAAGCTATTGTGCGAAACAAGGAAATGAGAGATATGATTAGAAGTATCAACACATATAACTAATTGGATCTCAACAACTCAAATGCTTGCTTGAGATAGAGAGGAATGGGTTTACTGACTCAACAATAATGTAAAAGATAGGCCCTTCGCAGAGGGAAGCAGGGATTAAATCATGTGCTAGAGCTTTTAAGTTTTGCAAAGCATATAGAGAGTATGAAAATAGTTGTTTGAGCTATGTATGTCGTTGTCAACGAATCGTAGTAAAGTGAACACTAACCCCTTGTCAACCAGACTTTCAAGAGCGGCTCCCATGAAGGACGTTATCTCTACCAGCAAGGTAGATCATCCCTCTTCTCTTTTGTTTACACATGTATTTTAGTTTCTTTATAGTTGACACTCCTCCCAACCTTTTGCTTACACAAGCCATGGCTAACCGAATCCTCGGGTGCCTTCCAACATTCACATACCATGGAGGAGTGTCTATTTGCAAATTAAGTTGCTTACTGATAAATCAGGGCAAAACATGTGAAGAGAATTATTAATGAAAGTTGTAGTTAATTGGGACTGGGCACCCCATTTGCCAGCTCTTTTTGCAAATTGTTGGATAAGCGGTGTATATGCCACTAGTCCATTGGTGAAAGTCTGTTTGACAAAAGTGCTAGAGAAACTCTACAGAACCCTCATGAGCTAATAAACAGTGACACAAAACTAGGAGTAATAAGTTTTGAATAATTTAAAGGTAGCACATGAAGTATTTACTTGGAATGGCGCAAAATACCATATAGTAGGAAGTTATGGTGGACTCGAATGGCAATGGTTTGGCTCAAGGTTTGGATGTATGAGAAGCATTCCCTCTCGATACAGGTCTTTGGCTAGCAAGGTTATGTAGCAAGCATAAGAGTTGAGGGATACAAACAATTATACAAGTGATAAGAATAATCATGCAATCTTCCTTAGAAGCACAAATAGTTTAACTTAAGAATACTAAGCTTATGAGCTACAAAGAAAGAAAGATCATGGAATAATATATTTGCATGCACTCCCTCTCTCTACTTAAGTCTCAAAGTATTGTCTACTACTGACCAATGCTAAGTTTGCCAAAACCAAAAAGATTAACTTGGTGCTCTAAAAAGTGATCCCTATACTAACAACAAGGTTATCAATATGAAAGAGAATTGCAAGCTAAAATAAAGTATGCAGAAAGTAAATGATAAAACTTCTCATTAATATTTCATAACGGCAACTCACACCAAGGGATACATAGATAACCAACTAAAAGAGAGATACTTCCACATTGCAAACCATCATATAAGATAACTTCCCTACTCACGATATGACTTTATGGAAAAGTAAAAGGTAAAGATAATGATGTGATACCGCGGCACTCCCCCAAGCTTGGAACAAACCAAGGGGATGCCAATACTTATGATGAATTACTCCTTCGGTGGTGGTGGCGGTATGACTTGGATTGGAGTAAGAAACCGTTCCAGCATTCGGCGGAGTCTGATATTCTCTTCCTGGAGTATTTCCACCTCCCTCCGCAGGGCTCGGTATTGATCACAGAACTCATCTGTAACTCGAAGTACTTCCGTCACTGCCGGAAAAGAGCTGTAGTCCGGAATAGGTGGTATTGCTCCCTGCAGGTTATGAGAAAAAGCACGTTGAGCGTTAACCGATCCCACAAAGGTGGGCTTCCTGACTGCAGGCTGTTCTCCCTTTGTTGACGGCATCCCCTTTACTTCCTTCATGACGCTTTCATCTTTGCTCTTGACTTCCTCCTTCAGCTTGGGGTCTTGAGTCTCGTCTTCCAAAGGCTCCTTGCCCTTGTTGTTGTTGTTGGAGACCATGGCGCTTCTAAATCTGAAAACAATATCTGGACAGAAACAGCTCGAAACGAAACACGATGAAAAGGCGAGATACGAACCTCGGGGGTTCGGGTGAGTTATATAGCAAAAAGTTTTACAACATAAGGAAGGTACAGGAGGAAACCTGATCGGAGACGAGCTCCGGGGTGCTCAAACCACCAGGCGGCGCGGCTGGGGGCCCACCGCGCCGACCTATGGTTTGGGCACCACGGGTGCCGTCTCCCATCCGGTTCGGTCTCTTATTTTTCCATATTTAATAAAAACGACGAAAATATCTTCTAGAAAGTTATTCGCGAAACTTTTCTTACCGAAACTGTTACCTATTCGAATCGAATTCTGCAGTCCCAGAAAAATGTTCTTCAATGAAAGTTTCCGGAGTCACCACTTTAATTGTATCAACCTCTTCATTAATAGAATCTCCAGAAATATAATGCTTGAGTCTTTGACCATTTACCACTTGTGTAGAGTTATCTTTCAATGAAGCAATTTTTATTGCACCTGAACGATACACCTCCACAATAACAAATGGTCCTTCCCATTTTGAGAGTAACTTTCCTGCAAAAAATCTGAGACGAGACCTATACAATAGAACTTTCTCACCAACATTAAATTCTCTTTTAAGAATTCTCCTATCATGCCATCTCTTAACTTTTTCTTTAAAGAGTCTAGCATTTTCATAAGCCTCACTTCTCCATTCATCTAAAGAACTTAATGCAACAACCTTTTCTCACCGGCAAGTTTAAAATCTCTATTAAGTTCTCTCACTGCCCAATAAGCTTTGTGTTCTAATTCTAAAGGCAAGTGACAAGCTTTACCATAAACCATTTTATAAGGAGACATGCCCATGGGGTTCTTATAAGCAGTTCTATAAGCCCATAAAGCATCATTTAACTTACTAGCCCAATTTTTTCTAGATTTATTAACAGTCTTTTGCAAGATAGATTTAATCTCCCTATTTGACAATTCTACTTGTCCACTAGTTTGAGGATGATAGGCTGAAGCAATTCTATGATTAACACCATATTTAGCAAGAGTCTTTCTAAAACCACCATGGATAAAATGAGAACCTCCATCAGTCATAAGATATCTAGGTACACCAAACCTAGGAAAAATGACATCTTGAAGCATTTTTAAAGAGGTCTCACCATCAGCACTTTTAGTAGGTATAGCTTCTACCCATTTAGTGACATAATCAACAGCAACAAGTATATGAGTATTACCTTGTGAAGAAGGAAAAGGACCCATGAAGTCGAATCCCCAACAATCAAATGGTTCAATAACAAGAGAATAACTCATAGGCATTTCATTGCGTCTAGAGATATTACCAACCCTTTGACATTCATCACAAGATAAAATAAACTTTCTTGCATCCTTAAAGAGGGTAGGCCAATAAAAACCTGATTGTAGAACTTTCTGCGCAGTTCTATCTCCAGCGTGATGCCCTCCATAAGCACTTCCATGGCATTTCCTCAGTATTTCCTGTTGTTCATATTCAGGAACACATCTTCGCATAATACCATCGACTCCTTCTTTATATAAGTGTGGGTCATCCCAAAAGTAATGCCGCAAGTCATAAAAGAATTTCCTTCTTTGCTGAGCTGAAAAGGTTGGAGGCAAGTACTTGGAAACAATAAAGTTAGCATAATCAGCATACCAAGGACTATCTCGCGAACTTACACTTATTGCAGCCAATTGTTCATTTGGAAAGCTATCATTAACAGGAATAGGATCATAAGGAATGCTTTCCAATCTAGACAAATTATCAGCAACAGGATTTTCAGCACCTTTTCTATCTATGATATGCAAATCAAATTCTTGCAAAAGAAGTACCCATCTAATAAGCCTTGGCTTAGCATCTTTCTTTTCCATAAGGTATCTAATTGCAGCATGATCAGTATGAATAGTGACTTTCGAATCAACTATGTAGGGTCGAAATTTGTCACAAGCAAAAACTACAGCTAGAAATTCTTTTTCAGTAGTGGCATAATTCTTTTGAGCAGAATCAAGAGTTTTACTAGCATAATGAATAACATTTAACTTTTTATCTACTCGCTGCCCAAGAACAGCGCCTACAGCATAATCACTAGCATCACACATAATTTCAAAAGGTAAATTCCAATCAGGTGGTTCAACTACAGGAGCGGTGATTAAAGCCTTTTTCAAAGTTTCAAAAGCTTCCTTACAATCATCATCAAAAACAAAGGGTACATCTTTTTGAAGAAGATTAGTAAGAGGCTTGGAAATTTTAGAGAAATCTTTAATAAACCTCCTATAAAAACCAGCATGACCAAGAATACTACGAATACCTTTAACATCTTTGGGACAAGGCATCTTTTCAATTGCCTCCACTTTAGCTCGATCAACTTCAATACCTCTTTCAGAAATTTTATGTCCAAGAACAATTCCTTCATTAACCATAAAGTGGCATTTCTCCCAATTAAGAACAAGGCTAGTTTCTTCACATCTCTGCAAAACTTTGTCAAGGTTGTGCAAACAATTATCAAAGGAAGTTCCATAGACGGAGAAATCGTCCATGAAGACTTCCACAATTTCCTCACAAAAGCCATGAAAAATAGCAGACATGCATCTTTGAAAAGTAGCAGGAGCATTACATAAACCAAAAGGCATACGTCTATAAGCATAAGTTCCATAAGGACAAGTAAAAGTAGTTTTCTCTTGATCTTGCGCTCTCACAGCAATTTGAGAAAACCCAGAATACCCATCAAGGAAACAAAAGTGAGTTTTCTTGGACAACCTCTCAAGCATTTGATCAATAAAAGGCAAAGGATAATGATCTTTCTTAGTTACTTTGTTAACCTTTCTAAAATCAATGCACATCCTATAACCAACTACTACTCTTTGAGGAATTAGTTCATCATTTTCATTAGGAACAACGGTAATTCCTCCTTTCTTAGGAACACAATGCACAGGACTTACCCATCTACTATCAGCAATAGGATAAATAATACCAGCTTCAAGAAGTTTTAATACCTCATTTCTTACCACTTCTTTCATCTTGGGTATTAAACGACGCTGATGCTCAACAACAGGCTTTGCATCAGGTTCCATGTTGATGGCGTGCTGACATATAGTAGGAGAAATTCCCTTCAGGTCATCAAGAGTATATCCCATAGCTCCGCGGTGTTTCCTCAACACTCCCAATAACCTTTCCTCCTCTGTACCTGAAAGTTTAGAGCTGATAATAACAGGATATATTTTCTTATCATCAATATAAGCATATTTAAGATTATCAGGCAGAGGTTTCAAATCAAAAACAGGATCCTCCTTGGGTGGCATTGTGGTACCCAAATCTTCCACAGGTAAATTGTGTTTGAGCATAGGTTGACGAAGGAATACTTCATCAAGCTCATTCCTTTCTTCCCTGAAGTTCTCACTTTCATGATTCTCCATATGTTGCTGCAAAGCATTGTTAGGAGCAAGAACAATAGATGCAAGTTGAGCAATTTCAAAATCCTCACTAGGCAATTCAGTTTCATAAGGTGCTTTAGCAAATTTAGAGAAATTGAATTCATAAGATTCACCAGCAAATTTAGTAAAGATTTTCTCTTTCTTACAATCTATAACAGCACCACAAGTATTCAGAAAAGGTCTACCAAAAATAATAGGACAACTATCATTGGCAGCCGACCCAAGTACAAGAAAATCAGCAGGGTATTTAGTCTTACCACAAAGGACTTCGACATCTCTAATGATACCAATTGGAGAGATAGTTTCCCTATTAGCAAGCTGAATAACCACATCAATCTCTTCAAGTTTACAAGGAGCAATTTCGTGCATAATTTCCCTGTAAAGCTCATAAGGAATAGCACTAGAACTTGCACCAATATCACATAAACCATAATAGCAATGATCACCTATCCAACAGAAAGCACAGGAACACTAGACTTCCTAGAACTTTTAGGATGTGAGACAATATTAGAAGCATCCTCACAAAAGATAATGTGTCTATCTTCTAAATTTTCAGTGACAAGATCTTTAACCAATGCTACAACAGGTTCAACAGTTATTTGCTCATCAGGTTTGGTAGTTTTCTTATTACTTTTACTAACAACACCAGTTATGATAGTATGTTCCTTAATCTTATTAGGAAAAGGAACTTTTTCAATATAAGGTTCTGGAATAATGCGATCACAACATTAACCTCAACACCTTTAGATATATGAGAAACAGATTCATCTTTATATGGTTCATGATAATTTTTAAAACCCTCCTTCGGCAAACCGAAATAGGAAGCAAAGGCTTTATAAAAGTTTGCAACAATTTGAGAGTCAAGACCATAAGTAGTGCTAATTTTGCGATAATCATCAGTATCCATAAATTTTTAACACACTCAAAGTCATAGCTTATACCTGACTCCCTACCTTTGTCATTCTCCCATCCTTCAGTGTTCTCCTGAATCCGATCAAGAAGGTCCCACTTAAACTCTTCTTTATTACGAGTGAACGATCCAGCACAAGTGGTATCCAATAGAGTTTTATCTTGAAAGGAGAGTCTTGCATAAAAGTTATCAATAACAATATTACCAGGAAGCTCATGAATGGGACATTTGAGCATTAATGCCTTCAATCTCCCCCACGCTTGAGCGATACTCTCTCCATCATAGGGCCAGAAGTTATATATGAGGTTCCGATCCTTATGAATCTCACTTGGAGGATAGAATTTGGAGTAAAAGAGAGGTACAATTTCCTCCCATCCAAGAGAATACCCATTCTTCAGCAGTTTATACCAATGTGCAGCTTTACCAGACAGTGATAGAGAGAATAATTTCTTCTTAACTTCTCCCATCGAGATACCTGCACACTTAAATAACTCGCACAATTCATGCAGAAATAACAAATGATCTCCAGGATGGACAGTTCCATCTCCTGCATAGCGGTTATTTGTGACACGTTCAACAATTTTCATAGGAATTTTGAACGGTATTACCTGCTCATCTGGCGCCTCCTCTACTACCTTAGCAGTGGTAGTTGTTTTCCCAAATAGGAATTCAAGAGAAGACCCCTCCATAATGAGATATAGCAGCAGGCAAAAATAAAAACAGCACGTACAATAAATGTTTCCCTTACCAATTCCACTTACCAATAGCGCTACACTCCCCGGCAACGGCGCCAGAAAATAGTCTTGATAACCCACAAGTATAGGGGGTGTATCGTAGTACTTTCGATAAATAAGAGTGTCGAACCCAACGAGGAGCAGAAGGTGTTGACAAGCGGTTTTGATGAAGGATTCACTGTAAATGCTCTCAGACAAGTTTTTAGGAGTTTTTGATATGACAGATAAATAAAGTACAAGTAAATAAAATGCAGTAATAATAGTTGCAGCGAGTGGCCCAATCCTTTCTACAGCAAAGGACAAGCCGGTTGTTGTACTTATAATGACCAAACGTTCTTGAGGACACACGGGAATATTGTCAAGTGCTTTCGCTTCATATAGTTGATTAATCTTCATTGTTTTGATAAGTGTTGTGTGGGTGAACCTATGCTAATGCACCGCCCTTCCTAGGACTAATACATACTTGTGATTATACCCCTTGCAAGCATCCGCAAATACAAGAAAGTAATTAAGATAAACTAACCACAGCCTTAAACTTTGAGATCCTGCTATCCCTCATGCATCGATATACCAACGGGTGTTCAGGTTTCTGTCACTCCGGCAACCCCACAATTGGCAAACGAATACACAATGCATTCCCCTAGGCCCATAAAGGTGAAGTATCATGTAGTCGACGTTCACATGACACCACTAGAAGAATAACACCACAACTTAAGCATCAAACCATTAAATATTACTCAACATAGTTCACTACTAACATCAAGACTTCTCCCATGTCCTCAAGAACTAAACGAACTACTCACAAGACATCATACGGAACATGATCAGAGGTGATATGATGATGAATAACAATCTGAACATAAACCTTAGTCCAATGGTTTCACCCAATAGCATCAATAACAAGAGTAATCAACACCGGGAGAGTTTCCCCTATGAAATAGACAAGATTCAGCCCTAGATGTTATAGCGGAGACGGGGTGCAGCGGCGGTGATGATGGTGTTGGCGGTGGAGATGATGATGATGATGATCCCGATGAAGTCCAGCTCGATGACGGTGATGATGGCGACGATTTCCCCCTCCGGGAGGGAATTTCCCCCGGCAGATTTCTTCCTGCAGGGGAGCTTTTCGCTCTCTGGTGTTTTCCGCCTCGTGGAGGCGGCGGAATATTTCGATGGCCTCCTCTCTGTGTTAGGGTTCGAGGGGGTCAAGTACGCGAAGGGGGAACGGCTGAGGTGGGCCAGGGCCCCCAAACCACCTGCGGCGCGGCTGGGGGCCCCCGCGCCAGCTGGTGAGGAGGGCCCACCTTGGCCCTTCTCAGCCTCCCCTTTTGGCCTCCTCCATCATCTGGTAAAATAGGACTTCCATATGTCTCCTTCGATTTATTGATCTTCAGAAATAGTGCATCTCGACGGTGCTTTTTCCAGCAGAATCCTGACTCCGGTGTCCAATTCTCCATTATTCATCAAACATGCAAAATAGGTAAAATAACATAAGTAACACTTCTAAATATGAAATATATCGATGAATAGCAGTAAATTATGATATAAAATAGTGATGCAAAATGGACGTATCAGCGCCTTAACCCCCCAAGACGAATTTGGGTCTTCGGCCATTCCAGGACCCACTTGGGGCAATTTCCAAGGAGCATGTGTTTCTCGGCTCCGGAGGTTGCATGGGGGGGTCGATGCCACTAAACTCAGGCAGTACCTCAGTCACCTTGACCCTTATCACGGCCTCGCTCATTCTATTGTTGTGCATATCACGGCACAATGGTTGTATGAGCATGCCCTCAGCAACTTCCTTCAACTTGCCGTCGGGTACCACCCTATGCAGGAGTATGCAAGGCGTGTCCTTTTGTGAACAAATGTTGGGCATCATCAGGTGGCAGTCATAAAAGGCAGAGTTATAGAAAATGACGCGGACTAAGTAATTAATTAGTTACCTTGTCGATGGCGTTGATCTCTGCTAATGTCGAGACAAGGGCGCCGGTGCCGGCGGCCGGCCTAACATTCTCCTCCGGCCGTTCGGGTGGTGGCGCCTCGGTATCTTTCGCGGGAGGGGGTGTCGGTGCGACAAAAGGGACCGACTGCTGCAGGGTGGCGTTGGGTGGGGTCACCAGGTCCGGCGACACGACCCGGTTCATGGTTGAGTTGCTGCCGCTGAAGCTGGGCACGTGTATGGGCCCTTGTTGACCTCCCGCATTCCAAGCAGCTAACCCCTCAAACAACCCAGGGGGTATGAGCGTCCGGATCCTCTCGTCCACTAACTTGTCCACTGTACTGGAGTCCACTATTTGCTTCTCTAGTGACTCCACCTTCTTCCTTAGCTCCACAACCTCGGCGGTATTATCCTTCTTCATCTTCCTCCTCTCCTTTCTCTTCTCTGGGTCAGATGAGTAGTACTCTACGAACTTCATGCTCGTACCAAAGCTGGACACACGACCAGCTGACGTCGGCGGCTTCGACTTGTCCCTATCCTTGTAAGCATTCGTCGCCCGGTTGAAAGTCGTGTCCCACGGCTCCGTCGACTCCTAGGACGACGGGCCATCCTTCAACTCATCCTCCTGCAGACAAAGGAAATTAAGGTGAACCCATGTAGAAATATATGACTTCGTTATCTAATTAGATCAACGCAATGGACTTTGAGATATCCGCGGAAATTAAATTCCTTACCAGTAATTTCTCGAATGTCCTCACATCGTCATCGTCGGTAACGAATTCCCCCGTCGCCTCGTTCAGATAGTAGAGGGACCGGACAAAGTTCCTCACTTGCTCGTCCGTGAATTTGTTCCACATGTTCTCTTTTCCCATTTTTGCAACAATGGATCCTCCTTTTCCCAAACGGGCTGTTTTCCTCGGTAACCGCCGCTTCCCAAACGGTGGTTACCTATGTTCAGCTCCCGCATAGACTTACCCCACTCGGTCCATTTTCTAGCCTCCTCAGACTTTAAGGACTTCTTGAATATCTCGAACTCTTGTTTGTCGAGCGTCGGTTCTTTGGCACTTATCTCCTCCCAGCTTTGACCATTATTGATCTTCTTCTTCACCCGAAATTTCCAGCTGCTCAAGGCGGTGCTCATCTTCGTGATGGCTAAACTGTCGTGGTGGTGTCACGGCAGATGCCATAGGATGGCTTAAGTTGTGGGCTCGCTAGGACGTTGGGGGATCCGGGGAGGGTTTGCACGCTCACGAAGCACGCATGGAGAACAACCAAGAATTCGCAAGAACAAACAAGAACAAGCAGAACCAAGAAGAAGCAAAGAACACCACGATGTACCCTGCTTCGGGGCCCTCTTGTGGAGGTAACACCCCTACTGCAGCACTAGCCTACTCTCTTTATATCTCAAGTGTTACAAGTACAGAGTGCTCCTTGAGCTATATGAAGAACAATGGTGAAAGCTCTCGGAAGAAGATGGAGCTTGGGGAAGATACTGCCTCTCTCTTTCGCCGTCCCTCTCTCCTCTATTGCCCGTCCCTCGCACTGGAGGATGTGGTAGCTCATTTATACACAAACCGAATTACTATTCTGCCCCTGGCTCCATGAGACAATGGCATTGCCAAGAGGAAAAGGACAAGCCTCTGCCTCCTGTCAATCCAACGGCTGGACTGTCAGGCCCTAGCAGGCCTATCTTGCCACTTTGGGCAATGGCAGGTGTAGCCCACCGGGTCTCGGTCATATCCTCTTTCCCGAATTGGCCGGGTCAGCTCCTAGGTTGCTGCGCTCCCAGGAATCCCGTGACCTGACTTGGCCGTCAAGTCCCTAACAGGCCTATCTTGCCACTTTGGGCAATGGCAGGCGTAGCCCCCCGGGCCTCGGTCATATCCTCTTTCCCGAATTGGCCAAGTCAGCGCCTAGGGCCTTGCGACCCGGAAAACCTGCGACTTGACCCGGCTGTCTTCTCAGCCTCTGGCAGGAGACCTGCAGGACCCGTGAACCTTTCTGACATTACTTGGCCCTTGTGCAACACCCGGATTACCTTATCCGGGTCCTTCCTGGCCAACCCGGCTACCTTATCCGGATCCTTCCTGACCAACTCGGCTAACTTAGCCGACACTTCTTAATCTGATCTGGTTTGTCTTTACTGGATCCTCCTTGACCTCTTTCCGCACTCCAGCTTGATCGAGGGCTAACCGACTCTGCCAGGAGATCCGGCCCGGGTGACCCGGCTAGAAACTGATCCGGCTAGCTCTTTGCAACACTTAACACCACATCTTTGCCCTACCCGGGGGCAGCCCCCCGACAGTAGTCCCCGAAGCTGGTGCGGTTCTACAGCCTCGGCTGAAGAGCCGTAGCAGGTTAAAAATAAACATCACTAACCGAATCACATATTATACAATCTTGTCTCAGGATTTCCCGGGACACTTGGCAGTGAATCTCTGCGCAAAGCCCCATAATCCGGATCTCTGATCTGACATGCTACTGACAGCACATTATCCGGATTCTCCGGGTACTCGAGTGCATTTGACCAAACGACCGCGTCTTCTCGTTTTCTCCGTTGACCGGCACACAGGATCCGTGCAACCGCTTCCCATTCTATGGCCCAACATGTGTTTGGAACACACGGCCACAGAGGTGGCCACAGAGTTTCAGGGTGCAGTTACCGTGCGACGCTCCGAAAACCGCGCAGTAGTGCGCCCGTTACCGCTGGGCGCTATAAATATGGGAGCGGGGATTTTTCTCTTCTTCTTCCTCATATCTCCCACTCCACGAACACCATCTGCGCCGCCATCATCGCCACAATCTCGCCCTTCAAAACTCGCCGCGCCGGAGGCATTCAACGCACCGGAGGAAAACGACCTGGGCCGCGCACCGTGCCCAGCGCCGCCGTTTCTTCATCGAGCTTCTTCCCCGTCGCGTCATCACCGTGAGTTTTCTTTTTCTCCGGCCATGGCGAACTCGAGGAGTTCATATCCCACGGGAAACTCGCATTTGTTTCTTGTAGATTTATCCGCATATTAGTCCGTCGCCAAGCCTCAGTGCATCTAGTAGATCTCCTGTCTAGATTTTGCACTACACTGCCCTAGTTTTGTTTGCCACCCTATGAGCAGTTCAACCATATTTTTACTCTTGATTTCCTTTCTTTTTTACTGCTGCAGTAGATCTTGTGTAACCCTAGACTTTTGCGGAAGGTGTTTGTGATTTCCATCCGAATCACCTTCTCTGCTGAATCCGGCTAGTTTCATCCGGGATAACATTAGCCGAATCACTTTAGATCTGGTTTGATTATACCATTATCCGATTCATTTTGACTCTGCCCTATCCGACCTCTTGCAGGATTGATCCGGATATGGCGAAGCTTCCTCCCGGCAGATGGGAGGGCTCAGATGTGACAAAAGATGACCTGGAATGGCTGTTAAGCACCCGACGTATAACTTCTCAAGTTATATGCCGCAAACCGGGGAAGAACTCGTACCGGTTCCCGAACCTGGTGAACGTGTGGTGTTTCTAGCGCATTTTGAGCGCGGATTCGGATTGCCGGCGAGTGATTTCTTCCGGGCTTTCCTGGATTTCTTCGGCCTACAGCCTCATCACCTCCCGGCTAATGCCTTCGTTTCTCTATCGGCTTTTAGCTCCTTTTGCGAGGGCTATCTCGGTGTCTGGCCGACCGTCGATATTTGGGCAAAGTATTTCCACCTCCGCAAACATACTATTCCAGGCACTAAGCCGAAGCTGATGACTGCTTGCGGTCCGGTTAGCATCACGCCAAGGCAGGGATCCATCTTTCCCCGTATCACTGGCCTAGACACTGTCAGGAAGTGGCAAAGGTCTTTCCTTTATGTGAAGAGTGCAGAAGGCCATGATGCTCTCAACTTGCCCGAATTCACGATCGAGCCACCCACAGCCGAATTGAACTTCGGATACAATCCGGCTGAGACTATTGTAGAACTTCAGACTGTACATGAAACTCTGGAGGACTTTCTGAAGAAGCGCCTGGCCTCGGATGATCTGCTCCGGACCTTCATCGGTCGCCGGGTCTGCCCTCTTCAAAGACGTGAACATAAGATATGCCACATGGTTGGTCTGCTAGATCCTACCCGGATCAGCAGGCATGACCTTAGCAAAGTCTCCATCAGGCGACGGGTAAACGCCATTGCCGCCACCGAGATGTCGGATAAATGGCGGTGGGGCGTAAAGCCGTTTTACCGAGAGCGCCTTCCACCACAGGTTAGTTCACCATTTTCCGAATCCAACCATATTTCATCAAAATGGCATCGGCCTAATCCGGATTTGCCATGACTTTTCTGTAGCTGTTTGATCGCCAACTTATCGAAGATGGAGACCTCTCCACCAAAGAATGGGGACCGGATCTCAGCCCGCCGCGCGAGGACGAAGAAGATCCGGATACGGATGATTATCTGCCTATCCCGCGCGCCAAGCCAGTCCGCAAGGGTAAGCAATCAACTATTCACAACACCTCCGACGAGGAAGATGATGATTGCAGGATTTTAGATCCCATCGACGCCATTCCGATTTCATGGTCACCACCTTGTGTTCCAGCCAAACAAGATGCTGAAGGGACATCTCGGAAACGCACTGACGCGCCCGGATCTGATTCCCCTAAAGCCAAGAGAATAAAGAAGTCTGGCTCCAAGTTGAATCGCGTCAAGCCGATGCCTACCACCAAAGGGTAATACTGACTTAACTTCATTTACTTTCTTCCTCTGTTAACCGAGTCATATCTATCCGAGTTAACTGTTTGCTTTGCTTTATGCAGTGATGTCCTCATCACCGCGCAGACTCATTCATCCATCTCTTCTCCCATTCCTCCACTGGATACGGTCATGGAAACCCAGTCTCCTGATCGAACTGCCACCTCACCAATGCGTGTCACAACTGCCAATACTCCTCATCCGACTCCCATTTCAGAGCCGGTTATTGACTTGGAGAGTGAGGAAACCTCGGCTCCAATCCGAGATTCAAGTTGGCCACGCCCTCTCAAGGAGCTGGAGAAGGAAAAGGCCAAGACATCGGCTACGCCCTTGCCTAAGCCGGATCCTCGCCCTACTCCCGCAGCGCAAACCCTGCTGAATCAAGAGCAGCAGAAGAAGAAAAAGCAGAAGCAGCAACAGCAACAGCAAGTTTCCGAGAAGCAGCACTAGGAGCCACATCCGAAGCAGACTCCGGGTGCGTCACCGCAACCCAAGCCGACTCAAGGTGCCTCTGGCACAACTCCAACCACCTCGGATAAGCAGGTGGTTGCTAGCAAGAAGGTTTCTGCCGCCCCATCAGCGATTCGATTCGGCCAGTCCGTGTCGAATCCGCGCCCTCCGAGCAGCGATAAGCTCGAGTCCGCCAAGCAATTCATTGAAGCTTGGAATGACGCTGACTTTGCCAAAGGCTTCTCTACTTCAGCGCCACATCCGGCTGGGCCTAGTCGGATGTTTCAATCATTACACTCTGTACAGACCTCGGTCACTGAAGCTAACCGGGTGTTCGAGGTAAATTTTTCCGAATCTTGCTTTTATTTCAACATGATCAAACAGTACTATACCCAGTCCCCGAGATTCGGGTCGAAGACTAATACTCCTCCGAGTAAGAAAGTCATTCGGCTTGAATCTCTAAAAAACTTCCAGTCCCCGAGTCTCTTTTCCAACTGATTCGGTTAATCTCGGGCCAGTCCCCGAGATTTTTTGACGCCATTTGCCTGTTTTCTTTCAGGAAACCATGACCGCTCGCGGCAAGCTCTTTAAGCAGCTCGCCCATCAGCACCAGAAGCTCCAAACTTCCTTCGATGGGCTCTGTCTTGAAATGGACAAGAAAGAAGAAGAGCACAAGCGCGCTTTATCCGAGGAAAAATCAGAAGTGACTCGGCTCCAGCGAGAGCTTGACCGAGTTGAAAAAGTGAAGAACAAGGTTAAAGGAGAGCGGGATACGCTGAAGCGTGAAAAAGACACAATCCAGAAGGAGCGGGATACTTTCAAAGCCGGACTTGCGGAGCGGGCCAAACTGGACAAGCAAATTCAAACGAACATTGCCGAATCTGAAGCCGAAGTCAAAGCGGCTAAAGAAGAACTGAGTGCTCACAAAGCGGCCAGTGCGAAATGGCTTGCTGCACTTGCTAGCCTTAATGATGACATGGATCGTAAGTTCACCGAATCTCCTTTTTCTTTCTGCTCTTAACCAATACATATGCTTGTGTTCCTTCTCGCTGAACTCAGTATTAGCTTATTTGTTTGTAGGAGAGTTTACCAGCATCCGGCTTCAAGCCGCCAAGGCTGTGAGAAACGCCCGAGCTGAGAGAGCTAAATTAACCGAGGCTCCCCTACCAGAGACATGGGACATCGAAGATCATATTACAGCACTTAAGGCTCGGATTGCTCCTTTGAAGGATTCCCATATTGGTCTGCTCAATGCAAGTCTCAAGGCTCACCGAATCTTGTTTCCTGAAGCGCGGCAAGTTGTGCCTGTGGAGGAGCTGATCCGAGACCTGGATCAAGCAATGACCCGGTTACAGCAGTGGAGGTCTTCGTCCGCCCGCGCTGGTGCTGACGCAGCTTTGCTATTCATCATGTCCTGGTATGAGCTAATTGATCTTGCCAAAGTGCGCTCATTTCGCGAGGGTTCTCCGTGGGCTACAGACCCTACCCGGATCAAGATCCGTGAAGAAGCCGCCAACTTCATGGCCGAATTTGCACGCACCAAGCATCTTGATCTGGAGGCTCCGGTCTACTCGGATGGAGAAGAAACTGAAGAAGAGGAATCGGACGACGCCTCCGCTGAAGAATACGCCGATTCTGAGGGCGAGTCTGATGATTCGGCTAACTCTGCCGAACACGCTCCTATCAAGATCCCAGCTTCTGACTCGGCTAAGAATACCGAAGCAACTCCGGCCCAGACTTCGGAGATACCAGCAACTGATTCGGCAGAGATTACTAAACAAGCTTCAGCTGATCCGGATACCTCCGAATCTGCCCAGCCTTCAAGCTCTCCACGCAAGGTTACCCCTGAAGTTCCTCCATCTGAGCCCATCCTTGCAACCGAGCCCCCTGCAACCGAATCTACTCCAACCGAAGCTCCTGTAACCGAGGCTCGCGCGCCCGAGGTTCCTTCAACCAAAGCTCCTGCCACCGAACCTGCTACAACCGAGTCTGCTGCTTCCTGAAGTAACTTAGTGAAAAAACGTTAAATCCCCGGTATGCCGGGAGCAGATGTAATAGACTATTTTAAGTTCTTTCGAGACTACTTTAAATTTGCTTAACATGATCCGGACGAGGTTTATGTTGGATCATTTTAAACCGAGTCCCCGAGTCTGTTTTCTTGTTTACTATTTTTGCCGAATCTCTGCTCTTGTCTACCTTTTAGGTGTTTGACAGTCGAGTCACAAGATAGGAATCATAGCATACAATACTTGAAACATGCGAGTTGTGGTTTAGAATCATTCAACATAAACGAAAAATAAATAACAGGGGTTAGTAAACGACATGTGCCGAATCGGTTTTGGACCGAGTCCCCGAGTCCATTTTCATGTTTCCCATATTCCTCATCTCTGCTCTTGACTACCATTTTGGTGTTTGTCAGTCGAGTCACGAGATCAACAACACAACATACATTACTTGAATTTTGGGACGAGGTTCAAAGCAATTCGGCACACGAACGGTATGGACAAAACAGTAAAAAACACATGCATGAGTACGAAGCAGTCCCCGAGTCCAGACTCGGATTGCTGCAATTCATTTATGATAAACTGAAATACATACATTGCGCCCCTTAGGAGTAAAAGGGTCGAAGCAGAGCTACATTCCAAGGTCTCTTAGTTTCTTGTCCGGGTCTATCCAGGCCATCCTTCCTTGGTTCCTGTGCATCTACAAGGTAGTACGAGTCATTGTGCATAGCCCTGCTCACAATGAAAGGTCCCTCCCATGGAGGTGACAACTTGTGTCGGCCTTTGCTGCGCTGCACCAGCCTTAGCACAAGATCACCCTCATGAAACACTCGAGGGCTGATCTTTCGACTATGATATCGTCGGAGATTCTGCTGGTATATTGCTGTCCGAGATAGAGCCAATTCTCTTGCTTCCTCTAGCAGATCCACTGCATCTTCCCGAGCCTCTTTTGCCTCGGTTTCAGTATACATTGCCACCCTTGGTGCATCATGTTCTATGTCTGTGGGTAGCACAGCTTCTGCCCCATAAACCAGAAAAAATGGCGTATAGCCAGTTGACCGATTCGGCGTGGTCCTTAGACCCCACAGTACTGATGGTATCTCGTCTATCCAGCATCCCGGAGTTTTCAGCAATGGTTCAATGAGACGAGCCTTGATGCCGGCCAACACCAGGGCATTTGATCTTTCCACTTGCCCATTAGACTCCGGATGTGCCACCGAGGCTATATCTAGCCGGATTCCCTTATTCATGCAAAACCGAGCAAACTCTCCGACAGCAAAGTTTGTGCCGTTATCCGAGATGATGCTATGAGGGTACCGTATCTCAAAATAATTTCTTTCAGGAAAGTCACAGCCGAACGACCATCTACTTCCGGATTGGTTTCACCTCTATCCACTTGGTGAACTTATCCACCATCACCAGCATATGTGTCATGTTACCCCTAGCCGGCTTGAAATCTCCCACCATATCAAACACCACACAGCAAATGGCCAAGTGATAGGAATTGTTTCAGTGCCGATGCGGGTAAGTGTGTCTGCTTGGCAAACCTTTGGCATCCTTCACATTTTCGGACTATGTCCTCTGCATCCGCGTGAGCAGTGGGCCAGTAAAATCCATGCCGGAACACTTAGCCACCAGGGCTCTTGTACTGCAATGATGTCCACATTCACCCTGATGTATCTCAAGGAGCATCTCCTTGCCCTCGGCTGGCTCCACACAACGCTGTAGCACCTCGGTTGCACTCCTCTTGTATAACTCCTTGTTGATGATGGTGTAAGCCTTGGACCTCCTCTGCACTCGCCTAGCTTCGGTTTCATCATTTGGCAAACTCCCCTCCGACATGAACTTCATGATTTCTTCAGCCCATTCCGGTACTGGATGCAAAGGGAATAAGTGCTCATCTACTTCCACTGGTTCGGCCGCCATTATTTCTTCTATCAGCTTCTGCCCATTCCCTAAGATTCGGTTAGCACCACCTTCTCTGCTCCTCTTTCCTAAGATCCGGTTAGCAGTCCCCGGGTCTCGCCATGCAGTCCCCGGGTCTTCCCCAATGTACCGACATCAACATTCATAGGGACAGCCTCAGATTCTTGCTTTGGGATAAAAATTGACTCGGAATCAGGCGAAGGTTTGATTGAAGGGACCCTTAGGTGATTCAAGGATATCCGGGTGGAATTGCATCCCTAGACGACCCGAGTTTTGACAGGACATCAGCAGCTTCGTTCTCCAACCGAGGTATGTGCTTGTACTCGCAGCCTTCAAAAAATCCTGAAATTTTCTGGACATGAAACCGATACAGTGCCATATTGGCATCAAGAGCATCCCAATTTCCAGAAGATTGCTGCACAACTAAATCCGAATCACCAAAACATTCTATTCGGCGGATGCCGATGTCCCTGGCCACATTAAGCCCATGGATCAGTGCCTCATATTCGGCCACATTGTTTGATGCTGAGAAATGAATCTGCAACACATATCGCAATTGATCTTGCTTCGGTGACGTGAGTACCACCCCAGCACCTAATCCGATTTTGGTTTTGGAGCCATCAAAGTGCAACTTCCAGTAATTGTAATCCGGCTTGGGTGGCTCATACTGCATCTCGGCCCAGTCACAAAGGAAATCTGGTAAAGCCTGAGACTTGATAGCATCCCTTCTCTCATAATGCGGGGTGTAAGGAGATACTTCTATTGCCCACTTGGCAACCGGCCAGTCGCATCTTTGCACCCAATGATCTCCGCGATTGGAGCTTCACATACCACGGTAATCGGGTGTTCTTGGAAATAATGTTTCAACTTTTTGGCCGCCAGGTATACACCGTATGTCATCTTCTGGTAGTGAGGATAATTTTGCTTTGAGGTTGAGATCACCTCACTTAAATAGTACACCGGTCTCTGCACAGATTTACCCTCCTCTTCTCGCTCTACCACTATGACCACACTTACGACCCGGTTAGTGGCCGCAATGTAAAGTAGCATTGGCTCATTCGGCAAAGGTGACGCCAGAATTGGTGCAGTGGACAACATCTTTTTTAATTCGTTGAAAGCCGAATCTGCCTGCGGGGTCCACGTGAACCCGGTGCTCTTTTTCATCAACTGATACAAGGGCAAGGCTTTTTCTCCTAGCCGACTCACAAACCGACTCAACGAGGCTAAACACCCTGTGAATTTTTGTACATCTTTTAGACATTTAGGCAATTTCATTCTTTCTATGGCTCGGATTTAGCCGGATTCACCTCAATACCTCGGCTCGATACAAGGAAACCGAGCAACTTTCCAGCCGGGACACCAAAGGTGCATTTATCCGGATTCAATTTCAACCGATATTTTCTCAAGTTCACAAATGTTTCCTCGAGATCCTCGAGGAGAGTGTGTTTTTCTTTAGTTTTGATGACGATATCATCGACATACACCTGCACATTCTTGCCCATTTGGGAGTGTAAGCATTTCTGCATACATCTCTGATAAGTTGCACCGGCATTTCTCAAACCGAAACACATGACACGATAGCAATACGCCCCGTACGGGGTAATAAAAGCAGTCTTTATTTGATCTTTAGGGTTCAGTGGTATCTGGTGAAAACCAGAGTACGCATCAATAAAAGACAACAACTCACACCCAGCAGTAGAATCGATCACTTGATCAATCCGAGGTAAAGGAAATGGATCCTTCGGGCACGCCTTGTTTAGGTTGGTGAAATCGATGCACATGCGCCACACCTTGACCACCGCTGGTTCGTCCTTCTTCTTCTCTACCAGAACCGGATTGGATATCCAGTCTGGATGCAACACCTCCATAATGAATCCGGCTGCAAGCAACTTAGCCAGCTCATCCAGCACCACTTTTCTTCGATCATCTGAGAGACGCCGAGTCGGTTGCCTCACCGGTTTTACATCCGGCCTGACAAATAAAGAGTGCTCTGCCAACTCCCTCGGAACACCAGGCAGGTCCTTAGCCGACCATGCAAAGATATCCCGATTCTCACGGAGGAAGTGACAGAGCGCGCTTTCCTATTTCTCATCCACCCGGCACCAATGATGGCCATGCGCTCCGGGTTCTCCGGGTCAATGGGGATCTTCTTTGTCTCCTTGGGCATCTCAAATGTTGCACCTCCATCCGGATTGGTCATAGCCAGCACACCGAGCTGAGCTGACTTCGCCATTGCCACCACCTCATGCATCTTGCTCTTCTCAGCTTGGATCACCAATGATTCGGCTAAGGTGGAACCGATCGTGGCACACTGTATGGCCTTTTGTAATCTCCCGCAACAGTGATAATACCATTCGGGCCTGGCATCTTTATCTTGAGGTAGGCCACATGGGTGGATATCATGAACTTGGCTAACGCAGGCCGCGGCAAGAGCATGGTATGGGCTCTCCAAATCTACCACCTCGAACTCGAGACTCAAGCCGGTGATTGTCCTTGGTACCAAACAGCACATCTACCCAGATCTTACCCATTGGGGAACAAGACACCCCGGGTACTATACCATGGAAGGTACAACTGCTCTGCTGCAACTGATTCGGCGAAATACCCAACTTGACCATTGTGTCCCGATACATGATGTTTATGGCACTGCCATTGTCAATCAAGACTCGGCTAAACCTCACGTTAAGCTTGGGTCCACCAAAGTCGGATCCACCACCAGTGCATAGTTTCCTGGACTTGGCATAATTCTGGGGTTATCAGCCCTGCTCCAAGTGATCTCCTGCTCGGACCAATTCAGGTATTTTGGGACTGCTGGTATGACTGCATTCACCTCCTTCGCCCTTCGCAGCTGACTTTTCTTGTCAGTTGGCTCGGTCACAAAAACCACATAACTTTGATGAGCCTCCTTGTACTCATTACCGGGGTATCCACCTTGCCGACTCGGACCAGCACCATTGTCATTGCCTCCCATGTTTACCAGGTTAACCGGCTTTGTGGCTGCCGGTCTTGGAGCTCCTGCGTTCACCGGGATTGTATTGGCTCCGGTTAAAGGCATATTCGGCCTGAAATTCGGTCTAGGAGCACCTCTCTGAGGTGGTCCTCTCTGACCCTCCGCCTGAATGCGATGATGCCAGCTACAATTCCGAGTTGAATGATTGGCCGGCTTGCGTGGGTCTGTTGTGTGATAACAGCAAGGCCCGTCAATCTTGCCTCAAAGGTTAGAGGAGGACTCGATCCATCCCACACTTCTTTGGCCAGGCACCTTGATTCGGCCTCCAAGCTGGACCCTCAGTCTTTTGTCTCTGACCATCTCCTGCTCCAGGATGGTCCATATTCACTGCAGCACCTGATCTGAACCGTATCTATAATCCGGATCTCTTCTTTTGTAACCGAATTCATGTCGGTCATTGGGCCTCAATGGTCCTACTCGGTTATTAACCGGTTGCCTCCTGCTTGTTCCCACTGCATCCAATGGGCTGTGTCGGATCACCAAGAGCATACGTATCTGCTATCCGGATCGTTTCCGCCAGTGTCTTGGGCATATCCCTCTGGAGCTTCTGCCAGAGCGGGGTGCCATGTCGGCAACCCTGCGCAAACCAAGAAATCGCCTGCTCCTCCACGACACCTTCGCAAGAGTTGCGAATGTTGCTCCACCGAGTTAAGAATTCTCGGTCTGTTTCCCGTTCTTCCTGCTTGCACGCAGCCAGGAGCTGAGGTCGGTTAGGCCTCTTGTAGGTGCTGGAGAAATTACTGTAAAATGCCTCCTCCAAGTCCATCCAAGAGTTGATACTACCCGGCGGTAAGTTGTTCAGCCAAATCCGGGCTGGCCCTTCCAACATGTGCGGGAGATACCGGACCGCCCATCGGCGATTGCCCCCCGCAATGTGCACTGATGATACATAGTCTATCAGCCAATCTTGTGGCTTTGTGTTGCCATTATATGGCTTTGTGCTTCGGCCAAGCTGAAATAACGGCACACTCGGCTCGTTCATGATCCGAGGTCCAAAACATGGAGGACCCGGTGGGCCTTGCTCTTCTAGCTTCTCGGACTGGTAAATTCTATCCAACTTGAGACGCTGATCATCGGATCCAATGCCCGAGGTCCCAGTCTTGATGCAAGTGCATTATCATACGTCTGGTATCCGGCTCGCGCCATAGCCGAATTTCCGTCATCATAGCGGTAACCCGCCTGGCCACCACCTTGCTGTTGCGCTCGCACAATCACTTGCTGCCCAGGAGGACGAGGTGGTTGACCTCGGCCAGCCGAATTGCCCCTTCCAGCTCCCGGGTAACCTCGTCCACCACTGTTTCTACTTTGGCCACCTCTTCCTTGAGCGGCTAGCTGCTTGCCGGCATACTCAGCATCATAGGTCTGCAGCTGCTTGCTCTTACCCGAGTTCACGCTCTGGGCCCGGTCAACTCCGACGTGCGGGGATGACGCCTGCCCCTTGGATCTCTGGCTAACAGCCTTAACCGACACTACTACCGAGAAACACCTGCATCCGGATTAGCTTTCCGGTAAGCCTCATTCTGCCGGTTACACACATCTACTAGCTCATTGACTCTCTCTGCCTGCTTCCGCCAAGCGTCCCCGGTTAGTGTGCTCAACTCGGCTCGCGCTGCCGCTGCAGCCCTAAGATTCTTAGCCGGGGAGCTATACACCGGCTTGCCTGTGCCAGATCTATGACTAGTAGCCTTACTGAGCTCGATCCTGCAGCTCTAGCTAACTCGTCATTGAGGTCCTTACCCCGGTTACGCAACTCGGCTTTCTTGCGTGAGCGATGCACTACAGGAGTAAAGCCATCGGTGATACCATTGGCAGCATTGTACTCTCTCATATCTCTATCAAAGGCTTGCCTAGACTCCACCACTAACCGGGCTTCTTTTTGCAACCTCAGGCGCTCTGCCTCTAGCTGAGCTACAGTGAGCTCTACATCTGCCCCAGGTGCCACTGGCCGAGATAGCTTCTCCAGGACATCCTCTAAGGGAGCCTCCCTACTTGACATGCCAAGCGGGCCAACCGGATCTGGTCTCTCCTTTGGGAACTTCGCTGTCCGAGTCGGCTTGCCAACCGGATCAACTGGCGTGGCCAGCTCCTCGGGCATGCTTTTGCTGGCATCTCCTTTGCCAGCTGCTGCACTTGGCCCGGTCATCATCACCTCCACGCTACTCCCGGGGCGAGCGCTACGCCGTCCGAGAGCTGCGCGGAAAGAGGGAGGATCCTCAGCCACGAGCACCTGCGCCGGGTACTCGCGGACAGGCTCGGTGGCGACGTAGGTGACGAAGCTGCCGAGCGTCATGAGGAAGCCGTCAGCGGGGAAGGGCTTGTTGGCGAAGCACCCCGCGTTGTCGCTGATGAAGTTGAACTCGCCGATCTTGCAAACGAGCCCAGAGAGGACCCGCTCGCCGGAGCCAGACGGTGCCCGTCCGGAAGGAAACCCCAGCCAACGCCACTGCTGCCCCACGGTGGGCGCCAACTGTCGTGGTGGTGTCACGGCAGATGCCATAGGATGGCTTAAGTTGTGGGCTCGCTAGGACGTTGGGGGATCCGGGGAGGGTTTGCGCGCTCACGAAGCACGCATGGAGAACAACCAAGAACTCGCAAGAACAAACAAGAACAAGCAGAACCAAGAAGAAGCAAAGAACACCACGATGTACCCTGCTTCGGGGCCCTCTTGTGGAGGTAACACCCCTACTGCAGCACTAGCCTACTCTCTTTATATCTCAAGTGTTACAAGTACAGAGTGCTCCTTGAGCTGTATGAAGAACAATGGTGAAAGCTCTAGGAAGAAGATGGAGCTTGGGGAAGATATGCCTCTCTCTTTCGCCTCTCTCCTCTGCCCGTCCCTCGCACTGGAGGATGTGGTAGCTTACTTATACACTAACCGAATTACCATTTTGCCCCTGGCTGTGATAATGGCATGGACAAGAGGAACAGGACAAGCCTCTGCCCCCTGTCAATCCAACGGCCGGACTGTCAGGCCCTAGCAGGCCTATCTTGCCACTTTGGGCAATGGCAGGTGTAGCCCACCGGGTCTCGGTCATATCCTCTTTCCCGAATTGGCCGGTCAGCTCCTAGGTTGCTGCGCTCCCAGGAATCCCGTGACCTGACCTGGCCGTCAAGTCCCTAGCAGGCCTATCTTGCCACTTTGGGCAATGGCAGGCGTAGCCCCCCGGGTCGGTCATATCCTCTTTCCCGAATTGGCCAAGTCAGCGCCTAGGGCCTTGCGACCCGGAAAACCTGCGACTTGACCCGGCTGTCTTCTCAGCCTCTGGCAGGAGACCTGCAGGACCCGTGAACCTTTCTGACATTACTTGGCCCTTGTGCAATATCCGGATTACCTTATCCGGGTCCTTCCTGGCCAACCCGGCTACCTTATCCGGATCCTTCCTGACCAACCCGGCTAACTTAGCCGACACTTCTTAATCTGATCTGGTTTGTCTTTACTGGATCCTCCTTGACCTCTTTCCGCACTCCAGCTTGATCGAGGGCTAACCGACTCTGCCAGGAGATCCGGCCCGGGTGACCCGGCTAGAAACTGATCCGGCTAGCTCTTTGCAACACTTAACACCACATCTTTGCCCTACCCGGGGGCAGCCCCCGACAGTCCACCTTTTTGTTCAACGGAAGCGGGAACGTGTATCGTTGGTGAAGCTTCGTGAGGAGGTGTTCGACCAAAGCCTCATTGCCCTTGCTTCTGAGGTCCTTCGTGTTGATCGACATGCTTTCCCGGGCGATGCGCCCTAGTTGCATGTTGTACCCTTTGGCAGGTTTTTCCGGCTCCACTGGTAGGCCACTGGGCGTGACCTTGGTGAACACGTGTGTGACGTTGTCGAGCGCTTGCGGTTTCCGATCCTTCCTTGCCTTCTTCCGCTTAGCGGTCGGGTTGCTATCGGTAGCAACATCTGTGTGGTCGCCACCATCAGTGGTGCTGGTGTCATCCTCCTGACCGGCACTAGCAGCTCCATCTGTGGTTTCGGCGTCCTCCACCTGGTCCTCTTGCTCATTCTCGACGGCCTCCACCTCCTCCTCCATCTGCTGGGACACCTCCCAGAACGACTTGTTGAAATCTCTAGCTTGATCTTCGACGCTCATGTGCTTAGAAGGGCCGCCTTCCGACATGTTTGCACTGCATTAAAAAGAGGCAAAAGGTTAGTACAACAAATATAAGAAAAAAATCGCTTAATTAAGTACTAAGATACCCCGGCCATGCATTAGTCGCAATACCCCATATGTCCTATTTTTAGCAAAGTCATGCCAAAATTCATGAAAAATTTCGGCATGACCTTTGCTAAAAAAGGGACATATGGAGTACCCGAATTTGCCGGAACAGAAGTTAATCGACGTTCCGGCAAACTCAAGGGCCTCTCGGGGTACCTGCAGACATTTCACAAATCATATGTCCTATTTATTAGCAAAGTCATCCCAAAATTCACGAAAAATTTCGGCATGACCTTTGCTAAAAAATGGACATATGGAGTACCCGAATTTGCCGGAACGGAAGTTAATCGACGTTCCGGCAAACTCAAGGGCCTCTTGGGGTACCTGCAGACATTTCATCCACAAACATTTGTGGCCGGCATCTCCGGCCGGCAACAACATCACATAACACAACCACATCTCCGGCCGGCATCTCCGGCCGGCAACAAACATACACATCTCACAAACATACACATACACATCCACATCCACATCATGGCCGCCACTTCTCACCTGAAATCACGCGGAGGTTCTTCTAAATTTCCAACATACGGCAAAATAATGCATTAGTTAATTAAAAATGCATCTTCAAGACAATTAAAAAGTACCAACTTTGGAGGCTTACAAAATTATCAAATCTTGATCCTATTTACAATGTACCTTCATGGATCTCTTGCACTATGTTATTACTTCATGATAAAGCTCAAAAATATTTTTTTGAAAACTTCAAACACCTTAATTCAAGTCAGTTTTAAAGGTATGTTTAAACAGTGACCATATGTTTAAACACCTTAAAACTCAAAATTTTCATCTCCAATCTAACCTAACACTACCCTAGCAACTAACACTAACCTAGCAACTAATACTAACCTAGCAACTAACACTAACTTGGGTTTGGAATTTTAGCAAACACCTAGCTAGCTAGAGGTAGGGGAAGGAGGAGATGAGGGAGAGAGGGGCAGCGCACCTCGGGGAGGGAAGGGAGGCGCGGATGGGCGGTGGAGATGCTCCTCGTGGCGCGGATGGGCGGACGGCGGTGGAGGTCACCGGCGTCGAGGTGCTGCGCGGGCGGACGGGGAGTAGAGTTCGCGGCGCGGCCGGGTCCGAGCGCGGCGCGGGTGGCGGTCCTAGCGCGTGGAGGGGCCGGCGTCGAGTGGTGCGGCGAGTGGGGCAGGTTGGGCGGCCGGCGGCGGCGAGTGGGGCAGGTTGGGCGATGGTGGCGGTTGTCGTGGCTGTCGAAGAGATAGAAAAAGAAAGAGAAGAGAAAGAAAGAGAAGGACGGGCGCGATGGCGGGCTAAACTGATTCTGTGGCGCATCGTCAGCTGGGTGCGCCACAGAATTCCGTGGCTAAAATGACAAAAGGCGTGGCTTGCTACTATGTGACAAGTACACACACATAGCCCAGCGGTTAGCCACTTAATTCGGAACTAGAGGCAGCCAGGTTCGAATCCTGGCTGTCTTATATTTTTTCTTTTAAAAAATATTTTTGGTTAAATTTAAAGAAAAGAATGTCCACACATTGTTAGTAGACCATTATTTTAAATACACACAACATTTAAAAAAAAGAATATGTTTCTTTTGAAAAAATTTTTGGTTAAATTTTAAAAAAAGAATATACACATATATTTTAGGAGACCGTTATTTTGAATACACAATTTTTTTATAAAAAGAATGTGTTTCTTTTGAAAAAATATTTTTGGTTAAATTTTATAAAAAATATACACACATTTTTTAGTAGACCATTATTTTAAATACACAACATTTAAAAAAAAGAATGTATTTATTTTGAAAAAATATTTTTAGTTAAATTTAAAGAAAAGAATATACACACATTTTTAGTAGACCATTATTTTAAATACACACACATTTAAAAAAAAGAATTTACACACAATTTGGTTATATTTATTGAAAATTGGTTATACTTAAATAAAAGAATGTACACACAATTATTAATTAGTAGACCATATTTTAAATATGGTGAGCTTTCTGTGGCGCATTGAACTGGATGCGCCACAACAAGCAGAATTTTCAGTGGCGCATCCTGGTACATGCGCCACAGAAACAATACCCAGGCAAAACGTTGGATGGGGCCCACCATATTTCTGTGGCGCATGTAGCTGGATGCGCCACAACAATTATTCTTTCTGTGGCGCATTGATCTAGATGCGCCACAAAAAGCTTACCATATTTTTGTGGAGGGGGGACCCACCATGTTTCTGTGGCGCACGCCTGTGTATATGCGCCACAGTATTCTGTGGCGCACGCCTGTGTATATGCGCCACAGTATTCTGTGGCGCATTTGGTGTGGTGCGCCACAGAATTGTTTTTGTGGTGCATGGCCAGTTTGGTGCGTCACAAAATGTCGTTCCATAGAAAGGCACTTCCCTACTAGTGGAGTAGTAATTAATAAAGGAATTAAGCATAGATGAAGAAGGTGGTACCTTCTAATATGTGATCCAACCGAAATTGAGGGTCAGGGAATTGCCATGTAGATCCATACTTAATGTGCACAATCGCAAAATTATATGGATCTTATAATACATCTTATTACCTTCCCATTCAACGCATGAGTATATCTTACTAGTACAGCTAACAGGTTGGTGATTGTAAACAATATGAACGTGGCTGCTCTCAACGCATGCCTCCTGTTTTGCATTGCTCATGTATATATAGTACATGTACATAGATTACGTGATCAACACGATTACAACTCAGCTAACAAACTTTGGTATGTTGAATACGTATCCAACGTGATCTCCAATAAGGGCAGCGTTCGGCTGTGTGGCATTACGGTACTCTAACACGCCCCCGCAGTCTGAACTCGGTGGAGCGCCGATGTGAAGACTGGATCGGAATTCCTCAAAGAGTGCCCTCGGCAAACCTTTTGTAAAAATATCCGCAAACTGCGAGGATGACGGAACATGCAGAACTCGGACAGCTCCAATGGCAACCTTCTCTCGTACAAAATGTATATCCAGCTCGATATGTTTAGTTCGCTTGTGCTGCACAGGGTTAGCTGAGAGATAGACTGCACTCACATTGTCGCAATACACAATAGTAGCATCGTCAATAGGCCGGTGAAGTTCCATGAGCAGCTGACGGACCCAACATGATTCGGCGACCGCGGTGGCAACAGCTCTGTATTCCGCTTCTGCACTAGAGCGAGACACAGTAGTCTGACGACGTGAAGACCAAGAAATCAAGTTATCTCCAAGAAACAAGCAGTACCCCGACGTAGAACGTCTGGTGTCCGGACATCCGGCCCAATCAGCATCCGAGTAGGCAATCAATTTATGTGAGGAAGAAGAATGGATGGAAAGACCGAAGTGTAGTGTACCTCTGAGATAACGCAATATGCGTTTGATAAGGGAGAAATGCGGCTCTCTAGGGTCATGCATATGAAGGCAAACTTGTTGTACTGCATACGAGATATCAGGCCGAGTGAGAGTGACATATTGTAGGGCACCGGCAAGGCTCCTATAGAGGAAAGCATCTGAAACAGGGGGACCAGCATCCGCGGAAAGCTTAGCCTTAGTATCAATGGGTGTAGGTACAGGGTGACAATCACGCATGCCAGCGCGAGACAGGACATCGAGAATGTATTGCTCCTGAGAGAGATGAAGCCCAGAAGGTGTACGTGATACAGAAATACCGAGAAAGTGGTGTAATGGACCTAAATCCTTCATAGCAAATTCACCGCTGAGCGAACGAGTGATAGAGGCAAGGAAGGACGGTGTCGAGGCAGTGAGAATAATATCATCAACGTAGAGGAGAAGATAAGCCATGTCATGACCACGTTTGAAAATGAAGAGTGAAGTGTCAGATTTAGACTCGGTGAAACCTAGAGATTTGGCGAAGGTGGCAAAGTGATGGAACCAAGCGCGAGGTGCTTGTTTTAGGCCGTATAGAGATTTTAGGAGTCGACAAACATGGTGCGGATGTTCTGGGTCGATGAAACCCGATGGCTGCTGACTATAGACAACTTCATCAAGATGACCATGGAGAAAGGCGTTTTTAACGTCTAGCTGATGAATAGGCCAAGACTGCCCGATGGCGAGAGAAAGCACAAGACGAATAGTGGCGGGTTTGACCACGGGACTGAAGGTCTCATCAAAATCGACACCGGGTTGTTGAGAAAAGCCACGTACAACCCAACGAGCTTTGTGACGGGCAAGGGTGCCATCGGAATGATATTTATGTCGAAAAATCCACTTGCCCGTGACTATATTGGCGCCGGAAGGTGGTGGAACGAGTACCCAAGTCTTGTTATACATGAGCGCGTCATACTCTTCCTGCATGGCAGCACGCCAGGAGGGATCTCGGAGTGCAATCAAATAGTTAGAAGGCAGAGGAGATGAAACAGTGGCCGAGAGGTTGAGACGATCGATGGGAGGTGGAAGGCGGCCGGTGCGTTGACGTGTGCGATGCACTGGGGATGGCGGGGCTGTAGGCGCAGCTGGGGACGGCTGCGTAGACACGGGAGGCGAGGGTGCCTCGGTCTCAGAATCAAGAGAATGCATAGGTGTAGCTGGATCATTTACGTGAGCTGTTGTTGGTGCGGCATGCATGGTGCGCTGCTGGCCGGAAAAACCATGCATGTTGGGCTGGCCTGGTACGTGAGTTGTAGTAGGTAGGACAGTAGTGGAACGATTGTGTGCAACAGGTAGAATAGGTATTGGATCGAAAATATCTGGGCAAGTCGCCGGAGGTGTAGGAGTAGATGGTGGCTTGTATGGAAAGATGGTTTCGTCGAAAACTACGTGGCGAGAGATAATTATGCGGCGAGATGTGAGGTCAAGGCAACGATATCCACGGTGCCGAGATGGGTATCCGAGAAAAACGCAAGCGGTAGATCGAGGTGCTAGCTTATGGGGAGATGTGGAGGCCGTATTAGGATAACATAAACAAACAAACACGCGAAGATGATCGTATGACGGAAATTCGCCAAACAATAGGTGATGGGGTGTGGAAAAGTTTATGGTAGAAGAAGGTCTTATGTTCAGAAGATATGTGGCTGTATGGAGCGCCTCGGCCCAAAGGGAAGGTGGCATGGATGCTTGGAAAAGTAAAGTACGAAGGACATCATTAGTGGTGCGAATAGCGCGTTCGGCCTTGCCATTTTGTTGGGACGTGTATGGACATGAGAAGCGTAATTGTATGCCATGTGTGGAGCAGAAAGTATCAAGTTTGGTGTTATCAAATTCTCGGCCATTGTCGCATTGCAAGGATAGGATGGGAAGGTTAAACTGGGTTTGCGCATAGGCATGAAACGCTTGAAAGGTGGGGTAAACATCTGATTTGCGACGAAGGGGAAAGGTCCAGAAATAGTGAGTAAAATCATCCACAATGACAAGATAATAACAATAACCAGAGGTACTTGGAATAGGTGATGTCCACAGATCACAATGAATAAGATGGAACGGTCGAATAGTAAAGGTTTTAGATGCTGAAAAAGGTAATCTAACATGACGACCTAACTGACATGCATGACAAAGCGAGTGCCCATCTTTATGGCATGTAATATTTTTGGAATGATGTAGACGCGACATGGTATGATGGCCGGGGTGTCCGAGGCGTTGATGCCAAAGGGCGGAGCTAGCGGTGCTAGTGGCTATGTGAGCGTCAGCAGTGGATGGACGACACAGGGGGTATAGAGGTCCGGAGCTATTGCATCGAACAATCTCGGTTCGAGTGGGTAGATCTCTCATGGAAAAACCAAAAGGATCAAATTCGATAGAACAATTATTATCAGTAGTAAATTGTCGGACCGATACGAGATTTTTGATTATGTTTGGAACAACAAGAATATTACGAAGGTGAAGAGGTTTAGTGGACGAATAGATAGAATGGGAACTTATGTGAGTAACCGGGAGAGAGGCACCATTGCCGACAGTGACAGAGTGAGAAGCAGAAGGTGTGGGAGAGAGGAGATTACCCGCATCGGAAGCCATATGAGATGAAGCACCAGAATCCATATACCAGTCGTTGTTGCCGGCGAACTGCATGTTATTCGCCGCGTTGATAAGGGCCGGGTCAAGATGCTGCTGCCGGTACAGAGTTGGCGTAGTGTGCGGTATTGGCCGCGCCTGGCCGTACGCAGTATAAGCCTGGGGTTGTGCCATACCAGGACATGGTTCAAGAAGTCTTGGAACAGGGCCACGCCAAGCCTGGCGCTGCTGCATGTGTGGCTGCAGCTGCCACCGTGGTGCCGGCTGTTGGTGTTGATGCGCGTGAGTAGGGAGCCCTGTCCACGGATTGTACATCCACGGTGTGTCATGCCGGCGGCTAGGTCCGCCATTGCCGCGGCCGCCTGCGCCTATGATTTGGCTGGATGATTGACCCGTATGGGTCCTTCTCATATATATATACTGGAGATAACTTACAATACAAGTTAATATCTGAACCAAATCAATCTAGAACCTTGAGATCCGCAACTACCAAAACGTACAGATGCTATCTATCTAATATTCCCCCTCGATCTTAACCGTTACAAAGGTTGAGATTGCGTTTTAATCTATCTAGCATCTGTACTGTAACTGGTTTTGTAAAACCATCAGCCAACTGATCTCCCGATGACACAAACCGAACATCAAGTGCTCCCATCGCAACCTTCTCTCTAACAAAATGGAAGTCTACTTCAATATGCTTCGTTCGAGCATGAAACACAGGATTAGCTGTCAAATAAGTGGCTCCGAGATTATCACACCATAACACAGGTGCTCGAGGTTGCATAACTTGCAGCTCCTTTAACAAGGACTGTATCCAAGTGGCTTCAGCCGCCCCATTGGCCAAGGCCTTATATTCTGCCTCTGTGCTAGATCGTGACACCGTAGGCTGTTTTCTTGAACTCCAGGAGATTAAATTCGACCCAAAAAATATCACAAACCCTCCTGTTGATCTTCGACCATCCGGGCAGCCCGCCCAGTCTGCATCAGTGAACACACTGAGAAGAACTGAGTTTGATCGCTGGATCTTGATGCCGATGTTTGTTGTTCCTTTAATATAACGCAATATCCTCTTGACAGCTTCCCAATGGACATTAGTTGGTGCAGAAAGAAATTGACACACTTTATTCACGGAATAAGAAATATCTGGACGTGTCAATGTGAGATACTGGAGGCCACCAACCATGCTCCTATACTTGAAAGCATCTTCAGTATTCAACGGAGTACCACTCTCACGACTCAACTTATCCACAGCAGACATGGGGGTTGAAACACTCTTACAATTCTCCATAAGACCACGATGCAACAAATCCATGGCATATTTGTGCTGAGTCAAAGAAATTCCCCCTGAATTGTAAGCAACTTCAATCCCCAAGAAATAGTTGAGACGACCAAGATCCTTAAGAGGAAAGGTAGCAGAGAGCTGCCGCAACAAAGCATCAATAGCTTGAGAGGATGATCCAGCGATAACTATATCGTCAACATACACAAGCATGTGAATCTGAATATCACCTTGATGCAGAATGAATAAGGAGGTGTCGGCTTTGGAAGGAAGAAAACCAAGCTGATGCAACCTGTCACTCAAATGAGAATACCACGCTCGTGGGGATTGTTTTAGTCCGTACAAAGATTTCTGTAGCTTGCACACATAAGATGGATGCCGAGAGTCCTCAAATCCTGGCGGCTGCTGCATGTAGACGTCCTCATCAAGAAATCCATGCAGAAATGCATTGTTGACATCAACCTGACGAAGATGCCAACCACGGGAGACAGCGAGCGACAACACCAAACGAACGGTAGCAGGTTTGACAACGGGACTAAACGTATCCTCATAATCCACACCAAACTGCTGTGTGAAACCACGTGCCACCAATCTTGCTTTATATTTATCAACAGAGCCATCTGGATGATATTTCAGCTTGAAAACCCACTTGCTGCCAACTACATTTGTACGAGGAGGACGAGGAACAAGGACCCATGTCTTGTTCTGCTGAAGAGCTGCGAATTCTGTCTCCATAGCCGTGCGCCACAATGGTTCAGTCAGGGCCTGATGATGAGAAGACGGCTCGGCAAAGAACGCACGCCGATACGGGTTGTAGCGAACGGTGCCATCTGTGAACTTCTTCGGACGGGAGTGTCCTGTCTGAGCACGAGTTCGTGCGACGGGCGCTGGAGGAGCAGATGGTTGGACACGAGTGCGTGCGACGGGCACGCGAGGAGTCGTTGTGACGGTCGGCTGCACTGGTGAAGACGGTGCCTCCTGATCAGACACAGAAGTCCTCTCCGGCGAGACAGATCCTGACGCAGGCGAGCCAGGGGAGTGGGCTGTCCCAGCAGCAGCCGAAGGAGCCGACGCGGCTGAGCGAGATGGTGACGCCGGCCCACTAGTGCATGGCGCAGTCCCAGTAGTGCATGATACAGGTACGTCGATCAACGGAGGCTCGGGACCTGTAGGCACGGTGCTGTGAACAGGAAAAAGCAAGGTTAAATCATATCTGCTCACATGATCATTCACAATAACGGGCTCAGACTGAGGAAAAAGAACAGATTCGCTCAAAGAAGTTGGTGTGGTGGACGAATTTTGGGCAGCAAAAGGAAAGAACGTCTCATCAAAAACAACATCCCGGGAAATATAGAGACGACCAGTAGAGCGGTCCAAGCATTTGTAGCCTTTGTGCATGGAGCTGTAGCCAAGAAAAATGCACAACTTAGAACGAAAATCAAGTTTGTGGCTATTGTACTTACGGAGGCTGGGCCAACACGCACATCCAAAAGTTCGAAGAAACGAGTAATCGGGTGTAATATGAAGAAGACGTGTAATAGGAGGTGAATTTTGTGTGGTGCGGCTAGGCATACGATTTATCAAGTAACATGCTGTCAAGAAAGCTTCATCCCAGTATCGAACTGGAAGAGAGGAATGTGCGAGAAGAGTAAGACCGGTCTCAACAATATGCCTATGTTTTCTTTCAGCTACTCCATTTTGCTGAGATGTGTGGGGGCATGAAACACGATGAGAAATACCGGTGGTTTGGAAATAGCGATGCAAACGATGATACTCGCCACCCCAGTCAGACTGGACAGCGCGTATTTTGGAGTTAAGAAGACGTTCGACATGATGCTGAAAATTATAGAACACTTGCTCGACATCAGATTTGTGTTTAATGAGATATATCCAAGTATACCTACTATAGTCATCGATAAAACTCACATAATATTTAAAACCACCCGAGGATGCAATAGCAGGGCCCCACACATCAGAATGCACAAGTTCAAGAGGAGTGGAAGACACACGACTAGAATTATTATAAGGGAGTTGATGACTCTTTGCACGCTGACAAGCATCACATACCGACACATCTGACTCATAGGAAACTGCTAATTTATTTGTCTTAAGAATAGAACGAGCAACTACAGACGATGGATGACCAAAACGTTGATGCCACCGAGACGATGGAACCTTGACACCGGACATGGCACGACGGGTAGGAGACGTAGAGGAGGACCGTTGAAACGGAATTGGGTGATCGACCTATCAATCTGATACCATGTAAACAATATGAACGTGGCTGCTCTCAACGCATGCCTCCTGTTTTGCATTGCTCATGTATATATAGTACAGGTACATAGATTACGTGATCAACACGATTACAACTCAGCTAACAAACTTTGGTATGTTGAATACGTATCCAACGTGATCTCCAATAAGGGCAGCGTTCGGCTGTGTGGCATTACGGTACTCTAACAGTGATGATATTACACTCAAACATGTCAATGTCAAAGTAAGTCCACGGTGAGGTGCGGCACACGATCATGCCAAAAACAGAACATTACATTCCGTCGTGTCAAAAATCCATCAACCTTTGAAAATGCGCGTCTATCATTCTGATTCTACCAACTCGATCACCAAGAACAGATAGGACACAACTCTACAACTTACACTTATTATGATGACTCGTCGAAGACATAAACAAATCACTCGACTAAACAGAGGGTGCAAAATACCATTCCAACTCTACCAGCCTTGTCATCTCGCATCGCCGCATCTCCAAGTCGCAAACTCTCAGAAAAAAACTTTGCTGGAGTGATTCATGCTATATTTGTTCATCTGCGGCAACAAATGGTGAACACGATTGCCAACCCATACCGAGGTGAATAGCTAGCTCTCTAACAGTTCTTCCAGGGGATTCAAAAGTTACCTGATTCTATGTTCCTGTTCTCTGATATCCTTTAGCGGAACATGAACATCAGCAAGAACGTTGACAGCATAGACAACCTAAAGTAAGTTTTTAGCTCCTGCATTCCGAGGTCGACGCCTTCAAATGTTCTATCCTCACAGCCGCTCTTTTCATTTGTGTTTCTCTCCAATATCTCCCCTCCCATGGGGACCAACTTATCCAGTGCTCCTTGGAATACTACCCGACTATATCGGGTAGTATTCGCAAACCTTCCTCCAAAAGTATGAGAAACGCCATGCAGCACTTGTTTATGACTCTCTGGAAAGAAAACTCTGATATGAGACGTAAGGCCACAATAAGCATGTAGATGACAAGATTTACATACATCAAACGTTGTCTTGTTGACAGGGTTAATCATTATGAAGCATTCTTCGGTGGATTCTTTATTATCTTCATATATCTGAATAGCAGCAATGTGATGAGTCCTCAATAAAATGCAACTAGTACCACTCAGACACTATCTTCGGCCTTTTATAGGAGGCAATTATCACGACTTCGGAGTCGGGAGTCCGACTACCGGTTGAAGCTTGAGGTTGACAGGATTAACTTCAACAAGACCTTCATAAATTACTACTTCAACCAAACAAGAATCCACCAAGACTCGACACTAACCCGACTATGAGGAGTCAATCCCGAGATAAGGCCTTGACGTACTCGGGGGCTAATGACTACGGGGTTACTGTCGGGTAGCCCTAACAAGCAGAAAAAGAGGACCAAATCAAAGGTGAAGCTCAAGAAGGCTAGGAGGCCCATGACATGAGCAAGAATGTCACCCTGGACCAGACCGAGATCTTCAGACCAGCTAGGAGGGGGCGGTTCCTTGAGGAGCCGAATGGCAGAATCGTCAAATCTTACACAAGAAGCGGACTCCTAGGGGCGGTTTCTTGAGGAGCCGAATGGCAGAATCGCAAACGTTACACGAGAAGCCGACTCCTTCAAGCGACATCATGAAATCTAGCATTGCCAGTAATCAAGACTTAAGTTACTAGTCGATGCCACTTTGTATTGATTTCCCATTATCGGCAAGGTAGTGGCTCGCTAATACCCATTATCGCCATCACTGTACCCCGACAAGTTCTTTTTGACCCGAAACATATAGTAGTCATTTGTACAAGTCCCGAGGGACACCATACACAAGCATGAGTCTCAGCGAGGGGCCAATCCTTGGTAAACCGGGCCGAAAGGATTTCGAGAAGAATGATAGATAATGGAATTGACTCAACATACCATAGACATTAGTGGGAATAACAATTGAAATGACGTTTCCAATATCATGACAACCAAACACATTGAGTATGGAATCTCGATTGAATCACATGATTCTAGCCTAAAATGATGGCTTGAAAATCAAGAGTTCAAGAGTTTTTTTTAACTCCCATATTCACTCCTCTTCTCTATGCGTCATCTTTGTCATTTTAAAATCATCTCTTGTCCCTAGGAATATATCTCTAATGGCTTGAAAATTTTCTGTTTTAAAGTGGGAGCCAAGAGCATGCTTAAGTAAGTTGATTGAGCTGGGGTACAAACTTTGCAGTCCAATAACCAAAGAGGAATGGAATCGGCCTGAGTGCTCATTATGTTATTGTAAAAGGGAGTTAAAATTTTCTCTCTTTGCATCTTGAGAATGCTAGTGCGATACTGCGGTGCACCATCATGCATGACGCTGTCAAAAAAAAGATGACGTGTGGAATATTATTCGATTCATAGCTCGAACCCCACCTGCGTGTGAAAATATATGACGCCGGGCACAGGGCCCTAGTTTCAGTTTCAGTTCAACAGGCACCACTCGGTCAACAACCATTCTGAGAGTCTCTCCTCCTCGTCGCCGAGCACCATGGACGCCGACTGGCGGCCCACGCAGGAGTCTGACCCGGCCGGAGGCGACTGGCGAGCCGAGCTCCAGGCCGAGGCGCGCAGCGTGATCGTCAATAAGATGTATGGACTAATCGATTCGATTTGATTTGATTTCCCCTCCCTCTAATCGTTATCAATTCGACCCTTCCTCCGCCTTTTTGGTTTCCCCCAAATACATGTAGACTCGAAGCTCTGAAGAAGCATCTGCAAGTATCAGAGTCAGAGGAGCTGGACGAACTTCAGAAAATCGCTCTGCGATTCGAAAAGGAGATCTATACATCAGCGACCGACCAGGTAACTTCGTATCTGCTTGGAGAACACTTGGAGCACATCCCAGTTACATGAATGATAGACCAGAACGCTGACAATGATCTTGGTTATTATCGGTCACGTGTTGAATCTTGTAGCGTCGCACCCTGAGTGAGTTACTCTATACAGTTCATGTTTGTATGCTGAATCACCTTCTCCACCATTCGCAAAAAAAAAAGAATCACCTTCTCCACCATGCTAAACTGCTACTCACACCACAACTGTACTCTATTATTCTATTAGTAATTTGGTGTGTTTTTTTTTTCCCATTTCTCAGTCTGATTATTTGAGGAATATTTCTCTGAAAATACTCTCTATGGAGACGGGGACACAACAGGCTCGTGGAAATGCTCAAGTGATTCTAAATCAAAACAACAACGGTCAAGGTACAGTATACAGTAAACTGAATGTTGTGGATTTTTATGATCTTTGCTTATATGACAATCTTTTTACTGCATCAAGTGCTGAGAAAATGTGCTTTATTGTATTAAATCAACCTTCACCCACTCCAGCATGATGTATACTCCCTCCGATCCGAAAAAAGCGTCGCACGTGCGTTATATACCTATACGTACCAGTTGAACTAGCTACGTTGTTTTGTCCCGACAATTTTAACGGATCGGAGGGAGTAACAATTTTGCATCTAGTTAATGTGTGTGTCAATAGTTGTTGAACCCCGTGTGTTTATCGTCATGGTAAGTTGACTAAGCTGACCCTTTTTTTGACATTGTACGCCCACAGGCATACATTACTTGTATTGATAAAAGTATTGATACATAGATGGCACGAATATAAGCAACATAAAACTAGGAGAAAACAAGCGATTAAACTACTGCAAACTGCCATCACCGCAACTACCAATCATCCACGTCTTTCGTCGTCGCCAAAGAAGAAGAACACCAGCAGTTGGTCCAAATCTTGACGCCGAAGAAACCCCTTGCCATAAGGCGTTAATGAGCCGCAATAGCCACCAACCCCGTAAGGCTGGATCTATCCCGCTAAAGAACATCGGCCGGAGGGCTCCTCCGAGCCTTTTCAACGTCGGATCCGGGGCCAACGCCACCCCATCCTTGAACAGGCGGCCGTATCCCCCACCATCTTCCGCAGATTCACAACAGTCAGCACCGCCGTACTCCAAGAGCAGCCCCTTCCCACTGTCACACCTAGACGCAACGTCAAATTGAAACTGCTCCAACAGCTTGGACTCCACAAGCCTCTCGCCGGCGCCAGCAACACCTCCAACGAGCAGGAGTAAGGGCTAGAAGACCATTATTCCTACGAGCACCATCGAAATCTTCCCCACCATGACGCTGACAGAGGAAACACGAAACCTAAAAAACTTAGTACGAAAACACCACAAGAACGAGAGCGGGAGCTCCCCTCCCCCTCGTGCCGCCAAGACGGCGAGCGGAGGGGAAGGGGAGTGACGGATCGCCGGTGGGGAACTCTGGCTGTGGTACTTGTTTTCACCATATTTAATTCTTTGATTTGTGAAAGTTTTTTACTGTAAAGTGCTACTCTGCATAAACGTTGCAATCTGACATCTAATTCATTGTTGTCTCTATACGTTTTCAACAGCAAGTGCACAAGTTTTCCAATTGCCCCTGCATCCGACCGTACAATGTACTTGTAGCTTGTTATTTGTCTATTCATTGTATCGTGGTACTATTTCACAACCTTGCTTTTTATGCAGCATCTGCAGACTCTACTGCTCAAACAGGCCGTGCAGGTGATTGGCAAGAGGAGATATATCAGATGGTATAAGACATTCTATTGATATCATCCCCTTTTGGCACTCCCTTTCTTGGAGTTTTCTAAAATTCATAGACAGTGGCCCCTAGAAGAAAGACATTAAGATTGCCCTGATTTACATTGTTAGAAGCTGAAACAACATGCCATGTTGGATGTTGGGGCTTTTTAATTTTGCATTTCATGTTTCCCATCTCTTCCGCATTTGGTTTGTGTTCCAACTAACTCCTGGAATAAGATTGCCCTGATTTACATTGTTAGAAGATGAAACAACATGCCATGTTGGATGATGGGGCTTCTTAATTTTGCATTTCATGTTTCCCATCTCTTCTGCATTTGGTCTGTGTTCCAACAAACTCCTGGAATTGGAACCAACCAGAATTTCATACAAGAACACAATAGTCTGTTGTCAAGATGCACTACATTATGACAGTCTTCTACTATGATATATATTACATTTATAAGGAATTATGTATGAATGTGGGCTAAGGAGCATACAGCTATACACTATACAGTGTGTTAGTATCTAGATGTAGTAAAGCCACAAGGCAGTTAGCGGTCTTTATTAAAGCCTTTTTTGAATGGGCATCATAAGTTCTTTTGTTTTAGATTTGTATACTTCTAATAGCTACTTGAAATATCTTGCTGGTGCCATATTTACTGACTTCAATGACAAACCATGGTGTTCTGTTTTCATCTCTATAGCGTCTGCACCAAATTTATGTGTATGTGGTCTTTGTTTTTGACAGATTAAAAGCTTGAAGGACCAATACTTTGCAAAACTCAATGAATTGTTCAATAAGATCTCTCTGAAGCTACAGCATGTGGAAAGCATCATACCACGTCAAGTGCCATCTGAGCAGTATGAAAGAATGAAAAGCTTTAAAATAATGATCGACCGTATATTACAGTTTCTTCTGCAGAGTAGCAAGAGTAATATCCAATCTTCTATGAGGGACAAAGTTCCTCAATATGAGAAACAGATCATCAGTATCTTGAATTCACAAAGAAAGAAGCCAGTGCAACCACAAATACAGCAACAACTCCTGCAGGTGCAAATGAACCATTATAAAGGTTGTTCCCTCAACGAATCTGCAGTTTTTAAAGTTGTAGGACTAACTTGACACCCCTCCAGTAGTTGTATGATCTGTTATGCACTTCACTCTTTTTTTAACTGAACTATGGTGGATTGAAGGATAGCCCATGTTGACCTAGCTAGCCCTCCAGTAGTTGTATGGTCTGTGACTTCTGTTTACCATGTTGTGTTTTCTTTTTTTGTGGAAAATTTTGCTGGAAAATGCTGCTGTGCAATAATCATGTTGACTAAGCTGACCCTATTGATCTTCTGTGATTGTTCACCATGTTTGGTCCTTTGATTTGTGGACGTTTTTGCTGTTAAGTGCTACTCTGCATAAACGTTACTATCTGGCACCTAGTTCATTGTTGTCTCTATACGTTGTAACAGAAATTGCATATGTTTTCCAATAGCCTCTGCATCCCATCCTACAATGTACTTGTAGCTTGTTATTTGTTGGTTTATTCATTTTATCGTCGTACTCTTTGACAACTTTGCTTTTTATGCAGCATCTGCATCTGCAGACCCTGCTGCTGAGACAGGCCATGCAGGAGCAGGTGATTGGCAAGAGGAGATATATCAAATGGTAAGACATGATATTGATATCATCCTTTTTGATATTCCCTTTTTTTGGAACTTCTTAAAATTCATAGGCTGTGCCCCCTAGAAGAATGAGGTTGAGATTGTCCTGATCTAGATTGTTAATGATAAAACACCACGCCATGTTGGATGTTTGGGCCTTTTACTTGCACTTCATGCTGTCCATCGCTTTTTTAGGGCTGTGTTCCAACAAATTCATGGAATTGTAACCAACCAGAATTTTATATAAGTAAACAATAGTGTGTTGGTGCATTGCATTCGGACAGTCTTTTTATAAGATACCTATCATATGTATAGGGGATTCTGTATGAATGCGGGCTATGGAGCATACAGCCAAACAGAATGTTAGTAACTACTAACTAGATGTAGAAAAGTCAGAAGGCAGTTTTAGTAGTCTTTATTAAAGCAATTTTATTTAATCGGCATTCCAGGTTCTTATTTTGTTTTATAATTATATGCTTCCAGTATTTACCTTGCTAGTGCCATATTTGCCAACTTAATGACAAATCATGGTCTGTTAATTGCTCTGTTTTCATTTTTATAGCTTCTGCATCAAATTTATGAGTATGTGGTCTTTTTTTTACAGCTTAAGAGCTTGAAGGACCAGCACTTTGCAGAACTCAGTGAACTGTTCAATAAGATCTCTGTAAAGCTACAGCATGTTGACAGCATCATACCACGTCAAATGCCATCTGAGCAGTATGAAAGAATGAAGAGATTTGAAATAATGTTGGACCTTGTACTACAATTTCTGCAGATTAGCAAGAGTGCTATCCAACCTGCTATGAGGGAAAAAATTCCTCGATACGAGAAACAGATCATCAGTATCTTGAATTCACAAAAAAGGAAGCCACGGCAACAGTTCCAGCCACCTGCAGAAGAGCCTCCTAATTCTTGCATTTCGCAGCAACAACAGCCTGCCCGAAGTTTGCTGCAGCATGATAGTCATTCTAATCCTCAAGCAAGTTTGTCAAGCATGGGCACTGGATTACAGTCCTCTTATACAGCTGCTGATTTCCGGCATGTACCTGTGCCTCCAACAACAAACTTCAGTGTATACACACAGGAAAATGGTGCAGCCATACAGCGGCCGGCAGGCTCTCATTTGGAGGCTTCTCAAGGAAGCAGTTCCATTTCCTTGCAGTCTGGTTTGGTGGGTACCGGGATACGACAGGGAAGCACTTGGCCGATGCAGGTTCCAATGAATCCTCAACTGCAGACAGGCGTGTTATCTCACGACTCAATGAGCATGACACAACCTGATGCTAATTCCATGCAAGCAAATGCAAGGGGGTGGGCGGACCTCTCTGGTCCGAGGAAACACGTGCCGAAGCGGAGTTGGCGTGACGCCTTTTGATTCTGTTTTTTGAACAAACTAGGACTTCTTTTTGGCAATTGCGTCTTGTTTGGATTGAATTTGAGATGGGGCTTGATCCATTTTTAGATGCCTAAGATAAAGTTTCTAAAAAAGTCAAAGTCAGAGCTATCTCAGCCCCGAACCGGAGTCCAAAACTTGATCTGGAGTTTCTGTTGGACCTGAAGTGGCAGAAGAGAACTTGTACAACAATTTATATCGGATTGCTTAATATTTTCTTGTAGATAACTGGATCTTTGGAAATACAAATCGATGAACAGATTGCCTAAAAAAACAGTGGATGAACAGATCCACTAAGGTATACGGAAGTTGCAAGCCTATTGTTCACAACAGTGATATAAGAACATTGGATTTTTATTTGGATGGTCGGTGGGAAAGCTCAAATTTAAATATACCATGTTTCATCTTACTTCCTGCAACTCCTTCTCTATATTTGCCTATAATTAGATGAAATATCTATAAGGTCGACCTTTTGTGAGCTCTGTATATCTACATATAATCAGATGAATTAATTATGAGGTCGACCGCATGTGAGAATGTTTAGAACCCTGCCAAATATTGGGGTGGATTCCATGATTTACCCTGTTGGTTATTGTAATTTGTAAGTGCAAACATTTTTCTGATTCCATTTTGCAACACAAGAATTATGGTGCAACACGTGGGGGTTTAAATGAAAATGTGTTGTTAAATCCATTATGTTAAGGCAAGAATTAATCTTCTTTCTCGTTGTCGCCTCTCTGGTATGTCAATTGTATTGATCTACTTTATATAGATAATTGTTTACATGACCTGTAACATTCTAAAGATTTTATAAACTAATATTACAGTAGTGTTTTATTGTGTGAAAAACATAAGGTGCTTCATTGCAGAATAATATAATTTATAAAGGAATTAAGCATAGATGAAGAAGGTGGTCACTTGTAATATGTGATCCAACCGAAATTAAGGGTTGGGGAATTTCCATGTAGATCCATAATGTGCACAATCGCAAAATTATATGGATCTTATAATACATCTTATACCTTCCCATTCAACGCATGAGTATATCTTACTAATACAGCTATAACAGGTTGGTGATGATATTACACTCAAACATGTCAATGTCAAAGTAAGTCCATGGTGAGATGCGGCACTCGATCATGCCAAAACAAGTCGATGATGACGCGAAACATACGTTCGTTGGGACACCCAAGAGAAAGGTATGAAGTAGTGCAGCAGCAAATTTCAATTGAAAACAATACAAAAAAATTATCGAACCAGTAGGAATTGGAAGAGATTCAACACGGTGTCAACAACTGCGCCGTTGAAATGTTGTTGACGTGGATCTGCACACAACACAATCAAACTACTTTGCCCCAACGAAACAGGAAGGTTGTCAATCTCTATAAACATGGTGGTGTGGAAAATAAATGTAAATGCAAAAATGGACAGCGAGCAAGTAAATGCAAAAATGGAAGGTGTTTTTATAAGTGTAAAAGAATGACCGGAGTCCACAGTTCACTAGTGTTGTCTCTCCATAAACAGATAAACAGACATGTTGGGTAAACAAATTACAGCTGGGCAATTGACAAATGGCAAAGGCATGACAATGCATATTATGACAAGATAAAGTTCACTGTAGTATTTATTCAGCATTACAACAAGATACATAGACCGTTTGGTAGCTGCATCTATGACTAATAATCCACCCTCAGGTGTCTCCCGCAGGTATTAAGTTGCAAGTAACAGATTATTGCAATAAGCAAAGTGTGTAATGTAAACAATGCAAATGACATGTAGACATAGCATAGTTGTTTTCTCTCTAGTGGTAACAGCACATCCAGAGACTTAGTCGTTTCTGTCATTCGAGCCCAGGCAACCGGAGACATGAACCCACTATCTAGCATAAATACCCTTGCTTGGAGACACTAGCATCTACTTGGTCAAATCATCTACTAGTATCGGAGAGCATGCAAGAACATAAATAAAGCATATAGATAGATAGATGAACAAACTTGATCATAACTTCACAATTCATCGGATCACAGCAAGCACAACATGTAGCATTACATAAAAGATGATCTTGATCAGTTTAGGCAGCTCACAAGATCTAAACATGATATCACAAATTGGAGAGACTACCAACTAGCTACTGCTATGAAACCGTAGTCCAATGGAGAACTACTCACACATCAGTCCAGAGGCAGGCATGGCGGTGTAGAGCCCTCCGGTGATGATCTCCCCCTTCGGCAGAGTGCCGGGAAGAGCTTCAGAACCCTTCCGAACTAGGGTTGACGACGACGGCGGCGACAAATCTTTTCATGGAATTGTGTTCGGGTACTTAGGATGTGTTTGGTTTTAGAATGGGGTGGAATGGAATGGAACCATTCCACACCTGGGGGTCATCCGTGCATTTGGTTTTGGGATGGAACGGAACGAAGTCATTCCTCCGAAGCGAATATTCGCGTGAGATGCGGAACCTACTCGTTCGACCAAATCGGTCGAACGGAGTGGAACGAGGGCTAATCATCACCGCGTCCGCATCAAACGAAAAGAAAAAAAAGCATCTCACCGCCCACCCTCAACCCTATCCTCTCCTCTCGTCCCCGCACACACCCTCCCGCTGCGCGCCATCACACTCACCCGCGCGGGCGCCGCCGGCAGGCACGCACGCACGCACACGAGCACCGGTGGCGGAGGAAGCGGACGACGCGGCGGCGGTTCTGCTGGGCCGGAGCAAGCAAGGACGACGGGAAGCAGTGGAGCGGCAGGACCGGAGCTCGCAGGACCAAGGAGGGGCGGCGGCGGCGACAAAGCAGGACCAAGGAGCGTCGCCGGCGGGACGACAAGGAGTGCATCGAGCAGAGGCGGCGGATCTGTGCGTCTCCCGTTGCAGGCAGGAGGCCCGGAGGCGTCCGGCGATTCCGACAAGTCCAAGTCGGAGATCAACGATGAGGAGGGCGGCAGCGAGGTGAGATCCATCGACCCTGTCCCTCACAATCTCCTCTGCTGTTTACCTTACCGATTCGTTCGTCTGAACTTCTGATGCCCTGAACACTGACGCAATTCTCTGAAACTTCGTGTGTGCAGAACGACGAGTGATGCGTCCCAGCAATCAACAATTCTCTGAAACTTCGTTTGTTTCCGTCTCTGTCGTCTATATCTATCCATGTACCCGTGGCTTGTGTTAACCGTCTCAGAGATCAATATATGGTAGTCAAGAAACTGATGAAACAAAATGGTTGCTTGAGTTCTTGCCGGTTGAAGTGCTGGGTGTTTACTTGCCGGCTGTGTTGTGGTCTTTTTTGCTGTGATGGGAATGCTCTGAATTTTGTTTTATTTGTTGTTATTACCTCTGATCCTGGCTCTTGCAACTTGCAAGATTTGTTCAGTTGGCAGAGAAGATTTGTTGTTATTACCTCTGATCTGGCTCTTGCAATTCTGTTTATTGCTGCAATAATTAACAAGGTGCTGTCAAAATTTTGATTTACACAAAGACACATACGAGTTGGCAACCTCGCCATTCCTGTCAAATAAGGTGACTGGAAGCTGATTCTAGCAATTCCATTCCAGAACCAAACACAGGGTTGGAACCATTCCATGACAATTTTCTGGCAAAACCAAACACAGGAATGGAACGGTTCTATTCTGCTGGAATGGAATGCACTCCGTTCTAAAACCAAACACATCCTTAGGTTTTTCTAGACGAGTGGAATATATAGGCGAAGATGCGGCGCGAGGGGCCACCCGAGGGCGCCAGACGACCCCTCGGCGCGGTCCCATCTTTTGACGCGCCGTGGTGGCATCTGGGCCTCCTGGGTCGCCTCCTCGGCTGCCCTTTGGACTCCTTCTTCGTATCTTCGTAAAACTTGTCCCCATAAAATTTCGTCCAATTCCGAGAATATTTCCCGACTAGATTTTCTGAAATAAAAAGACAGCAGAAAACAGGATCTGGCACTGTGTCATCTTGTTAATAGGTTAGTTCCAAACAATTCATAAAATTAATATATAATGCAAATAAAACATGTAGCATGTGTTATAAAATAAGGATGGAACATCAAAATTATAGCTATGTTTGAGACGTACCAGTGGACGACTGAACATTACATTCAGTCGTGTAAAAAATCCAGCAACCTTTGAAAGGTGCGGCTATCATTCTGATTCTACCAACTCGATCACGAAGAACAGATATGGACACAACTTTACAACTTACACTTATGATGACTCGTCGAAGACACAAAAAATCACTCGATATTCAGCTAGTACCTAAACTCTACCAGCCTTGTCATCTCCCATCGCCGCATCTCCAAGTCGCAAAAGGGCAAAAAGTTCCTCCCAGAAACGAACTTTGCTGTAGTGATTCATGCTATACTTGTTCATCTGCGGCAACAAATGGTGAACACGATTGCCAACCCATACCGAGCTGAATAGCTAGCTCCCTCACAATTCTTCCAGGGGATTCAAAACGTCACCTGATTCTCTGTTCCTGTTCTTTGATATCCTTTAGCGTAACATGAACATCAGCAAAAACGTTGTTTTCACATCTGTTTCTCTCCAATATATCTCCTCCCAAGTCCCATGGAGACAGTGCTCAAAATACTACCCGACTATCGGGCAGGATTCGCAACCCTTACTCGAAAATATGACTCTCTCGAAAGAAACCGTTATATCAGATGTATGGCCACAATAAGCATGTAGATGACTAGATTTGCATATATCAAACGTTGTCTTGTTTGGCAGGGTTGATCATTATGAAACAATCGTCGGTGGATTCTTTATCATCTTCATATGTCTTAATATAAGCAATGTGATGAGTCCTCAATAAAATGCAACTAGTACCATTCCCCATTCGACACTATCTTCGTCCTATTATAGGAGGCAATTATCATGACTTAAGAGTCAGGAGTCCGACTACCGGTGGAAGCTTGAGGTTGACAGGATTGAAGATTATATATATCAAGCTCGACCTTGAGACAAACAAGACCATTAACTTCATCAAGACATTACACTATTAGAAAATGGGCCTTCCGTCCGGAGCTTTAGTCCCGGCCGTGTTTGGACCCGGGACTAATGTGAGCATTAGTCCCGGTTCCAACGGCTAGGATGCCGCAAGGGGCACGACCAGCTTTAGTCCCGGGTCAAACGGGACCTTTAGTCCCGGGTCAAACGGGACTAAAGATAGACCTTTAGTCCCGGTTGGAGACACCAACCGGGACTAAAGGGGTTGCGGCAGGCTGCGGCCGTTGCATTTAATATGGAATAATTCATATCTTTAAATCCGTAAATCAAAATTTAACAAATAAAATTTCTAAATGGAATAGAAAAATGAGAAGAATCCAAATATGACAACTATATCATCTTTTGCATCACAAAAACTCATTTAACTAGGCGAAATTACTTTCAAAAAATTCGCATAAACTCATTTTTGCCACTTAGAAAAAGGAAAATGATATTTATAAAAATAATTTGAAAAATCCCTTCGGAACCATTGTTTCCTATACCAAGATACACCTATTTGTCGAATATAAGAACTTTATCATAAACTATGCCGTGGGAATGGTCATAACTTGGTCATTTGGCTTGAAACTTATAGATGTTTATACATGATAGGCCTTTTTGTGAAGATTGTTTTTGAATAATTTGTCAAAAATCAAGTTTATCATTTTTCATAACAACTAGTACACATAAAAGGACTCCATGCCAGAGGATATCTCTTTTTGAGGCTTTTTCATTTTATTAGATTTTTTTTCAAAAAACGGTCAAAATGGCCACCATGACTATTCATCGAAAGAGGTCAAATTCTCTAAAACTATCGATGTTTCTGTGAAATAACCACTAGTTGTGTACCTTAAAATGATTTTAAAAAAAATATTCATACCAAATTGTCAAACACTTGTAGTTCAAATTTGGATTACTTTCGGAAAATCAGCATAAACTCTTTTAACTAGGCGAAATTAGATAGAAATCAAGAACATTCCTAATACTTGGAGATTATCCATCAAATGTGGACTACTCTTTGTGAGAATTAGATGGGTGCCATTTTGCACCATATTTTTTGTACTTGGTTCACAAAAAAAGTCATTTTTGCCACTTAGAAAAAGGAAAATAATATTTACTAAAATAATTTGAAAATTACCTTCAGAACCATTGCTTCCTATACCAAGATACACCTATTTGTCGAATATGAGAACTTTATCACAAACTATGCCATGGGAATTGCTATAACTTGATCATTTGGATCCATGCTAGAGTTTTTTTTTCATAGCAAGTTTATCGAAGTGTCTGTGATGCAAAAGATGATATGGATAGCATATTTGAATTCCTCTCGTTTTTCTAATCGATTTAGACATTTTATTTGTGAAATTTTGATTTACGGATTTAAAGATATGAATTATTCCATATTAAATATTATTACATAATCACTGTTATTTATTCAAAAAATATTATTACATAATCATTGTTATTTATTCAAAAAATATTATTACATAATCATTGTTATTTATTCAAATAAATTTTGAAAATTTAAACAATAAAAAAGTGTAACATCATGACCCAGGGGTTAATATGATTGATATGATACTAATATCAGAAGTTCTAACTTCTCATTTGAAAGCTAATTTGGAAGGAACTTAAAATTTAAGCGTGCTTGGGCTGGAGCAATTTGAGTATGGGTGACCGAATGGGAAGTTTGACCAGTTTAAGAACTTTGACCTGAGATTAAGTGTATAATTAGAGATTAAGTGTGTGGCTAAGTGGGAAATTTCGGAATAGAATTAAGAATAGAATTAAAAAAAACTCCCGGTTTGTGGAGCAGTCCTTTAGTCCCGATTGGTAACACCAACCGGGACTAAAGGTCCTCCAGCCCCAGCGCTCCACCGCAGCCACGTGGAGGACCTTTAGTCCGGGTTTGTGACCAACCGGGACTAAAGGACGGGGCCTTTAGTTCCGATTGCGTAGACCCAGTTGGAAAACCGGGACTAAAAGCCCTTCCCAACCGGGACTAAAGGCCCTTTTTCTACTAGTGTTAATAAATTACTACTTCAACCAGACAAGAATCCACCAAGACTCAGACACTAACCCGACTATGAGGAGTCACTCCCGAGATAAGGCTTTGACGTACTCGGGGGCTAATGACAACGGGGTTACTGTCGAGTAGCCCTATCAAGCCGAAAAGAGGACCAAATCAAGGGTGAACCTCAACAAGACCAGGAGGCCCATGACATGAGCAAGAATGTCACCCTGGACTATACTGAGATCTTCATACCAGCTAGGAGGGGCGGTTCTTTGAGGAGCCGAGTGGCACAATCATCAAACATTACACCAGAAACCGACTCTTTCAAGCGACGTCATGAAATCTAGCATTGCCAGTAATCAAGACTAAAGTTAATTAGTAGTTGACGCCACTTTGTATTGATTTCCCATTATCGGCAAGATAGTGGCTCGCTAATACCCATTATCGCCATCACTGTACCCCGACCACGCCCCCTATATAAGGCATGGCCTGAGGTCCATCGAGGACAAGTTCTTTTCGACCCGAAACATATATAGTAGTCATCTATACAAGTCCCGAGGGACAACATACACAAGCAGGAGTCTCAGCGAGGGGAAAATCCCTAGGTAAACCCGGGCCGAAAGGATTTCGAGAAGAATGATAGAGTTAGATAACGGAATTGACTCAACATACTATAGCCATTCGTGGGAATAACAATTGAAATGACGTTTCCAATATCATGACAACCAAACACATCGAGCATGAAATCTCGATTGAATACCATGATTCTAGCCCAAAATGATGGCTACGAAACAAGTTCAAGAGGTTTTTAAACTCCCCTATTCACTCCCATCCTCTATGTGTCATCTTTGTAAATTCAAAATCGTCTCTTGTCCCTAGGAATATCTCTAATGGCTTGAAAATTTTCTCTTTCAAAGAGGGAGCCAAGAGCATGCTTAGAGCATCTCCACTCGTAGCCCCCAAAGCCCCCCGCCCCCAAATGCCTTTGGGGAGCGCCGAGCCAAAAAGGGCTTCCACTCGCGCGCCCCAAACGGCCGTTTCATCCGGAGGCGACCCAAATTTCGTCCGACGCTACCGGCCCAACCTCGCGCCGTGGGGGTCGCTTTGGTAGCGCCGGATGAAACGAAATGCGTCGTGGGTTCACCATGTCAGTGTCACACCGCCTCGAATTAATTCATCCCCATCGGCCCCGCAGTTTATTTGCCCACCTCGCTTCGCCGCCATCTAGGTCGCTGCTCCCATCCCCGCCTCCGACCGGCGGCGAAGCTCGCCGGACTAAGAAAACCACCCCACGCCCAACCCTTCTCCGTCTTCCTCCGCCCCGCCCGCCGCTCTGGAGCTCGTCGCCGCGCCTGGAAAATCCGTCAGCGACCTCGCGCACCCACCTTGCACCGAAGGTGTTCGTCCAAAGGTAGGCGGCGATTTTTATGTAATTTTCGTCGGCGCCGGCGACAGGACGTTGATTGCATTCCTATTTTCATTCCTACAAATGGACAGCGACGACGAGTTGATGGCGCAGATGATCATGGAAGAGGAGGCGGACATTGACGCCGAAGAGGAAGAGAATTTGGCCATTCTTGCTTGTCTTGCCCAGCTTCAAGCCGATGAGGCCGCCAAATGCCAAACCCAAACGAGGAGGATTACATCGAGGGAGGAGGAAGACCAAGCCGAGGATGAGGGCAGAGGGCCATTGCATGCTATAGGCCGACTACTTTGCCAACGATCCAAGGTTTGATGCAAAGGATTTTCGCCGCCACTTTCGGATGAGGAGAGAGATGTTCAAGACATTGGTGCAAAGTGTCCGGGAGCATGACCCTTGGTTCAAGTTGAAGAAATGCGGCGTGGCCATGATCGGTTTCACATTGATCCAGAAGTGTACTGCCGCCATGAGGATGCTTGTGTATGGAGTTCCTGCAGATGGTCAAGACGACTATTTGCACATGTCGGTGTCTAGTATCAAGGCAATGTACAGATTCTGTAGAGTGGTGGTGGCTGTGTTTGGTCCACACTATCTGAGAGGACCAAATGAGAAAGAAACAGCTCGCATCTTGGCAACAAATGAAGCAAGAGGATTTCCTGAGATGCTTGGAAGCATTGACTGCATGCACTGGAGCTGGAAGAAGTGTCCTTTTGTTTGGCAAGGATTGTACAAGGGTGGCCATCATGGAGTTTGCAGCGTGATCCTTAAAGCTGTGGCTGACAAGGAGACTTGGATTTGGCACGCTTTCTTTGGGATGGCAGGATCTCACAATGATATTGATGTCTACGCACGCTTCTATTCTTGTAGACAGTGTTGGGCCTCCAAGTGCAGAGGTTTGTAGAACAGCAGCAAGTTTCCCTTAAGTGGATCACCCAAGGTTTATCGAACTCAGGGAGGCAGAGGTCAAAGATATCCCTCTCAAGCAACCCTGCAATTAAGATACAAGAAGTCTCTTGTGTCCCCAACACACCTAATACACTTGTCAGATGTATAGGTGCACTAGTTCGGCGAAGAGATAGTGAAATGCAAGTAATATGGATGATTATAAGTGGTAATTGCAATCTGAAATAAAAATGGCAGCAAGCAAACATGAGACAAAATGAGAGCAAACGGTGTTTCAATGCATGGAAATAAGGCCTAGGGATCATACTTTCACTAGTGGACACTCTCAACAATAATAATATAATTAAATACATAGATATTTCCTCTTCACTATGCTACTCTGAGCTATTCCCTTGTTGGATAACGAACACCAATCCACTGCGTAGGGCTATAAAAGCACACCTTAAAGTTGCATTCCACATCTAGGGAACCCCAATGTCACTAAGAGCGCCCCAAAATAGTACTAGACAAACACCACAAATAATAACTCATGATAAGTATTCATGTAATCTTTAGCCTAAGAGTCACACACGGTACACACACTGTCAACTTCGCACCATGGGACAAAGGTGACTCCAGAGTTTACATTAATAAACCACTCAAGTAGCATAATTCATAAGATAACGAAGAGTAACATCCATGGATCCAACTAGATTACAAAGCTCATGATCACATAAAGATCACATCATGGGAGAGAGAGATGAACCACATAGCTACCGGTAGAGCCCTCAGACTCGGTGAAAACTACTCACACATGGTCATGGTGAGCACACTTGATGGAGAGGTTGATGAAGAGGTGCAGCCCGGAGTGGAGGCGGCGGCCCGCAGCAGCCACGGCGCGGCGGCGGCGAGCGGCGGCGGCCCTTGGCCCCCCTTCTTCTTCCTTGGTGATGGTGCAGCAATGGAGGAGCTCCTCCCCCTCCTTGGCGGCTGCCAAGAGGAGGAAAATTCGTGGCTTTTGGTGGCTTTCACGACCTAGGGTTTGCTTCTTTATATGGACTCTCAGATTTCCGTCACCCTCTTTTAGGGTTCCACCAAAATGGGCCTATAGGCCGTGTCCGAACTCCGATTGGGCTGATCTCGGGCTTAAAATCTTCGTATGGAAAATTGTGATAACTTTCTATTTAATTTGATTTCCATTGGACGCCATCTTCGAGGGTCAAACTGACAATCTCCGTAAAAAGTTCTCAGACAGATTTCAGGAAAGTCCCAATTTGACTCCAACAAGGTTTCCTTTGTCCAATTTTGATAATTCCTACACATTAAAGTGTAAAATAAGAACATTGTGCACTTTGCCAACTATTAGTAGGTTAGTTCAATAAATATCATAATATGATATTAAGTGCATATAAAACATGTGGCAATTGATATAAAACAAGCATGGAATATCAGAAATTATAGATACGTTTGAGACGTATCAGTTATCAATGTGCTGTAGTGCTCTCCGGTGTTTGCCAAGCTCGTTGAAGGTCATGCTCCACTGATACGTCTCAAACGTATCTATAATTTCTGATGTTCCATGTTGATATTATACCAATTGTTACATGTTTTATATACACTTCATAACATTTTTATGCATTTTCTGAGACTAACCTATTAACAAGATGACACAGTGTCTGTTCCTGTTTTCTGCTGTTTTTGTATTCCAGAAAAGCTAGTCTGAAAATATTCTCGGAATTGGACGAAACTTGGACAGAACCTCCTATTTTTCCAACACGAAGACGGAGTCCAGAGGAGAGACGGAGGAGGGCCACGTGTCACCCACACCATGGGCCCGCGCCCCCCCTGCCGCGCCGTGGGGTGGTGTGGGGCCCTCGTGGCTCCGCAGCCGCCGCCCTTTCGCCTATTTATTCTTCCCTACGCGAAAACCCTAAATACACGAGCCATTATCCACGAAAAGTTCCAGAGACGCCGCCGCCGTCAACCCTAGCTCAGGAGGGTTCAGAAGCTCTTCCCGGCACCCTGCCGGAGAGGGGAATCATCATTTATACAACTTTAGTATCATATTAGAATGTTATTTGCATTGTTATATCACTAGTACAGAACGACACATCGGATACCCCTCTATGGAAACGGCAGGTGTTAGGCGACAGAGAATTGCGATTTTAGCGTTGCGGACGAGGCCTGGCAGAGGCTGGTCTGTCAACATTGGTTACGGAGAATTTTATATCTCCGTTACCAAAAGTATTGGCAACGGTCATAAATTTGTCTCCGTTTCCAATATGTATCTCTATGGCTACGGTTGTTTATGTATATCCGTTTGCGATGTGCTTGGGAAATTGCAGTTGCAATCTGGAAGCGCGCCTGTTCAATGCGGCTTAATTCACGAGGAATTGGAACCGCCTGATCGACGCTAATAAAATGTGACTGGAACCGCGCGAAGCCAGGCAGGTCCCGCATTCTCCCCTTCGTTCTCTCCCACATTATCTATCACACTAGCACAATCGCCATGGCGGAACCCTGGTGGCAGAACGAGGAAGTACCGAGCGACGACACGAGCGCGGAAGACCGCGGTGAAGTTCCATGGTGGGATCAAGACGGGCCGCCGGACTCGGACCCCAACGACTCGGACCCGCCATCTTCACGCTCTGTAGAAGACGACTCTGACGACTCGGACCCGCCGTCTTCACGCGAAGGAGAAGACGACTCCGAAGAGGACGAGTCACCGGAGGAAGAGGAGCCGGAGGACCCGCCGGAGCCGTATTATTCTAGCCAGGAAGAATACGATGCCAACGACGACGAGGAGGAGGCGTCGGAGGAGGAGGCATCGGAGGAGGCGCCGGAGGAGGTGGCGCCAGAGGAGGACGCGCCGGAGGAGGACGCGCCGGAGAAGGAGGATCACGCTCCGGAGAAGGAGGCGCGAGAGGAGGATTCGCCGGAGAAGGACGCACGGCCGGAGAAGGAGGAGCACGAGCCGGAGGAGGAGGAGGAGCACGCGCCTGAGGAAAAGGCAACCGGCAAGAAGCGACGTCGTGCCGCGGATGACAATGGCGCGGAGGCAGGGCGTAAGCAGAACAAGTAGAGTAGATAGTTAGTTCAATTACTCTATCGATCCTTTGTAAGTAGGCCCAGTGTGTCAGTGAAGAAATTAGAGGAAACGGTTGTTTATCGCCTCCGTTTGCGATGTTATTATATGCTATAAATGTGCCACTGCGGCAACCCTAACTCTCTCGCTCTCACTCTCACTCTCACTCCACAGTCATAGTGTGGCGGCGGCTCCAAACCTAACCCTTATCTCGCAGATCTGAGCGGCGCGTCCGGCCGGCATCGCCGCCGTGCATCTTTCCCCAGCGGCGCATCGGCGCATCTTCCCCCAGCGGCGCGTCGTGAGCCGCCGCGCATCCCCCCCAGCGGTGCATCGTGAGCCGCCGCGCATCCCCCCAGCGGCTCGTCGGCGAGCCGCCGCGCATCTTCCCCGAGTATGTCGCCGACGCGGATCTACTGGTCTATTGCCGTGCATCTTCCCCGGGTATGTAGCCGACTAGATCTTACATTTTGTTTAAAGTAGCACAGAAAACTTGTCTAATATTTGAAGTCTAGTATTGTGTTCTGTCTAGTGCCGATGATGAATACACCCCTCGACACTAGATCTTACATTTTATTTAAAGTAGCATCTACCGATCTAGTATTGTAGTACTGTCTAGTATTGTAGTATTGTGTTCTGTCTAGTATTGTAGTACTGCCGATGATGAATACACCCTCAACACTAGATCTTACATTTTTTTTAAAGTAGCATATAAAACTTGTCTAGTATTTGAAGTCTAGTATTGTGTTGTGTTTGTTTTTAGTACTGCCGATGATGAATACATTACCTTCAACTTGTCTAGTATTTGAAGTCTAGTATTGTGTTGTGTTTGTTTTTAGTATTTGAAGTCTAATAGATTAATTTCAACCCTTTGTCAATGTGCTAATCCTCGTTATGGTTTTGTGTAGCTAGTGTATGAAGTAATAGTATATTTCGGCGACAATGCATAAAAATGGTGAGGCAATTGAAGGTAACATCACCTTCAAGTTCTGCCTCCAAATCGTTTCGATCGGACAGCAAGCACACGGATATAGGCGCTTAAGGTGTAAACTGTTTTCATCTGAAATTGTATTTATGTCATTTAGCATCATATTTGGGTCTTTTCTAACTAGACATCCATGTATTTTATATGCAGAAGCGCCATGCAGATCCAAACAAGCTTTAAAAGAGCTAAATACAAAGTGGGATCATATCCGTGAACCGTCGCTGTTGTGACGTTTCGCTGCACTGTTCAAACACTTTTTTAATTAAGAGTGTTTTGGACATTGTGGCCGAAATGTCACAGCGGTGACGTTATTATATTTCGGCGACACCGTCCAAGATGGAGCAAGCCTCGCTACGAAGAATTTGGCAAGATTAATTTGCTAAGGAGGCTTGCGAGCTCGGTGTGGTTTCTTGTCTTTAGTTTCTCCATCTATTTTGTGTATGTGTGTAGCAATTTGGCTGCAGATGTGATTTGGAGAAGCATGAAACCGCTACTCGAGTCTTTTGCTAGGTCGAATTCCGTTTTCGGCGCTTCGGAACTGAGGAAGAAGGTGGAGCTGGAGAAGAGTGGAGTGTCATAAAAGTTAAGTTTAGGGAGGCATGAGAATGATAGGATTAGCGAGGCATGTGTAACTCCTACAATTGATCTCCTGCACTTGGGAGTCATCAAGATACTTTTCTGGCGCCGTTGCCGGGGAGCGTAGCGCTATTGGTAAGAAGTTTGGTAAGGAAACTTGAAAGCTGTTTTATCTCATTGTTACTATGGCATTTATGAATCGTTCCTCGCTGCACCTTGCTCTATATGACAGTGCTTATGCCACTACTCCTAAAGTGGTTGAAACTACTGTGTCTGAGGTACCTAAAGTGGGATTTAAAATTCCAATTGGTCATGTTAAAAGAGTTATAAAAAATCCATTTACAGGTGATGGAACTAAGTCTGCACGTGAACATATGGAGTTAAGTGAAGACATATGTGGTTTATTTAGACTTCCTGGTATTTCTGAAGATCAGGTAAAAAGGAAGTTGTTATATTTGTCTTTATCTGGTAATGCTCGTGATTGGTACAGGTCTCTTGATGAAGAGGTTGCTATTGAATGGAATATCTTGAGGAAGGTTTTCTTCCTTAAATATTTTACTCCTAAAGAAACTTATGAGAACCGCTGCTATATATTTAATTTCTGGCCACATCTGGGAGAGAGTATTACTCAAGCTTGGGGAGGTTAAAGGAACTCCTTCGCAAGAATCCTTGTCATGATCTTACAACGAAACTTATATTGATAAACTTTTATGTGAGGCTACCGTCGAGGCACAAGGAAATTCTGGATAATTCATCTGGTGGAAGTTTTACTAATAATACTGAAGAAGAAGCATGGAATTTATTGGAGACTATTTCTGAAAATACTAGTCATTGGGATCTTGATAAAGGTAATGAGCCCTATTTTGATTATGGATATTTATGTGTAGAGAACTTCTCTACTTCTATGTTGTTTAAAAATCTGAGTGATACTTTTTAATCTTGATCCTGATGTTATAATTGAGATAGCTAAAGGTTTTGCTGAGTATATCTGTGTTCCTCAAAGTGGTTTTGAAGTTTGTGTTGAACCTGTTAAACAATTGATGTCTACGCACGCTTCTATTCTTGTAGACAGTGTTGAGCCTCCAAGTGCAGAGGTTTGTAAAACAGCAGCAAGTTTCCCTTAAGTGAATCACCCAAGGTTTATCGAACTCGGGGAGGTAGAAGTCAAAGATATCCCTCTCAAGCAACCCTGCAATTAAGATACAAGAAGTCTCTTGTGTCCCCAACACACCTAATACACTTGTCAGATGTATAGGTGCACTAGTTCGGCGAAGAGATAGTGAAATGCAAGTAATATGGATGATTATAAGTGGTAATTGCAATCTGAAATAAAAATGGCAGCAAGCAAACATGAGACAAATGAGAGTAAACGGTGTTTCAATGCTTGGAAATAAGGCCTAGGGATCATACTTTCACTAATGGACACTCTCAACAATAATAATATAATTGAATACATAAATATTTCCTCTTCACTATGCTACTCTGAACTATTCTCTCGTTGGATAGAAATACCAATCTACTGCGTAGGGTTACAAGAGCACACCTTAAAGTCTAAGTGAACAAACACCACAATATCATAGAACACCAAGACCATCGTGTAGGGCTGCAAAAGCACACCTTAAAGTCTGTCTTCCACATCTAGGGAACTCCAATGTCACTAAGAGCGCCCCAAAATAGTACTAAACAAACACCACAATTTTATAGTGACAACCAACAAAAGAACAACTCATGATAAGTATTCCTGTAATCTTTAGCCTAAGAGTCACACACGGTGCGCACACTGTCAACTTCGCACCATGGGACAAAGGTGACTCCGGAGATTACATTAATAAAACCACTTGAGTAGCATAATTCATAAGATAACGAAGAGTAACATCCATGGATCCAACTAGATTACAAATCTCATGATCACATAAAGATCACACCATGGGAGAGAGAGATGAACCACATAGCTATCGGTAGAGCCCTCAGCCTCGGTGAAAACTACTCACACATGGTCATGGTGAGCACACTTGATGGAGAGGTTGATGAAGAGGTGCAGCCCGGAGTGGAGGCGGCGGCCCTCAGCAGCCACGGCGCGGCGGCGGCGAGCGGCGGCGGCCCTTGGCCCCCCTTCTTCTTCCTTGGTTATGGTGCAGCAATGTAGGAGCTCCTCCCCTCCTTGGCGGCTGCCAAGAGGAGAAAAAATCGTGGCTTTTGGTGGTTTCCTTGGAAAATAGGGTTTCCCTTCATTATATAGAGGTGGAGATGCAATCTAGGCCATGGGATGGATGCCCCTTTGATCCAAAGGCTCTTGGGCATCTCTAGAAGCTTCCTAGGAACCCCTCTCAGCCCTAATGAGGCTCCAATTCGTGTCTTGGCCGAATCCATCAAATTTGGTAAGAGTTGGAGTCAATAAAGTCACAATCTTTCAGATTCTCGTCATCCCATCTAGGACTGCAGTAAATCGGGAATATCTCGGCCGTCCGGACTCGGAATTGGGCGAATTTTAAGTCTAGATCGATTCTCGGAAAATTCTCTGCAACTTTGTCTTCTGTCAGGTTTCCGTTTGACGTCGTCTTCGGGCCCAAACGTGACCATCTTCGAAAAATGTTTCCAGACAGATTTCAGGAAAGTCCCAATTCGACTCCAATATGGTTTCCTTTTGTATTTTTGATAATTCCTACACAACAAATAGGAAAATAAGAAGATTTTGCACTTTGGCAACTATTAGTAGGTTAATCCAATAAATGTCATAATATGATATAAAGTGTATATAAAACATGTGCCAATTGACATAAAACATGCATGGAACATCAAAAATTATAGATACGTTTGGGACGTATCAACAATCTATTGTTGTTCCTAAAGTTATTAAACAGGCAGAACCAGTGTCATCTGTGAAATTGAGGAGTATGTTGAACCAGCTCCATATCCAAACCAAGTTAAGGAGAATTTACTTATTGCTGTTACTAACAGAGTAACAGAAGACGTTCTCACCTTATGAACAGGTGGAAGTCGACAGTCGAATTTCTATTATCAAGCAGAAAACCCTGTTGATGTTTATTTATGTGAAGATGCTACTAAGGTCACCAAAGTTGGTAAACCTGTTATATCATGCTCTATTGGGACTTCAAGTTATCATGGTCTATGTGATATTGGAGCAAGTATTAGTGTCATTCCATATTCTCTTTATCTTGAAATCAAGCCTGATATTGATCCTATCATTATGGAAGAGACAGGTATGACAATTCAACTTGCTAATAAAGATTATATTAGTCCATTTGGAATTGTTAGAGATGTTGAAGTATTGGTTGGCAAAATAAAATATCCTGCTGATTTTATTGTGCTTGGTTGTCCTCAAGATTCTTTTTGTCCTATCATTTTTGGTAGACCTTTCTTAAACACTGTTGGTGCTGAAATTAATTTGCCTAAAGAGAAAGTGTTTATTAAATGTGCTGGTGAAAAACTTGAGTTCAACTTTTCCAAATTTGCTGATAAACATGTTGTGAAAGAGCCAATTTCTGAAGATATAATTGAAACTCTTGCACATATAGCTGTAGCTTCAACAGATGTTGTAGAACGTTATATGCTTAATCAAGATGAACCATTTAATGATGAGGAAAAAGGATGCTTTAGAACAAATATTATGGCAACAACCACCACAATTACAATTGCATATCCCACCTGATAATTTAGGAGTGCTACCACCACCTAAAGGGGATCCTAGTTTGAATTAAACCTTTGCCTACAAATCTGAAATATGCATATTTGGATGAGAAGAGCATATATCCTGTCATTATTAGTGCTAACCTTTCAGCTGAAGAAGAAGAGAAATTACTTGATGTGCTTAAAGCTCACCGACCAGCCATTGGATACTCTCTTGATGATCTTAAAGGTATAAGCCCAGCTCTATGTATGCATAAAATTAATTTGGAAGAGGATGCAAAACCTGTTGTTGATTATCAACGCCGTCTCCATCCAAAAATGAAGAAGTGGTAAGGAAAGAGGTAATAAGACTTATTGAAGCTGGTATCATTTATCCCATAGCTGATAGTAAGTGGGTTAGTCCTGTTCATTGTGTTCCTAAAAAGGGTGGAATGACTGTTGTTCCAAATGATGAGGATGAACTTGTGGCTCAACGTACTGTTGTTGGTTATAGGATGTGTATTGATTTCAGGAAGTTAAATAAAGCAACTCGTAAAGATCATTACCATTGCCATTTATTGATCAAATGTTAGAAAGGTTATCTAAACACTCTCACTTTTGTTATTTAGATGGTTATTCAGGTTTCTCACAAATTCCTGTCCATAAGGATGATCAAGAAAAGACCACTTTTACTTGCCCATATGGTACATTTGCTTATAGGAGAATGCCATTCGGTTATGTAATGCTCCTGCTACTTTTCAAAGATGCATGAATGCTATATTTGCTGATTATATTGAAAAGATAATGGAAGTCTTTATGGATGATTTTTCTGTGTATGGTACTTCCTTCGATAATTGCTTGTTCAACCTTAACAAAGTTTTGCAGCGTTGTGAAGACCAACACTTAGTTTTAACTGGGAGAAGTGTCACTTCATGGTTACTGAAGGTATTGTTCTTGGGCATAAGATTTCTGAAAAGGAATAGAAGTTGACCCAGCAAAGATAGAAGCTATTGAAAAGCTGCCATACCCAAGGGACATCAAAGGTATAAGAAGTTTTCTTGGGCATGCAGGTTTTTACCGTAGGTTTATTAAAGATTTCTCCAAAATATCAAAACCCTAACCAATCTTTTGCAAAAGGATGTTCCTTTCTCTTTTAATGATGATTGCATTGAGTCCTTTAATATTTTGAAGAATGCTTTAATAAGTGCTCCTATTATTCAACCTCCTGATTGGAAATTGCCTTTTGAAATTATGTGTGATGCTAGTGATTATGCAGTTGGGGCTGTTTTGGGCCAACGTGTTGATAAGAAACTGAATGTCATTTATTATGCTAGTAGAACACTTGATGCTGCTCAAAGGAATTATGCACAACTGAAAAAGAATTTTTAGCAGTGCTATTTGCTTGTGACAAGTTTAGACCTTATATTACTGATTCGAAAGTCACATTGCATACTGATCATTCTGCCATTAAATACTTAATGCATAAGAAAGATGCTAAGCCTAGATTAATAAGATGGGTACTTCTATTGCAAGAATTTGATTTACACATTGTTGATAGGAAAGGGGAAGATAATCAAGTAGCTGATCATCTTTCTAGAATGGAAAATATACCTGATGATCCTATTCCTATTAATGATAGCTTTGTTAATGAACAACTTGCAATTGTTAATGTTTCTAGTGCTAAAGTTGCATCTCCATGGTTTGCCAACTATGCAAATTTTATTGTTGGTAAAGTTTACCTCCACACTTCACTTTCAACAAAGAAAGAAATTCTTTTATGATCTTAGACATTATTTTTGGGATGATCCTTTCCTTTATAAGAAAAGTGTGGATGGTATTATTAGACGTTGTGTACCTGAGCATGAACAACAGGCTATTATAAGAGATTGTCATGACAGTCCTATGGAGGGCATCATGCAGGAGATCGTACAGGTGCAAAGGTATTACAATCTGGTTTCTATTGGCCTACTTTATTTAAGGATTGTGCTGAATATGTTAAATCTTGTGATAAATGTCAAAGAGTAGGAAATATTGGTAGGAGAAATGAAATGCCTATGAATTATTCTTTGCCACTTGAGCCATTTGATGTTTGGGGTTTTGACTTTATGGGCCTTTCCCAGATCAAAGACAAAGCATACTCATATTTTGGTTGCAGTGGATTATGTTACAAAGTGGGTGGAAGCAATTCCAACCAAGAGTGCAGATCATGCCACAGCAATGACGATGCTCAAGGACATCATTTTCCCCAGGTTTGGTGTTCCTAGGTTTTTAATTACTGATGGTGGTCTCATTTCTTGCATGGTATTCTTAGAAAAACATTGGCAAAATATGATGTTAACCATAGAATTGCATCTCCGTATCACCCTCAAACAAGTGGACAAGTTGAATTAAGTAATAGGGAAATTAAACTCATTTTGGAGAAGACAGTGAATAAGTCTAGATCTGATTGGCCAACTAAAATTAATGATGCATTATGGGCTTATAGAACTGCTTTTAAAAATCCTATGGGAATGTCTCCTTATAAATGGTTTATGGAAAAGCTTGTCATTTACCTGTTGAATTAGAACATAATGCTAGATGGGCTATTAAACAATTGAACTTTGATTTTAAACTGCTGGAGAGAAGAGAATTCTTGATTTAAACCTACTTGATGAATGGAGAAACGAAGCTTATGAAAGTGCTAGAATGTTTAAAGAGAAAGTTAAATTTGGCATGACAAGAAAATTAAGAGAAAAGAATTCAAAGTAGGTGATCAAGTTTTATTGTACAACTCTCGTTTCAAGTTTTCTGCAGGAAAGTTAGCTTCAAAGTGGCAGGGACCATTAGTGATACAGGAGGTGTACCGTTCAGGAGCTATCCGTCTTCACGGTGATATGAAAGGTAAACCTCATGTAGTCAATGGACAACGCCTTAAACATTATATTACAGGAAAGAGCTTTGTCGGAATGGTGGAAAAATTGAACTTACAAACACCGGAGGAGGTAATTGAGAGAGGTCGTGCAGTTTCAGAAACCCTAAATCAATAAAAGGTAACTTTAGTGTTGGAAAGTTTATCGGAAATGCGTAAATTTTTACAGGAGTCATTTTTTATGGAAATTAACGTGTGGGACAAGAAACCTGGAAGGAACGGAGCCCTGAGGACGGAAAGAGGGGTCCCTGATGCATGTAAAATGCATACATGAACTTTGCATTATTTTTACTTATATTCCAGTCATATTTGCATCATATAAGGGTTATATCACTGTTTTATAATGATTTTGGGAATATTTGATATGTTTCCTATTTTTTATGGAATTAACCCTGCGCAGGCAGAAAACCCTATTTTTTTCCTTTAATGTTTCAGGGACCCAAACGACGTCCAAATCACCTGAAAATTTACGAGCATCAATATTTGGAAGGAACAAGACTTGGGGCGAAGGAAGCGAACAAGCGGAGCCCCGAGGGCCAAAAGAGGTGGGCCCACGCGGCCCCTGTACCTGGCCGCGTGGGACCCCTCCAATTGGGCCTCGACGCTCCGTTGCCGCCGATCTTTCCTCCACCGACTCCGTTTTGACCTAAAAACGCCGATAAAAATTGTCCCCCGACGTTCTCTGGAAGGAGCGCCGCAGAAACACAGAAACACCGAAACAGAGACCTGGAGTTGCAGATTGGAAGGTGAAAACTCCGGCGGGGCGCTGTCGGCGTGGTCTCCATCTTCTCCAACGACTTCTCCACCGTCTCCATGATGGAGAGGGAGTAGTCCACCCCCTGGACCTTGGGTTTGTGGTGGTAACTTGATCTAATCTCTCTATGTATGATCATTGTTGGAGTCCATATGATGTGTCTTGCATAAGTATGGATCTATCTATGTAATTCTTATGGTAAATATTGTGGTATGAGATGATTTGTTATACATTTACCGTTGTGTTGGAGCTTTTATGATTTGTCATACTTTAGAGATATTCTATGATGCATGTGATGGTTTGATTTATGCATAATGCCTTGTTTATCCTTGTCATGAGGTGATTGATACCACCAAGTGTGGATAGATGAGAGAGATGTGGTCATGCACACGAATTATGAATCATTGCACTAGTGTTTAGAATATTGTCCATTATGAAGTATGATGTATGTAGGTACGGGATGGCCGTTGTGACACGGCATATGTATTGAGTGACATGTGAAATACAGCCCAACATCCTTTATCTGGGGTAAAAAGGAAGAGTATGATGTGGGAGTGACAGCAACCACGCTAGCCTTACGAGGGTGACATAGCAACACAAATGAGTACTTCTTTCAACTATGTGTTTTAGGATATATAGCCGTCATAAAAGCTACCATTTTGTGTGTACTTTATCTATAACATGATAATCACCATAGATGAGAGAGAGAGGATTAAGTGAACCCATGAACCCATGTCCATTGTTCCTATAAGAGAAAACCTTTGTCTTGTCCTCTTGCATTGAAGAGGATTGGGACACTTTCACATTCTTGTTTTGTTACGTTAAACTTCCATCCATTAAATCAACCACCTTGTTCTTTAAACTTGTTTAGTGCATAATCAACTAAAACTTGTGACACTTTAATTGTAGGGAATAGATAACTTTTCCTTCTTGCTCTTGCGGATCGATACCCGACTTCCACATTGAGAAGTGCTACAGTGATCCCCTGCTCTTGGGGGTTATCAAGTAGTTTTCTGGCGCCGTTGCCGGGGAGCGTAGCGCTTAAGTACCTATTCTTGTGTGCACTAGACTTTAGATTTATTTTTGTTTTATATCTTGCAATCATCTAAGCTTGGGAGGTTCCTTTAAACTTGTTTGGTTGTGAGTTTCTCATTAGTTTTAATTTCAGTTTTATATATCAAAAACCCCAAAAAAAATTAGAAAATGGAAACTGTTATGAAAACGCCATGATGCCTGCTGAATTTAGAAAATCAAATGAAGGGAAAAGATTAGGAGAGTACATAGAGCTTCTAAATAAAATTGCTAGTGTGCTGCTTAAGTATCATAAGGAAGAAACTTGTTGCTCTGAATACTTTAGACACTTTGAATTCCAATGCCCTTCCAATAGAGAACATGTTATTGCAACTTATCATACACGGAATTATGCTCACTTAGGGATGGAAGAAGTAGAGCAATTTGTTATTTTATGGTGGCCTATGAATTATACACCTTCATTGATGAACATGAAACCTGCCCTATAGCTTCTCAATTTAAAGTTTTTATTGCCAATATCCTTGATCTCTACATACTTGAATTTAATGAAAATATCTATGTTGTTGACACAAGGAAGAGAGCGGCCAAAGAAAGCTCTAATATTTTGCAGGAAGAAGATGACAAAAGCTTAAGCTTGGGGATGCCCGTGCAACCCAAGAGGATGATGAAAACATAAGCCTCGAAGAGGAAGTATGTGAAGAGGACATTGAAATGGATGTGCTCCAACCTAAGCTTGGGGAAGAGTTGAATCTCCAAGCTTCACCATCAACAAATGATAGTAACACTCAAACTCAAAAATCTTTTGTTATTTATGAGAATCCATGTTATGATGAGTGTGAAACTGAAAATGCTATGGTCCTATATGATAACCCATGCTATTATGATGAAACTAAAAATGCTCCTTTACTTTCTATTAATGCAACTAGTGAACTTATTGATGATAATGAGGAGTATTGCTTAAATATGCTATATGATAATGCTTTAGATGATGGTCCTATGCTTATTGATAAACCTCCATGTTTAGTTGTTGCTAAATTACGTGAGGATAAAAATGATATACTTGCTGTTTGTGATAGTGCTCTTACTCATGAGAGTCCCACTTTGTTTTTGAACTCTCCTAATCACACCATAGATGAGAAATTTGCTTATGTTGAGAAATACTTATGTGATTTGCAACTATCTTTAGTTACAAATCTTTGTTGCAATCATGATAGTAAACTTGATATTGATCTTATTAACTATTTTGAAAGAGGGAATCATGCTAATGAATTTAATAATCCTCTTTATGTGCCTAAATTATCTAAGTTGAATGATTCTTGTGGTTACATGGTTGAATTTATTTCTACTACTTGCAACTATTATGAAAGAGGAAGTGATGAGAACCCTCTTTATGTTACTATAATTATATGCTGCAAGTAAATATTGTTAATATGCATTGGGAAACTTCTATTTATGGTGATTCATTCATATACAAAATGTCAATGCATAGAAAGAAAGTTAGACTTCGTTGTTATTACTTTTTTTTTTTTTCTCTCAACTAGGGTTCAACTTGACTATTATTTTGATTGGTTTGAGAACACCATGGGATCCTGGTATTATGCATAGAACACTTCCCAAGTAAGAGGGGCACACCATCGTTCAAACTCCCTCATGAGCTTCGTCCACAATAAACATCAAGTAAGAAGCCTAGCTATATGGCTATAAAGAAAGCGCTTTACAGGAGGCAACCCGGTTGTTTTTATTTGTGATTTTCTTTGTGTCCTCTTTCTGTAACAAGATACTTAGTTTTTAGTTTAGTTTAGTTTCTGAATTTTTAATAAAGTGCCAAGTTTTACTCATTTTGGTATGAAGAAGTTGCTTATAGCGTTCGGAGATATTATTCTTGCACGAATCTGTGCACGGTATGATTTTTAATTATTATTCTGTAACTCCGAATGAGCTCATATTTAAACTGTAGTAGCAACTTTTCATCCTATGTATGCATGAATTGTTTCGGAATTTTCCGACAAAGTTAAGTAGGGTGGAAAAATACGTTTAGCTGCTGCTGTTTTTCTGGACAGATTCTGTCCCATTTTGTTTGATGCATGCTTAGAACTTTTAACATGAATCTTTTGATCCAATTGAGTTTATGAGTAGGCATACAACATTATACATGTTCTGTACATCCATATGAATTTTTGTCTAAGGATTATATGCAGCAAGAAATCTATTTGTTTATCAATACTAATGCACCCCACAGAAAAAGAAATGGGAGAAACGGTGTTTTGAAGTTTTTTCACAGGGATTAGAGGAGATGCACCAAGAGCTATCCAAGGATGGTGAACACCATAAGCTTGGGGATGTGAAGACAACCCCACTGGACCTATACACTCTCGGTTTGCACACGTCTAACTTCTGTTTTTTATCGAAACACTTTATCGCATAAACTTGGAGCGTCTTTTTGTTTGTTTAGGTTAGATTTTTATTTTTGTGAGACCACCACACTTCATTTATATATGAGAGAGCTACTAGAAATTTGGGTTGAATTATGTTGGATACTATTTAAGATTGGGAAAAGGGATGTTGGAGTTTAATTTTAAAAGATACATATAATTGCATGATTCATGAGCTTGTTAATGAGTTATAATTTGCAATATTTTATCAAGAGCTATCTTTTATTCATGTTTTGATGCTAAATGTTATTCTACCTTGTTTTAACATGTATTAGTTAGTTCTATGGACACTCATGCATGCATTTAGATGGTCAACTTTCTCCTCTTGCTAGCCCAAAAATTCCAACAAGCAAAAACTTGTTCCCAACACCTTCAACCAAAGTTTTTCCATTGAGTCCACCATATCTACCTATTAGCTTTATGCTATTCTGAGTATGTTTATCATGATATTTGTGTTATCTATACCTCTGAATGAAAATGCTTATGTTGTTGATTGTTGTGGGACTAACCTATTAACAAGATGCCACAGTGCCAGTTCCCTGTTTTCTGCTGTTTTTGGTTTCAGAAAGTTACTTCTGGAAATATTCTCGGAATTGCACGAAACAAAAGGCCAGGTCCCTATTTTTCCAGCACGTACACGGAGTCCGAAGGAGAGACGAAGAGAGCCACGAGGTGGCCAAACCACACGGCGCGGGTGGGCCCAGCCGCGCCTGCCTGTGGTTTGGGCCCCTCGGGGGTCCGCCGACATCGCCCCTTCGCCTATTTATTCCCCGAGACGCGAAAACCCTAAAACACCGAGCCTTTCATCCAGAACATATTCGCTGCCGCCGCCGTCGTCAACCCTAACTCGGGGGGTTCTGAAGCTCTTCCCGGCACCCTGCCGGAGAGGGGAATCATCACCGGAGGGCTCTACATCGCCATGCCCGCCTCCGGAGTGATGCGTGAGTAGTTCATCCTTGGACTATGGGTCCATAGCAGTAGCTAGATGGTTGTCTTCTCCACTTGTGCCATCATGTTTAGATCTTGTGAGCTGCCTATCATGATCAAGATCATCTTATTGTAATGCTACATGTTGTGTTTGCTGGGATCTGACTTATATTGATACCTATGTGGAGCTGAATATTATATTATCATGTCTATGTCATTTGTGATCTTGCATGCTCTCCGTTACTTGTTGAAGCCTTGGCCAAGTGAATACTTGTAACTCCAAGAGGGGGTATTTATGCATGATAGTTGGGTTCAACCTCTATTTAACCTGGGATAGTGACAGCAAGTTCTAAGGTTGTAGATGTGTTGTTGCCACTAGGGGTAAAACAGCAATGCTTTATTCAAGGATGAATGTATTGTTTACATTACGCACATTACTTAATGCAATTGTCTGTTGCTTGCAACTTAATACTGGAAGGGGTACGGATGTTAACCGGAAAGTGGACTATTTAGGCATAGATGCATGCTGGATAGCGGTCTATGTACTTTGTCGTAATGCCCAAATGAATCTCATAGTAGACACCACAGCTCACACATGCATGTTATATGCACTTATCAATTGTCAATTGCCCAGCTGTAATTTGTTTACCCAGCATGTTAGTTATCTTATTGGAGAGACACCACTAGTGAACTGTGGACCCCGGTCCATTCTTTTACATCTGAAATACAATCTACTGCAATCATTGTTCTCTACTGTTTTATGCAAACAAACATCATTTTCCATTCGATACGTTTAACCCTTTGTTTTCAGCAAGCCGGTGAGATTGACAACCTCACTGTTAAGTTGGGGCAAAGTAATTTGATTGTGTTGTGCAGGTTCCACGTTGGCACCGGAATCCCTGGTGTTGCGCCGCACTACACTCCTTCACCAACACCTTCGAAGCAAACCTCGTTTTCCTACTGGTTCGATAAACCTTGGTTTCATACTGAGGGAAAACTTGCTGCTGCACTCATCATACCTTCCTCTTGGGGTTCCCAACTGACGTGTGACGTACAAGCATTGTTTCTGGCACTATTGCCGGGGAGATATTCCCTCGTCAACTTAGAGCCACCAACACGTTTTCTGGCGCCGTTGCCGGGGAAAACCGAATTGCTTCTGCAAGGGGAGTCTCTCACACCCAATCTCTTTACTTTGTTATTTGTCTTGCTTAGTTTATTTTTATTTAGTCTTGTTTGCTCTCTTTATCAAAAACACAAAAAAATTAGTTACTTGTTTATTTCGTTTTGTTTTGTTCTTGTCACCATCATGTCTTGTTCCATGCCTGTTGCTATGTCACCTGAGGAATTGATCTTCACTTTTAAACAAGGGAGTGAGGAGAATTTTAAAGAAGCTTGGTCTAGAATTAATGATTCCTTTGGTAAAACTGATCCTAAAATGACTTTAAGTTTGCTTCTCACTAGCTTCTACTTTGGTCTAGCCCTTTGTTATAGATATGCTTTAGATGCTATTGTGGGAGGAGATTTCCTTCACTGTGATGGGGACCAAGCTTTTAATGCCATAAAAAAGTTGATTGCAACTTCTAGCTCAACTAATAAATTTGATTCGGCCCTTGTTAGCATCCATGCTAGATTAAACACTCTTGAGACACATATATCTTGTTTAAAGGATGGCTATAATCAAATTCGGGAATATTTTGACTATGTTCCAACAAATTTTGAACCTTCGATGTGGGTCCCTACGGTAAAGGTTGCTATTTGTGGTGAAACCTTTTATGCTCGTTGTGATATTATGTCTGAGTTTTGCCTTATGCCTAAAAGCATTTATGAAACTTTGAATCTTTGGGGACTTGCTGAAGGAGGAGAAGGAATAACTCTTACTGATAACTCTGTTATATTTCCCGAGGGGATAGCTGAGGGTGTGTTTACAACCTTTCTTGGGAGAACGGTGTCCACTGATTATCTTGTTATTGAATGTGCAGGGACAGGACAAATTACACTTGGAAGATCTCTGCTCAAATTAATGGGAGCAACCATAGATGTGGGAAAAGGCACTCTGAATCTTACCTCCACACCAAGGTGCGGCCATGTATTCCCCAAACCAAAGAGTAAGTCTAAGGGTAAGAGAGGTAGGCGCATGGCCCTTGGTATTGATGTCAATGCTCCTCCACTTGACACTTGATTTTCACTTTCTGCGCCTAGCTGAAAGGCGTTAAAGAAAAGCGCTTATGGGAGACAACCCATCGTTTTTATTTGCTGTTATTTTTGTTTTCTTTGAGTCAAGGAGTTTTGTTACTTCTGTAGCAACTCCTTTGTATCTTTATTTTATCGCAATGTTGTGCCAAGTAAAGTTCTATATTGAAAGTTGATGCAAGATTTGGATTTCTGCGCAGTGACAGATTTTTAGCTGTCACGGATTTGAGCTTATCTCCCTGTAGAAAATTCAAAAAATTCTGAGAAAAATCACGCATATTCCTGAGATATGTACGCAACTTTCATTATTTTAGGCCAGATCCATCTGAGCAACTTAAGTGCCTCGAAAAAATTCGTCATTCCAGACTGTTCTGTTTTTGACAGATTCTGCCTTTTGTTTTGCATTCGCTCTTTTACTGTGTTTGTGTGGATTTCTTTGCTCCACAAAGCATTGGTGGCTGTAGCTAATGTCCAGAAGCTTTGGGATTGATTGTATCATTACAGAATATGAGAATTTTTGATTATGCACTAACCCTCTAATGAGAACTGTCTTGAGTTTGGTGTGAAGGAAGTTTTCAAGGATCAAGCGAGAAGGGTGATATTATGTGATCAAGAAGAGTGAAAAGCCTAAGCTTGGGGATGCCCCCGTGGTTCATCCCAACCATATTCAGAGAGACTCAAGCGTCTAAGCTTGGGGATGCCCAAGGCATCCCCTTCTTCATCAACAAACTTATCAGGTCATCTCTAGTGAAACTATATTTTAATTCTTTCACATCTTATGCGCTTTACTTGGAGCGTCTGTGTGTTTTTATTTTTGTTTTTGTTTGAATAAATTCGGATCCTAGCAATCCTTGTGTGGGAGAGAGACACGCTCCGCTTTTTCATGTGAATACTCATGTTCTTCACTTATATTTGTTGAGTATTCTTAACTAGCTACTGCAGTGCTTTTAGCTCCTGTTTTTCATGCATCTCTTCGAGCTGTTAGCACTTGTTTATAAATACTCTCTTGCTGCATTATATTATCATTTGGAGAGTTTATGTTTAAATAAATTGATTGGTGTTTGTTTGGAAGAAAGAAAATGCTACATGTAGTAGTTGGTATTGGAAAAGACATATGCATTCTTGTAGATCATTGTCTTGTTTTGATTTGATGCTTTGCAATTGTTTTGAGCTCTCAAGTAGATCATGTTTAAGCTCTTGCATCATGTAGTTAAAGCCTAGTAGTGGAGAACTACCGTAGAGCTTGTTGAGACTTGGGATGCATATTTGTTCTCTCTAAGGTCTAGATATTTTCTGGTAAAATGTTTGAGCAACAAGGAAGACAGTGTAGAGTCTTATAATACTTGCAATATGTTTTTATGTGATTCTTGCTGTACCGGTTTATACTTGTGTTTGCTTCAAACAACCTTGCTAGCCTAAACTCTGTACTGAGAGGGAATGCTTCTCGTGCATCCAAAACTTGAGCCAAAACCCATGCCATTTGTGTCCACCATACCTACCTACTATGTGGTATTTCCTGCCATTCCAAGTAAATATTTCATGTGCTACCTTTAAACTATTCAAAACTTTATTACTCCTTATTTGTGTCAATGTTTTATAGCTCATGAGGAAGTATGTGGTGTTTTATCTTTCAATCTTGTCATTTACTTCTGACAGACTTTCACCTGGACTAGTGGCATATACATCCGCTTATCCAATAATTTGCAAAAAGAGCTGGCAACGGGGTGCCCAGCCCCAATTAATTACAACTTTCATTAATAATTCTCTTCACATGTTTTGCCCTGATTTATCAGTAAGCAACTTAATTTTGCAATAGACACTCCTCCATGGTATGTGAATGTTGGAAGGCACCCGAGGATTCGGTTAGCCATGGCTTGTGTAAGCAAAAGGTTGGGAGGAGTGTCATCTATAAAGAAACTAAAATACATGTGTAAACAAAAGAGAAGAGGGATGATCTACCTTGCTGGTAGAGATAACGTCCTTCATGGGAGCCGCTCTTTGAAAGTCTGGTTGACAAGGGGGTTAGAGTGCCCACTACCATTCGTTGACAACAACAAACACCTCTCAAATACTTATTTTGTGCTCTCTATATGCTTTCGAAAACTTAAAAAGCTCTAGCACATGATTTAATCCCTGCTTCCCTCTGCGAAGGGCCTATCTTTTACTTTATGTTGAGTCAGTTTACCTACTCCTTTCTATCTTAGAAGCAAACACTTGTGTCAACTTTGTGTGCATTGATTCTTACATATTTACTTATTGCACTTGTTATATTGCTTTATGTTGACAACTATCCATGAGATATACATGTTACAAGTTGAAAGCAATGCTGAAACTTAATCATCCTTTGTGTTGCTTCAATGCCTTTTACTTTGAATCTATTGCTTTATGAGTTACCTCTTATGCAAAACTTTTTGATGCTTGTCTTGAAAGTACTATTCATGAAAAGTTTTTGCTTATATGATTCATTGTTTACTCTTTATCTATTTGTTAGCAAACTATAGATCATTGCTTTGAGTCACTTCATTCATGACATGAGCCTTGCAATATATTGATCAAGATTGTGTGAAAGCATGTCTCCTCAGAAATTATTTGTTGTTATCGTTTTACCTACTCGAGGACGAGTAGAACTAAGCTTGGGGATGCTTGATACGTCTCCAACGTATCCATAATTTCTGCTGTTCCATGCTTATATTATACCATTTGCTACATGTTTTATATACACTTCGTATCACTTTTATGCATTTTCTGGGACTAACCTATTAACAAGATGCCACAGTGCCAGTTCCCTGTTTTCTGCTGTTTTTGGTTTCAGAAAGTTACTTCTGGAAATATTCTCGGAATTGCACGAAACAAAAGGCCAGTCCCTATTTTTCCAGCACGTACACGGAGTCCGAAGGAGAGACGAAGAGAGCCACGAGGTGGCCAAACCACCCGGCGCGGGTGGGCCCCCGCCCGCCTGTGGTTTGGGCCCCTCGGGGGTCCGCCGACATCGCCCCTTCGCCTATTTATTCCCCGAGACGCGAAAACCCTAAAACACCGAGCCTTTCATCCAGAACATATTCGCTGCCGCCGCCGTCGTCAACCCTAACTCGGGGGGTTCTGAAGCTCTTCCCGGCACCCTGCCGGAGAGGGGAATCATCACCGGAGGGCTCTACATCGCCATGCCCGCCTCCGGAGTGATGCGTGAGTAGTTCATCCTTGGACTATGGGTCCATAGCAGTAGCTAGATGGTTGTCTTCTCCACTTGTGCCATCATGTTTAGATCTTGTGAGCTGCCTATCATGATCAAGATCATCTTATTGTAATGCTACATGTTGTGTTTGCTGGGATCTGACTTATATTGATACCTATGTGGAGCTGAATATTATATTATCATGTCTATGTCATTTGTGATCTTGCATGCTCTCCGTTACTTGTTGAAGCCTTGGCCAAGTGAATACTTGTAACTCCAAGAGGGGGTATTTATGCATGATAGTTGGGTTCAACCTCTATTTAACCTGGGATAGTGACAGCAAGTTCTAAGGTTGTAGATGTGTTGTTGCCACTAGGGGTAAAACAGCAATGCTTTATTCAAGGATGAATGTATTGTTTACATTACGCACATTACTTAATGCAATTGTCTGTTGCTTGCAACTTAATACTGGAAGGGGTACGGATGTTAACCGGAAAGTGGACTATTTAGGCATAGATGCATGCTGGATAGCGGTCTATGTACTTTGTCGTAATGCCCAAATGAATCTCATAGTAGACACCACAGCTCACACATGCATGTTATATGCACTTATCAATTGTCAATTGCCCAGCTGTAATTTGTTTACCCAGCATGTTAGTTATCTTATTGGAGAGACACCACTAGTGAACTGTGGACCCCGGTCCATTCTTTTACATCTGAAATACAATCTACTGCAATCATTGTTCTCTACTGTTTTATGCAAACAAACATCATTTTCCATTCGATACGTTTAACCCTTTGTTTTCAGCAAGCCGGTGAGATTGACAACCTCACTGTTAAGTTGGGGCAAAGTAATTTGATTGTGTTGTGCAGGTTCCACGTTGGCACCGGAATCCCTGGTGTTGCGCCGCACTACACTCCTTCACCAACACCTTCGAAGCAAACCTCGTTTTCCTACTGGTTCGATAAACCTTGGTTTCATACTGAGGGAAAACTTGCTGCTGCACTCATCATACCTTCCTCTTGGGGTTCCCAACTGACGTGTGACGTACAAGCATTGTTTCTGGCACTATTGCCGGGGAGATATTCCCTCGTCAACTTAGAGCCACCAAGGTGCTACAGTGATCCCCTGCTCTTGGGGGTTATCAGTCCCACGCGGCCAGATTCTTGGGCCACGTGGGCCCACTCCTTTCACCCCTCGGAGTCCCGTTTCGTCTCCGACGCTTCGTCTTGACCTAAAAACCATCAATATATACCCCCTCCCGCCAATCTAATCTCGCACCGAGCGTTCTCGAGCGATCTTTGCTTTTGCTGGTTCTGTCTGTCAGGTTTTAGCCATGTCTAGCTCCGAATCCAACCATGAAGGGGAGAGCCTCCCCAAGGGAGGTGTTGTGAACCACTACCTCAACTCCGTGATGGCACCTCCGAAGATGATTTCTTCAAGGAGGGTGTGATGCTCGTGGAGGAGGTGAAGGCTCCCAAGACCACCGGCACGGTGGAGGAAAGGCTGGATGATCTGGAGGAGAAGACCTTCAGGTATGGCACTGTTGTTGAACGCAGCCTTGATGCTCATCACTTCATGAACCTGGAGCTGGAGAAGAAGTTTGAAGAGTACAAGAGAGGCTCGAAGATCAGGAAGAAAGATACAAGGACGTCATCAAGAAGTTGGACAGGATCCAATGCTTTATGTGGGATGTAGAGAACCAGAACTGCGAGTATGAAGAACGCTTCAAGAAGATTGCAGAAGCTGCTACCCTCAGGTATAATAATCCACCTACATCTTTCCGTGATGGAAGGCCTTTCCCATGGAAGATGGCGGAATGGGAGGAGGAATATGAGAAAGAAGAGGCTGCAGCAGAGGAGGCTCTAGCAAAACGTCAAGCTTGGGGGAGTTCCACCTAATCTTTATCTCTACTAGTTTATCATATCTATCTAGTCATGGTGTGTTTTGCTTTTATCGTTTAGTTATCAATATCTCTTAGGCGTGTGTGAGATCATCGAGCATTATCATGTATCTCTATCGTGTGGTTTATCAATGAATATTAAAGTATGGTGTCATCCATGATTCTCTTGTTTGGAGATTTATGGGTAACACTCATACAAATGAGCGTGGCATATTTAGAAGTTTCAGTCACATCTTGCCTTGAACTTAATTAACTTGAGTGTGTTGGACAATTGTAGAATCACCCCATTATAAAATGAGTAAAGAGAATGAGTCAATATGACTTGAAAATTAATAATTTGAGGTTGAGATATAGTCTTGTAGGATAAAAAGTTAGGAAGAGTTAATGAAAAGGATATGAAACACTCTTGTTAGAATCTAGTGTCTTTTGAGCAAATTAATGATCATGGATATTTCAATACTTATGCTCTTGGAAAGTGAATGAAAAGGAAGGCACCTGAAAATTCAGTTAGCCATGGAAGTGTGAGATAAAGGTTGTTTAGAGCATAGGAACTTGATTGAGATATCCATGACTAAAGTTTGCACTAGTTACTAGTGAAGCAAGGGTGCAAACAATTTTATATCTGTCTTTTCATTTGTCTTCTTTGAACTTGTTATCTAATAAGATTTATCTTGTCTTTAAATTTCAGCAAAGTATAAAATATTATGATGCTTTCCATAAAGAGCAAAAGCATGTGAAAATAATATGATTCAATTGTCCAACATAAAATGGTTATTTGCTTTCAAAAATAAGGGGTGATTGCTAGAGCTTCTACTTATGTTGCCCTCATGTGTATGAGTTTTAGTTCATTAATCTTACATTGCAACTGAATATGATGATGATACAATGCTCATATTTATTTATCAACCATAAGTCCATTGATGCATGTAATGATCTATGTCCTTACTTACTCGAGGACGAGTAAAGGTTTAAGCTTGGGGGAGTTGATACGTGCATTTTGTATCATCATTTATACAATTTTTAGTATCATATTAGAATGTTATTTGCATTGTTATATCATTATTTTTACATGTTTTAGATGATTTATGGGACTTTCTTACAAAGTCCAATTTTTGGTATTTAATTTCTGGGAGGCAGAAAACCTCCTTTTTCTTGTTTTTAATGTTTCAGGAGCTACAGGGACCCAAATAATAAAAGGAAAATTACACAGCTGGTTTTTTCGTCGAGAGAAAGGCAGAGGGAAGAAGACAAAGAGAGGAGAGCCACGAGGCCCAAAAGAGGTGGGCCCACGCGGCTAGAATCTTGGGCCGCGTGGGACCCACTAAACGGCGCCTCGGGCACCTCCTCGCCTGGGACTTTTTATCGACGCCTTCGTCCTCCCCGAAAAGTCACGCCCTAATTTTTCCGAAACCATCCGAGGCCGCGGCGGCGGCGGAACTCCTGATTCCCTCCGAGGGGGATCAGATCCTGCTGCTCCGGAGCTCCAGAGAAGGGGGAAATCATCGTCATCATCATCACCTCTCCTCCTTGGCGTGGGAGGAGGCCTCTACATCATCACCATCACCAAGACCAACACCATCTCCATCATCTCCGTGATCCACTCCGTCCCCCTCGTAGTTTGAGAGTTGCTATACCCTAGATACTTGTCTTGTGCTATTATTCATGTTTGTGATTGAGTACTTGTCATTATTTGGTGGTGAAGTTATATTTTCAGATTGTGTTGTACCACTTATGCCACTGAATATTATCATGTTTGCACGTTGTGAGTAGTTCCCATATGTTCCTGAGGGCATAGGATGAATTGGCAATGATTTATATATAACATGTGTTGGTATTTTGTCAAGAGTTTATCTTTTATGTGATTCAATGATGGTGTTGTGCGAACGTCGACTGCACAACACTTCACCTATATGGGCTCATAGGAGAACACCGTAGTATAATGAATTGAGGGAGACTTGGGAGGACATGTAAACCTGGAACCGAATCATGAAATTATTTTATGAGGGTATTAGTATCGGGGGACCTTAGAGTGTAATGCTATGGTGGGACTTTATGTCTTAATAATTCTTGTGCAGTCATTTACTTGGCCACATGATCCATCATAAGGGGTTGTAGTTTATTTATTTAGCTATACCTAATAATGGCTCCGTCCAAAGAAGATTAAAACTTGACAAGATATTCAACGTGTTGTTTAATAAATCTCTATGCCTCGCAATATCCATGCCGCCCTCGGGAACGTTTTCCACATATAAGTTACACATCACTTGAGCTTGTCCTCTTGCACATAAGAGGATTGGGTTTTCTCTCTTTGAGAGCTTTGACTTGTTACTGTTTATTTTCTGCATTGCAACTATACAACCAAAAATACCAAAAACATTTGCATCTTTTATTGTTTTATTTATCAATCTTACTAACCAATACCTTCAGCTCCTCGTGGGTTCGACAACCTTTTCTAATTGAAAGGTACTACAATTGATCTCCTACACTTGGGAGTCATCAGGGAGAGTGACAACAACTTCTAAGATTGTGGATGTGCTGTTGCCACCAGGGATAAAATAACCGATGCTTAGCTTAAGGGTGCGCCGTTAGGTCTAATGCATTTGTTTACATTACGCACATTACTTAATGCAATTATCCGTTGCTTGCAACTTAATACCAACGGGGAACTCAGATGACAACCTGGCGGTGGATTATTAGTCATAGACGCTGTTGGATAACGGTCTATGTATTTTGTCGTAATGCCCACATGAATATCATAGTAATCATCATGTCATATATATGCATTGTCATGCACTCAATATTTTGTCAATTGTCCAGCTGTAATTTGTTCACCCAGCATGTTAGTTATCTTTTATGGAGAGACACCACTAGTGAACTGTGGACCCCGGTCCATTCTTTTACACTGATAATACAACCAACTGCAAACATGTTCCTTTTCATTCTCTGCAATTTACTACTGTTTTCCACACCATACGTTTAATCCTTTGTTTTCAGCAAGCCGGTGAGATTGACAACCTCACTGTTTCGTTGGGGCAAAATAGTTTGATTGTGTTGTGTGCAGATTCCACGTCGGTGCCGGATTGGTAGCGCGTGCCATATCCGCCACCAACAACCTTCAGAAGTGATTTCTTGCTCCTACTGGTTCGATTAAACCTTGGTTTCATACTGAGGGAAACTGCTGCTACACTGCTTCATACCTTCCTCTTGGGGTCTCCCAACGAACGTGTGATCCACGCAATCAAGCATATTTTCTGGCGCCGTTGCCGGGGAGCAAGAGGATTTCTGCAAGGGGAGTTTCACGCTTCCAATCTCTTTACTTTGTTATTGTCTTGCTTAGTTTATTTTTATTTAGTCTTGTTTGCTTTATTTATCAAAAACACAAAAAAATTAGTTACTTTTATTTTCGAATTGTTATTTTTCAGTCTTGTTATCATGTCTAGCCCTGTTCCTGTCATCATGTCACCTGAGGAAGAGATCTTCACTTTCAAGCAAGGGAGTGAGGAGAGTTTTAAAGATGCTTGGTCTAGAATTTTTGAGTCTTATGCTAAAACTGAACCTAAAATGACTTTAAGCCTGCTTCTTAGTAGCTTTTATTTTGGTCTTGTTCTTTGCTACAGATATGCTTTAGATGCTGTGGTAGGAGGAGATTTCCTTCGTTATGATGGGGATCAAGCTTTTAATGCTATAAAAAAATGATTACAATTTCTAGCCCTCCAATCAGTAAAATTGATTTGGCTTTGACAAGCATAAGTGATAGACTTAACACTCTTGAAACAAACATATCTGGTCTAAAAGAAGGGTATAATCAATTTGTGAACACTATGATAATGTGCCAGTAAATTTTGAACCATCGGGATGGGTTCCCTCAGTAAAAGTTGTTATCAATGGTGAAACTTTTCATGCTCGCTGTGATATTATGTCTGAATTCTGTTTAATGCCCAAGGATATTTTTGATTCCTTAAATCTTTGGGAGCTTTCCAAATGCGAAGATTGTATAATTTTGGGTGATAATACTATTAAATTACCAAGAGGAGTAGCCGAAGGAGTATTTACAAAACTCCTGGGATAACAATATCTATTGATTATCTTGTCATTGAATGTGCAGGAGTAGGACAAATTACGCTTGGAAGATCTCTGTTGAAACGCTTTGGAGCAATAATAGATGTGGGCCAAGGCACTATGAATTTCGCCTCTTCACCTATGTGTAACCAAGTATTTCCTAAAGATAAGGGTAAGGTAAGAGAGCTAAGCGTAAGATTGTTGATGCTTCATCACTTGGAAACACTTGATTCTTACTTTCTGCGCCTAGCTGAAAGGCGTTAAAGAAAAGCGCTTATGGGAGACAACCCATTATTTTATTTCTGCAATTTTTCTTTTTTTGAGTCAAGGAGTTGTTTACTTCTGTAACAATTCCTTTGTATCTTTATTTTATCGCATTGTTGTGCCAAGTATTGCCTCTAATAGGAAGATGATGCTAGATTTGGATTTCTGCGCAGGAACAGATTTCTGCTGTTCACCGTTTTAATTCTGTAAAATCACAGAAAAATTATTTAAATCTGCAAATTTTTGTGCGTGATCCTCAGATATGTACGCATCTTTCGTTAGTTTAAAGTTTTTCGATCTGAGCAACGTAAGTGCCTCGAAAAAATTCGTCTTTGCGGACTGTTCTGTTTAGACAGATTCTGTCTTTTATTTTTCGCATTCTCTCTTTTACTAGTGTTGAGTGGAATTCTTTTTTAGGGTGAAGAGCTTCACATAACATCAGTGGCAGTAGCTAATGTTAAAAGTAACGGTCATGTTTGTGTCCTTATAGAACATGTGAGTTTTTGATTGTGCACTAACCCTCTAATGAGAATTACTTTGAGTTTGGTGTGGCGGAAGTTTTCAAGGGTCAAGAGAGAAGGATGATATAATGTGATCAAGAAGAGTGAAGAGCTTAAGCTTGGGGATGCTCCCATGGATCACCCCAGCATATTTCAAGAAGACTCAAGCGTCTAAGCTTGGGGATGCCCAAGGCATCCCCTTCTTCATCAGCAACTTATCAGGTCATCTCTAGTGAAACTATATTTTAATTCTTTCACATCATATGTGCTTTACTTGGAGCGTCTGTGTGCTTTTATTTTCAGTATTTTATTTTTCTTATGGTCAACTTGATTGGACCCCAGCATTCTTGATTGGGAGAGAGACACGCTCCGCTTTTTCATATGAATACTCCTATTCTTCACTTATACTTGTTGAGTATTCTTATCTAGCTATTGCTATGCTTTTAGCTCCTGTTTTGCATGCATCTCTTATTCAGAGCTGTTAGTTCTTTTAAAGAAAGTACTCTCTTGCTTCACTTATAATTGTTTGGAGAGTTTATGTTGAAATAAATTGATTGGTGTTTGGTTGGAACAGAAAATGTTGCATGTGGTAGATGGTATAATGGAAAAAGCTTACATATTCTTGTAGATCATGTATTGGATAATTTGATACTTGTCAATTGTTTTGAGTTATCAAGTAGTTCATGTTTAAGCTTTTGTATCATGTAGTTAAAACCTATTAATGAAGAACTACCGTAAAGCTCGTTGAAATTTGGTTTGCATGATTGGTATCTCTAAGGTCTAGATATTTTCTAGTAAAAGGGTTTGGTTAACAAGGAAGACAGTGTAGAGTCTTATAATGCTTGCAATATGTTTTCATATAAGTCTTGCTGTGTCGGTTGATATCCTGTGTTTGCTTCAAATAACCTTGCTAGCCTAAACTCTGTACTGAGAGGGAATGCTTCTCGTGCATCCAAAACCTTGAGCCAAAATCCATGCCATCTGTGTCCACCATAACTACCTATATGTGGTATTTCCTTGCCATTCCAAGTAAATTTTTCATGTGCTACCTTTAAACTATTCAAACTTATTACTCCTATTTTGTGTCAATGTTTACCAAGCTCATGAGGACGGGGTGGATGTCTTTATGTCAACTGTCAAACAGACTTTACCACCGGACTAGCGGCATATACATCCGCTTATCCATTAATTTTGCAAAAAGAGCTGGCAAATGGGGTGCCCAGTCCCAATTAATTACAACTTTAACCGCTTAATTCTCTTCACATTTTTGCCCTGATTTATCAGTCAAGCAATGACAAACAGTGAAATATCTGCATGTGTAAACAAAAGAGAAAGAGGGATGATCTGCCTTGCTGGTAGAAATAACGTCCTTCATGGGAGCCGCTCTTAAAAGTCTGGTTGGCAGGGGTCATATTGTACTTTCCATTTTCTGATTCGTTGACAATTAACAAACACCTCTCAAAACTTATTTTTACTCTCTATATGATTTCAAAAACTTAAAAAGCTCTAGCACATGATTTAATCCCTGCTTCCCTCTGCGAAGGGCCTTTCTTTTACTTTTATGTTGAGTCAGTTTTCCTACTTCTTTCTATCTTAGAAGCAAACACTAGTGTCAACTTTGGTGCAACAATTTTTATATGCTTGTATATTGCACTTATTATATGCTTTGTGTTGACAAATATCCATGAGATATATATGTTGAAAGTTGAAAGCAATTGCTGAAACTTAAATCTTCCTTTGTGTTGGTTAAATACCTTTTACTTAGAATCTATTGCTTTATGAGTTAACTCTTATGCAAAACTCTTTGATGCTTGTCTCGAAAGTACTATTCATGAAAAGTTTTTGCTTATATGATTCAGTTGTTTGCTCATTATCTACTTGCTAGCAAACTATAGACCATTGACCTGGATCACTTCATTCATAACATGTGCTTTACAATATATTTGATCAAGATTATGATTGTAGCATGTCACCTCAGAAATTATTTTGTTTTTATCGTTTTACCTACTCGAGGACGAGTAGAACTAAGCTTGGGGATGCTTGATACGTCTCAAACGTATCTATAATTTCTGATGTTCCATGTTGATATTATACCAATTGTTACATGTTTTATATACACTTCATAGCATTTTTATGCATTTTCTGGGACTAACCTATTAACAAGATGCCACAGTGCCAGTTCCTGTTTTCTGCTGTTTTTGTATTCCAGAAAAGCTAGTCTGGAAATATTCTCGGAATTGGACGAAACTTGGACAGAACCTCCTATTTTTCCAACACGAAGACGGAGTCCAGAGGAGAGACGGAGGAGGGCCACGTGGCACCCACACCATGGGGCCGCGCGGGCCCCCCTGCCGCGCCGTGGGGTGGTGTGGGGCCCTCGTGGCTCCGCAGCCGCCGCCCTTTCGCCTATTTATTCTCCCGACGCGAAAACCCTAAATACCCGAGCCATTATCCACGAAAAGTTCCAGAGACGCCGCCGCCGTCAACCCTAGCTCGGGAGGGTTCAGAAGCTCTTCCCGGCACCCTGCCGGAGAGGGGAATCATCACCGGAGGGCTCTACATCACCATGCCTGCCTCCGGAGTGATGCGTGAGTAGTTCATCCTTGGACTACGGGTCCATGGCAGTAGCTAGATGGTTGTCTCTCCACTTTATGCTATCATGTTTAGATCTTGTGAGCTGCCTATCATGATCAAGATCATCTTATTGTAATGCTACATGTTGTGTTTGCTGGGATCCGATGAATATTGAATACTATGTCAAGTTGATTATCAATCTATCTTATATGTTATTTATGATCTTGCATGCTTTCCGTTACTAGTAGATGCTTTGGCCAAGTAGATGCTTGTAACTCCAAGAGTGAGTATTTATGCTAGATAGTGGGTTCATGCCTCCGGTAATCTGGGAGAGTGACAATAACTTCTAAGATTGTGGATGTGCTGTTGCCACTAGGGATAAAATAACCGATGCTTAGCTTAAGGGTGCGCCGTTAGGTCTAATGCATTTGTTTACATTACGCACATTACTTAATGCAATTATCCGTTGCTTGCAACTTAATACCAACGGGGAACTCGGATGACAACCTGGCGGTGGATTATTAGTCATAGACGCTGTTGGATAACGGTCTATGTATTTTGTCGTAATGCCCACATGAATATCATAGTAATCATCATGTCATATATATGCATTGTCATGCGCTCAATATTTTGTCAATTGCCCAGCTGTAATTTGTTCACCCAGCATGTTAGTTATCTTTTATGGAGAGACACCACTAGTGAACTGTGGACCCCGGTCCATTCTTTTACACTGATAATACAACCAACTGCAAACATGTTCCTTTTCATTCTCTGCAATTTACTACTGTTTTCCACACCATACGTTTAATCCTTTGTTTTCAGCAAGCCGGTGAGATTGACAACCTCACTGTTTCGTTGGGGCAAAGTAGTTTGATTGTGTTGTGTGCAGATTCCACGTCGGTGCGGATTCCCTGGTATTGCGTCGTGCCATATTCCGCCACCAACAACCTTCAGAAGTGATTTCTTGTTCCTACTGGTTCGATTAAACCTTGGTTTCATACTGAGGAAAAACTGCTGCTACACTGCATCGTACCTTCCTCTTGGGGTCTCCCAACGAACGTGTGATCCACGCAATCATCCACCAGTCAAATATAAGATCAATGGCCACCAATACACCAAAGGGTACTACCTAGCGGATGGCATCTATCCAAGGTGGTCTACATTTGTGAAGACAATCTCGGCGCCAAACGGCAACAAGAAATATTGGTTTGTCTCGCAACAAGAGAGCACAAGAAAGGATGTCGAGCGTACATTTGAGATTCTCCAGCAAAGGTTTGCTATTGTCCGGTACCCTGCTCTCACTTGGTCGACCGAGCAGATGTCGGAGGTCATGAATGCATGTGTGATCATGCACAACATAATCATCGAGGATGAGCGTGAGAATCCAATGCATGATCCGCTTCCGTTCGACTTTCAGGGTCCTCTGGCTGATGTTGATCATGAAGTGCCAGCAGATTGGACTGATTACATCGCCACACAGATGGAGATAAGAGATGAAGGTGTTCATGAGCAACTTCGAAACGATCTAGTGGAGCATTTGTGGGTGCGCAAAAGATTAGCCGCAAATTAGTTGTATGAATAATTTTTATTTCATTGTGGAACTTCATTTGTGGAACTATATTTGTGCAACTATTTGTGGAACTATATTTGTGCAACTATTTGTAGAACTTTATTTTGTAATGTTTAAAATTGATTTGGGGCATGCGTTTGGGGCCGGCGAATGGGGAGAGGGCGCGCCCAGACGTATCGTTTGGTCTGCCCCAAAGCGGTCGCGCCGGCTCAAATCCGGACACGTTTTTAAGGGGCGCGAGTGGAGATACCCTTAAGTAAGTTGATTTAGCTGGGCTACAAACTTTGCAGTTCAATAACCGAAGAGGAATGGAATCGGGCTGAGTGCTCATTATTGATTGTAAAAGGGAGTTACAATTTTCTCTCTTTTGCATCTTGAGAGTGCTAGTGCGATACTGCGGTGCAGCATCATGCATGACGCAAGATGTGAATACGTAGAGAGACGTGTGGAATATTCGTCGGCTCGAATCGGGGCGTCGCCCCCGCCGATGAAGACAACTCCGGTTCCAAATCCCGTCGCTCGCGATGGGTGGCTCATGTGGCGATTTCAACGAGGTGTCTACCTCTACAGGTTCGATCCGGCGACTTAGCTGCGGCTTCGGTCGTCCTCGCCTTCCCTTCCGGGGGTGCGTCGGCGGCAGTTCGAGCGGCGGCGGAATCGGCTCTGCAGAGATGGCCCCAGGGTCTTGGTTGTAATTTTTTTGTTTCTCAGGGTCCTCTCTGTAAATTTCGGAACAGCTGTGCTGCTTCTGGATGGCTCCTGTACTCTCGTTTTCCAAATTAATATATCCAGGAAGTTGCGTTTCAAAAAAACTCCACCTCTGTGTGTCAAAGTAGCGATCGCTCTAGTTTCAGTTTCAGTTCAACGGGCACCGCTCGGTCAACTTAACCACTCTGAGCGTCTCTCCTCCTCGTCGCCGAACGCCGATCAGTCCCCCCGATGGAGACCTAACTATCGCTGACCAGCACCATGGACGCCGACTGGCGGCTCACGCAGGGGTCTGGCCCCGCCGGAGGCGCCTGGCGCGCCGAGCTCCAGCCGAGGCGCGCAGCTTGATCGTCAATAATATGTACGGACTAATCGATTTGATTTTATTTGATTTCCCCTCCCTCTAATCGTTATCAATTCGATCCTTCCTCTGCCTTTTTGGTTTCCCCCATATACATGTAGACTCGAAGCTCTGAAGAAGCATCTGCAAGTATCAGAGTCAGAGGAGCTGGACGAGCTTCAGAAAATCGCTCTGCGATTCGAAAAGGAGATCTATACAGCAGCGACCGACCAGGTAACCTAACCTATCTGCTTGGGAACAAATACAATTTTTTTCCTTGTGGCACCGACGGGACTTGAACGATAGACCAGAACGCTTATAATGATCTAGGTTATTATCGGTCACACGTGTTGAATCTTGTAGCATCGCACCCTGAGTCAGTTACTCTATACAGTTCATGTTTGTATGCTGAAACACCTTCTCCACCATGCTAAACTGCTACTCACACCACAACTGTACTCTATTAGTAATTTGGTGTAATTTTTTTTCTATTTCTCAGTCTGATTATTTGAGGAATATCTCTCTGAAAATACTCTCTATGGAGACGGGGACACAACAGGCTCGTGGAAATGCTCAAGTGATTCTAAATCAAAACAACACCGGTCAAGGTACATTATACAGTAAAGTGAATGTTGTGCATTTTTATGATCTTTGCTTGTATGACAATCTTCTTATTGCATCAAGTGCTGAGAAAATGCACGTTATTGCATTAAATCAACCTTCACCCACTCCAGCATCATGTATAATCATTTTGCATCTAGCTAATGTGTGTGTCAAAAGTTGTTGAACCCCGTGTGTTTATCGTCATGGTAAGTTAACTAAGCTGACCCTATTGATCTTGTGTGATGTTTTCGCCATATTTAATTCTTTGATTTGTGAACGTTTTTTTGCTGTAAACTGCTACTCTGCATAAACGTTGCAATATGGCATCTAATTCGTTGTTGTCTCTATATACGTTGTCAACGGCAAGTGCACAAGTTTTCCAATTGCCCCTGCATCCTACCGTACAATGTAATTGTAGCTTGTTATTTGTTGGCCTATTCATTGTATCGTGGTACTATTTCACAACCTTGCTTTTTATGCAGCATCTGCGGACTCTACTGCTCAAACAGGCCGTGCAGGTGATTGGCAAGAGAGATATATCAGATGGTATAAGACATGCTATTGATATCATCCCTTTTGGCACTCCCTTTCTTGGAGTTTTCTAAAATTCATAGACAGTGGCCCCTAGAAGAAAGACGTTAAGATTGCCCTGATTTACATTGTTAAAAGATGAAACAACATGCCATGTTGGATGTTGGGTTGTTTCCCATCTCTTTTGCATTTGGTCTGTGTTCCAACAAACTCCTGGAATTGGAACCCACCAGAATTTCATTTTTTTCGATAAAGTACCAGAATTTCATATCTTGAACACAATAGTCTGTTGTCAAGATGCACTGCATTATGACAGTCTTCTACTATGATATATATTACATGTATATGGAATTCTGTATGAATGTGGGTTAAGGAGCATACAGCTATACAGTGTGTTAGTATCTAGATGTAGTAAAGCCACAGGGCAGTTAGCGGTCTTTATTCAGCCTTTTTTGAATGGGCATCATAAGTTCTTTTGTTTTGGATTTGTATACTTCTAATAGCTACTTGAAATATCTTGCTGGTGCCATGGTGTTCTGACTAAATTACAAACCATGGTGTTCTGTTTTCATCTCTATAGCGTCTGCATCTGCACCAAATTTATGTGTATGTGGTCTTTTTTTTTTGACAGATTAAAAGCTTGAAGGACCAATACTTTGCAAAACTCAATGAATTGTTCAACAAGATATCTCTGAAGCTACAGCATGTTGACAGCATCATACCACGTCAAATGCCATCTGAGCAGTATGAAAGAATGAAAAGCTTTAAAATAATGATCGACCGTATATTACAATTTCTTCTGCAGAATAGCAAGAGTAATATCCAACCTTCTATGAGGGACAAAGTTCCTCAATACGAAAAACAGATCATCAGTATATTAAATTCACAAAGAAGGAAGCCAGTGCAGCAAGAGTTCCTGCAGGTGCAAATGAACCCTTATAAAGGTTGCTCCCTCCACGAATCTGCAGTTTTCAAGTTTTAGGACTAAATTGACACCCCTCGAGTGTTTCTAGGATCTGTTATGCATTTCACTCTTTTTATCCTGAACTACGGTGAATCAAAGACAGCTCATGTTGACTAAGCTGGCCCTATTGATCTTCTGGACTTCTGTTCACCACATTGTTTTTTTGTGTGTGAAATTCTGCTGGAAAATGGTACTGTGCAATAATCATATTTGGTTCTTTGATTTGTGGACGTTTTGCTGTGAAGTGCTACTCTGCATAATAATTACTATCTGATATCTAGTTCGTTGTTCTCTCTACCTTGTTAATGGCGAGTGCACAAGTTTTCCAATTGCCTCTGCATTCCATCCTACAATGTACTTTTAGCTTGTTATTTGTTGGCCTATTCATTTTATCGTGGTACTCTTTGACAACATTGCTTTTTATGCAGCATCTGCAGACTCTACTGCTCAAACAGGCTATGCAGGTGCAGGTGATTGGCAAGAGGAGATATATCAAATGGTAAGACATGATATTGATATCATCTGTTGGCACTCCCTATCTTGGAACTTCCTAAAATTCATAGGCAGTGGCCACTAAAAGAAAGAGTTTCAGATTGCCCTGATCTTGACTGTTAGAAGATGAAACTGCATGCCATCTTCTATGTTGGGGCCTTTTATTTTGCACTTCATATTGCACATCTCATCTTCTTTTGGTCTATGCTCCCACAAACTCCTGGACTTGGAACCTGAGTTTTATACAACAACACAATAATCTGGTGTGTATATGCACTACATTTCTGACAGTCTTCTCATAAGATATATATTATATGTTAGGAAAATCTGTATAAAATTGGGCTATGGAGCATACAACCATACAGCAGTATCTAGATGTAGTAAAGCCACAATTACAGTTAGCAGTCTTTATTAAAGCGATTTTATTTAATGGGCATCATAGGTTCTTATTTTGTTATAGATTTGTATGATTCTAACAGGTACTTGAAATACCTTGCCTGTGCCTTATTCGCCAACCCTTAATAACAAACCATAGTCTATTAATTTATGTATATGCGGTCGTTTTATTGACAGATTAAGAGCTTGAAGGACCAATACTTTGCAGAAGTCAGTGACATGTTCAATAGGATCTCTGTGAAGCTGCAGCATGTTGATAGCATCATACCACGTCAAGTGCCACCTAAGCATTATGAACAAATGAAGAGCTTTAAGATAATGTTGGACCGTGTATTACAATTTCTGCAGATTAGCAGGAGTACTATCCAACCTGCCATGAGGCACTACATTCCTCGATACGAGAAACAGATCATCAGTGCCTTGAATTCACAAAGAAGGCCAGTGCAACCACGAGCACAGCAACAGTTCCAGCCACCTGCAGATCAAGCTCCTAATTCTAACATTTCGCAGCAACACCAGCCTTCCAATGGTTTGCAGAAGCATGATAGTCATACTAATCCTCAAGCAAGTTTGTCAAGCATGGGCACCGGATTACAGTCCTCTAGTACAGCTGTTTTCCGGTATGTACCTGTGCCTCCAACAAACTTCAGTGTCTACACACAGCAAAATGGTGCAGACATACAGCGGCAGGCAGGCTCCAATACGGAGGCTGCTCAAGGAAGCAATTTCAATTCCTGGCAATATGGTTTGATGGGCGGTGCATTACAACCGGGAAGCACTTGGCCGATGCAGGGTACGATGAATGCTCAACCGAAGACAAGCATGTTATCTCACAGCTCAATGAGTACGATGCAACCTAATGCTAATTCCATGCAAGAAAATGCAAGGGGGTGGACACACCTCTCTGGGCCGAGGAAACACGTGCCCAAGCGGAGTTGGCGCGATGCTTTTTGATTCGGTTTTTGGAACAGACTAGGACTGTTTTTTGGTAATTGCTCGGATTGAATTTTGAGCTGGGGCTGGATCAGTTAAAAAATGCATAAGATCTTTCTATAAAGTCCAAGATGACCTAATTCGGACTCCCCATGCAACAGATATGGATGTTCAAAGTCAGAGCTATCTCAGCAGCCCGAACCTGAGTCCGAAACATGGGAAACTTGATATGGAGCTTCTCTTGGACCTGAAGTTGCACGAGAAAACCTATACAACACCAATGTATATCACAGCTTAATATTTTATTCTCAGTAAATACAAAGGATGAACAGATTACCTCAAAAAACAATTGATGAACAGATTGACTAAGGTATACGGAAGTTGCAAGCCTATTGTTGCCAACAGCGATGTAAGAAGAATGGATTTTTCTTTGGATCGTCGGTGGGAAAGCTTCAATTTTATTTACCATGTTTCATCTTACTTTCTGTAACTTCTGCTCTGTATTTGCCTATAATTAGATGAAATAACTATGAGGTCGACCTTTTGTGAGCTCTGTATATATGATAACCAGATAAAATAATTATGAGGTCAACCGCTTGTGAGAATGTTTAGTCTCCATGTAAATATTGAGATGGATTCCATGCTTTACCCTGTTTCTTACTGTTTTCTATTGTAACTTGTAATTGCCATTTTTTTCTGATTCCATTTTGCAGCACAAGAATTATAGTGCAAACTGTGGGGGCCTAAATGGAAATGTATTACTGATCTTTTATGTTAGGCAAGAATTATTCTTCTTGCTCATAGTCGCCTCTATTGTAGGCTAACTGAGTTCATGTCATCTTTTTTCTGATTCCATTTTGTAATTTACTTCTCTCCACACAAACTGACTGTGTAGCTAGATAAGCCCTTTTATTTATTGTGCTGCCATATATGAAAGCCTAATTTCTAAAATGTCCGATCAACTAATAACGTTGGGTGTATGAACATCTGCTCATACTTTCAATATGTCGTCAAATCGACATTAGGGTTAGTTAGAATTGTAATGCACATGGCCCCCATACTTTATCTGCACACCCACAAACTATACTGATCTTGTACAAATTATTATCATCCCATAGCAAGCAGGGGGATCTCACTAGTAATGACAAGTTGGCAATGGTATTACATTCAGTCGTGTCAAAGTAAGTCCACAGTGAGATATCATGCCATAACAAATCGACGAGTGAACATAACATCAGATCGGGTAAAAAATCCAGCAACATTCAGAAGGCGCGGCTATCATTCTGATTCTGCCTATTAATCACGAAGAACAGATATGGACAGCTTTACAAATTACACTTATGACTTGTCGAGGACAAACAAATCACTCAACATTCAGCTAGTATCTAAACAGAGGCTGCAAAACATCATACCAACTCTACCAGCCTTGTCATCTCCCATTGCCGCGTCTCCGAGTCGCAAAGCGCAAACAGTTTCTCCCGGAACTGAACTTTGCTAGACTGATTCATGCTATACTTTGTTCATCTGCGGCAACAAATGGTGAACAAGATTGCCAACCCATACCAAGCTGAATAGCTAGCTCCCAATCAATTCTTCCAGGGGATTCAAAAGTTACCTGATTCTCTGTTTCTGTTCTTTGATATCCTTGAGCAGAACATGAACATCAGCAAGAACGTTGATATGATAAACAGCCTAAAATAGGTTTTTAGCTCCTGCATTCCGAGGTCGAGGCCTTCAAGTCTACTATTCTCACTGCCGCTCTTTTCATCTGCATTTCTCTCCAGAATCTCTCCTCCCATGGGGACCCAGTTATCCAGTGTTGGTTGCGATACTACTTGACTGTCAGGCAGGATTCGCAACCCTTCCTCGAAAAGTATGAGAAACGCCATGCACCACTTGTTAATGACTCTCTGGAAAATAAACTTTGATATCAGACATATGGCCACAAAAACTATGTAAATGACTAGGCATGCAGGTTCTATATTGGCGTACATCAAACATTGTCTTGTCGACAGGGTTGAACATTTTGAAGCAATCGTCGGTGGATGCTTTCTCATCTCCATATATCTGAATACCAGCAATGTGATGAGTCCTGCTATGTCAATACAGGTTCATAATAGCCGTACTAGAGACACCAAGTTAACTTACCTCAAAGGTGAAAGGCATTGGCACCTTTGCAATGTCATACAGATAATCAGTCGTAGTCCCATGTGCAAGGTACCTAGTAAGTGATGGGATGAAAAAGCATTAGTACACTTCCTTCGTTGTAAGCCTTAGCATAATAACCCTATTAGATTCACAGAACTTGAGCAACTTGTTAGATGCTACATACCCTACAGCTCCACCACCTGATCCAACTAGACAGCTATCTTGGAAATGGCGACGATTCAAACTCTCTAAAAGTGACCTCATCAACTGAGAAGGCGCTCCATCTGGTGTAGTATTCTTGTGGTCGTATGGCATAAACAAGGCCTGTAGTGGAACAACAGAATGAGAGAATTTGTAAAGCAACAGCTAGTGGCATCGATCAAGACTTATTTTACTAAGGTTCTATACCACTATGGGAACTACACATGAGATTGTGGTATTAAAGCCGTGTTAGATGTTAGGTCCCTCCCTCCCGTTCATGAATTATTAGGAAACTTGCTATTATGTGACAAAGTATGGTATAGCAGCAGAACAAAATGGCTGCATTACCTCCATTCCAGAATGCACATTAACCCAGATATGTGGTTTAAATGACTTGGATAATTCTTGCATGATCTGAGCCTCAGGTTCGCTGAAAGGAGCAGTACCAGGATCCTCCTCGAATGGGTTATAATCCTGCATACAGGATATATATATAGTGTAGTAAGATAGATGGTGTGCACATAAGTAAAGTCTGATTAATTAACCTAACAACCAACAAAGAACATGCATGGTAGAAAGATAGTGAGCATGATATATAAAGGTGCATTTTCTCAAAGTGTACACAAGATTGGAAAATTTATGATTACCTAACATAAATAAGAAAGAATATACATGGTGCAGAACCACAGCTACACTTAGTCTGTCGGTTCGCAAATATTTGATTGTTTATTCAACTTTACTGTTCCTAAATGGCACTCAACCTAGCTCGTCTAGTGCAATGCGATGCAATTTGCAATAAATTAAACAAGTTACTTAGTAATTTAACAAGTTCTCAAAAAGGTTTTGGTAAAAAGAAGTCCATAAACTGTGGAGATTGACATAAAAGACTACAAGTATTCAAGATTACACCTAAGATGTATTTTAACAAAAACATTTAGCTGCATCCAAAATGAGTCAGGTTTTCTTGGTGCCAAATGATAAACAACTGGGACACAAACCTTTTCCTTCTTTCCCCAATCGACGCTCCAATTTCTGTTAAGGTCAACTCCTCTTCCTTCATAAGAAAAGAAGAAGATATAAAATAGTTGGCACATAACCTGCCTCACGTGATGGAATTTTAAGAAAAGGATCAATCACCATTTCTTCTATCACAAAGTTCCCCTGCTTCAACACGTTTGCGGCCATTGAAATTTTCCATTGGCACCACCTAAAACATTAAAGGTAACTTTAAAAATCACTATACCTCCTTAGTTCGAGAAGTGCCTTGTTAGTAATGTGAACACAAGTAATAGCACTGGAGCACATGTTTCTTTTTTATTTAAACTACATTACAGCATATGCAATAACCATGATTATAAGCTTATAATCCATAGAAATGATTTAGCGAAAACATACTTCACAGACAACATATTAAATGCTGCGACTTTTGTTATGGGTATAACTTCAAGTGAACAATAATGCTAACCCATAATGCATGAATAAATTTCACTTACACATAAGATCACTAGGGCACTACATTTGAATAATGTGAGCTGATCAAAGTATAGTTGATTTCAGAAAGCAGGCAACCCTGAAAAGGAAATGAACCTGATATTTGGTTAACTAAATTCCTTTTTCAACGAGCAGACCATGCAGCAAAGTGAAAACTACACTAATTCGTTGCAGAGCATAGCAAAACAGCGAGCACAACGGCGTCCCATGATTTTCTTCTTAAATCTGTTTTCTATGGACTGGAGAGATATAAAATAAGTTGCAGAAGAACTTACTTTGATCACAAGGTTCTCCAGAATTTTCTCAAATGATGATAGATCCACGCCGGCAATTCTGCGCTTCTCCGTCAAAATGTAGAGCAGACTTAACGCAACTTCAGAGGTAATAAGCTCTCTGCCATGCTGCCCAAAGCTCTGGAAGACAATGAACCTTCTGTCAAAAACTGCAAGGCATCAATAATTCAATTTACGTAGCCACTTGCCAAAAAGTATTGAAAGACACAATTATGTTATTTTAAATTCCATTGAGGTGAGGTGAGGTGAGGTGAGTTGAGAACAAGACGGACGAAGCGATCAAACTTGGTTTTTTTAGCCATTGGGTGATTCAAGAGGCTAAAGCTAGCTGACTATGCTTTTTTCTGCAGGATGATGGTTATGATTGGGGAAAACAATAAACATGAAGAGATATCTGTTGGGGACTAACCAGCATGATTTTAATCTTCGAACCATCATCTATGGTTTCCTTGGCATGGTTAAAAGTAAGGACGAACATCTCTGCAGAGTACCCTTTGTCACTTGCTCTTACTGTGTCCATCTGCACGAATTGATTAAAAAGGCTGTGTAAAGAATACCACTAGGAGGCGAACCAAACCGAGCAATAACAGCTGAACAAGGGGTGGTAAACCACTCACAGTCAGCCTATCTGAATTCCGGGCAACCAAGGCCTTGATCTCACGCAGAATGGAGTCACTGTGAAGACACGGAAACGGAACCAGTTACCTCAGCGCTAAGCGTGGCATGGAAGGAACAGACTAGCAAGGCAATGTTCCAAAGTTAAGTTTTTGGTCTGCGCACGGCGCAGACATGGCTAAAACAGCTTCAAATATGTAAGTAGAAACATGGCTAAAACGAGAGGCGGACAGCAGGTATGCTTGGTTGGTGGAATGTGGACAGCGCAAAACAAAACATGAACCATACGTAGATCCCAAATCAACCGCCGGCGTACCAACCAGCGGCCGATGCAACTACTCCAGTAGATGTTCGATTCAGCGACTTGACAATTCAGGCAGACCTTTGGCGTCAGGCTGTGCGGGCAGGCCCGGCACGTAAGGCGCTGCCGGAACCGAAGAGGCCAAGGATAAAATGCGCGAGATTGTTGCCGTGCGGGGAGCTGGATGCGCGGCGTACCTGGAGTGGTAGAGGTCCCGCGAGATCGGGGTGAGGGAGGGCGGGATCTTCCTGGCGGAGGACGCGACCGCCGCGAGGGCGAGGGTCAGGGCCACGAGCCGGCATACCGGCAGGGGAGGCGCGGAGGTCAGTACCATCGCCGCCGCGCAGTGCAGCCGGCCGGGGCTCCCCCTCGCCGGCGAATCGGCCAAAGTCGAGCCGCCCGCGCGCGCGCTCAGAGTCCGTCCCCTTTGTCTGTTCCTCTCTGTGTGTCTCTGTCAGCCTGGCAGGTGGGGAGACACAAGCGAGCGATTAACTAGACTTGAGATGAATTGTCCCATTTATACAAGTGTGTCCTAGCTAAGATTAGTTTAGTAGGCAGTGGCAGTGGTAAAGCCGGTGTTTGGGTTGATGCCATTGTGCCACAACTTTACGATTTTCTTTACTGATCCACCAGGATCTACAAAATGACCGGTACATTGCCATTTGGCCAGGATTGATGATGTTTTTTCCTTCCCGAGAATGGGTATTACGGAGATGCGATGGAGGAGGAGGAAAACCAGCAATTCTCAGCCCTAAAAATTTGATGTTGAAAGACATTACCTAAATAAATATATTAAGATTGAGAAGATCGGCGCCCTCTCATTGCTTTACTGTTGCGAAGAACAGTACCCGCGTTACTGTGCTCCGCTACAGTAACCGGACGCATCTAGACCGTCCGATACGGTCGATCCAACGGTTTCCGACGGTCCCCGTGGTAGTCTTACAAAAAAGAACCTGAGCATTCAGGAAATTGCTCCGCAGCCCACGTCTTCTACGCACGAAGGATCTATTCGTCAATTCGCGAAAGCTCAGGGCTTTGATGCAAAACGATCTAGCACTTCTCCTTCCCCGTGCTCCTCTTCTTCCTCTGGGCGAAACCCTAGCCGCACGGGCTCCGCCACGTCGCCGCCGTCTCCGGCCTCTCTAGAGCGAACCGAGATATCCAGAAGCTCCGCCGTCTTCCGCTCTTCCTCGCCATAGGTTCGCATGAGTTACGGTGGCTTGAATCGAGCGAATCTCGCGTTTTCCCACAGGTCTGGCCGCTGGATTTGAACCAAATTTTCGGCGCCGTCGACGACCTTTAGCTGCCGGCGCCGCCACCTTTCGGCGCCGTGCGTCCGCGCGCGTCGAATGCCTTAGCTCGCGCGAATCCTCGCGCTCTCCCGCGCTCAAATCGACAAGCTTGAGTTCACCGGAGCCGTGCTGCCATTGCTGACGTCAGAATGACGTCAGCGGTGGGGCCGGCCTGTCAGTTTTTTTTTCTTTTTCGAAATGGTTTTGGAAATTAACAAAAAACTGACATGTGGGCCAGCCTATTTAAAATAAATCCAAAAAAAAAGATTGTTACTGATGTAAAACCAATAACTTTTGATTTATTTACCAGAAAAATATATTCAATAAATAAAAATGTTCAAACAACCAAATCCAATCAGATTGTGTCAAAATTAGTATATTTTTTGCCAATTCAATTTGATCGATACTTGCAAAAATACTATAATGATTAATGCTATATAAAATCAAAATCGTTAAATCTACTTACCCGAAAAAATGTATTTAACACATCGAAATGTCCACAAAACTAAATCCAATCAATTTATGCCGCAACTAACACTTTTTTTTAAAAAAATTCAAATTATTATATGTTCACAAACATTCCAAACATATTTCCTCTAACTAAAATCACCTAACTAAATTATTTTAAAAACATAAAAAATGTAACTAATGTTACAAATATCCTAAACATAATTTTCTCTCATTATAAAGTCTATCTAAAAAATTCCAAAAAAAAAGAAAAAAAATGTAATCAGTGTACCAACATGTGCATAAAATGAAACCTGTCTACTTACATCAACTGCACACATATTTAACAAATCTTAACCATCTTATTTAAAATTCCATATAATATAACAAAATACTCACAACAAATACATACAACACAAACGAACATTTCAATAAGCTAAAAAAAACTCTAAAATATGTCAAGATAATCTAAATGTATTTTCCCTAATTACATCTGAATCAAAATTGATAAATGTTTGCATAATGCTTACTCCCTAATCACATATTTAAAGTAACTTTTTACATAAAAAGTACAAACATATTTAAACACCCTATGATTTAGTGCCCTTTATTTTCTAATTCATAAACTGCATTTTAATCTATCTTGCAATTGATGTTGTCTCTAATTCATACTAATCAAATATTTTAATACTTTATTACAATCCAGCAGTTACTTCTTCTTGGTATGGAAAAACCTAAACTAAAAATGAACATATAAACAACAAAGTAAGATGTCCATAGCGCACGTATCCAATATTTGTTGCATACACTGTCCAATATCTTCACGAAAACGACTAAATTCACAAAATTCTAGAGATTGTGTTAATAACCACACTTTAAGCAATTCATCTCATATTTTCCGTATGTCCAACACATATGTTTACCTTTATTTACCTGATCGTCTGCCTTTGACATTTTTAAAAATTGGGAGAATAAATATGCTTCCAACATATGTTCTTTTAGGAATCTACAGATACTTTTGTACAACTCACTTGGGAAATGTTGTTGACACAGTAATATTATCTTCAAAACTTAATTCCGTCCACAACGGTACAACTTTGTGATCACATATTTCTTCTAAAGCCAAATTTTGTTCATAAATTCAATCTTCAAATACACACAAACACTGACTTACACCGGTAATTCCAATAATATATTGACAACATATTTTAACAAAACATTAACCTGAAGAACGCGGCGTGTCGCCGCGACACATTACCTAGTATTTAACCTAGAAGATCGTCGATAGTTTTTGTCCTTTTGGTGGTTCCAAAAAATACATTGACTATATGAAAAGTTGTGGAATAAAGAGGGGTAAGTAATACCTAAGTTAGTGAATAAATCTTGTGTTCGTCACATCCCAATCATGCATGTACCCACAAGAAGTTTCGAAATCTTTACGTGAGATGGTGTTAGTGATTCTCGTTCATACCGTTTGACAGACAGAAGTAACGAGATTGGCCTTTGTTGCGAAGGCTGGAGACTTGGCTTGGCTAATAAAAACCGCCCCCTAGAGTTTAAATAGCGGTATGACCGATTTTGAAGCCATCGCCACCAAGAATGACCTCTCCGTAAGGAGTTAGGGACCCTACGCTTTAGGGTTGCCCTAGGTACTATGCTTAGGGCATGTACAATGGGGAGTGCTTAGAGAGATGATTAAAAAAATAAACTGGTTTTTATCTAAACATTGGTGCTTATTTATAGAAGAAAGATATTTAACTAGGCACGTCTGTCTCCTATAGAAATAAGCACCCGTGCTTAACTAAAAATCTGGTTTATTTTTATAAGCACCTCTAAGAACTCCCCATTGTACATGGTCTTAGAAGACCAGTGTTGTCGGTTTTTTCAAATTTGCTTGTTGCTTCAACCTAGTTAGCTCTAATTTATTTAGATTTTAATAATCTCCCATTCACCTCATCCCTTTTTCAGTTCGATAGACCTGATATGTTATCGGGAAAAAGAAATCCAAAGGTTTTAAAAACTCAAAAGGGCAAAGCCTAAATTTTTTTCCCGAATCAATGGTTGGTGGTGTTGATCAAAATGCTTACAAACTGATTCTATAAACAAAATCCAGGCAATCATGGTTAGGTTCTTTTCAGAAAAAATCGTTTCTTTTTTCCAGGAGGAGGCATGACAAGGTTAAAAAATGACGATCGTTTCAAGAAAAATGAATAAATAGTTTTTATTCAAGCGACACACAGAGCATCATTCACTGACACAAGTAAAATGAGCACGAATTAATTAACCACAGGATCAGACTGGCTGGTGGTTCGTCCTCCTCGATCATGGTGGACGGACCCCTGGTGCTACTAGAACAAACTAATTAACTACAGGATCGATAATGGTAACTCGATCAGAGCTTGCTGGCGCTTCTTCCTCCTCCTCGTGCTGGACGGGAGGCGGTGGAGGAGAGGCTGCCCATGGCCCTGGCCTTCTCCCGGAGCGTGAACTTCTGCACCTTCCCGGTGGCCGTCTTGGGCAGCTCCTCCACCACCACCACCGTCCTCGGCGCCATGTACCGCGGCAGCCTTCCCCTGCAGAACGCCATCACCTCCTCCGCCTCCAGCCTCCCCGCGGCCCCCTCCCTCGCCACCACGAACGCGCACGGCGTCTCCCCCAGTGCTCGTCCGGCCGCCCCACTACGGCCGCCTCCGCCACCGCCGGGTGCGCGAACAGCGCCGCCTCCACCTCGATCGTGCTGATGTTCTCCCCGCCGGAGATGATGATGTCCTTGGACCGGTCCCTGATCTTCACGTACCCGTCCCCGGGGTTCCGCACCGCCAGGTCCCCCGACCGGAACCACCCGCCGGCGAGGGCCTCGGTCGTGGCGGTCGCGTCCTTGTAGTACCCGCTCATCACCGTGTTGCCCCGGAACATCACCTCCCCCATCGTCTCCCCGTCGGCCGGCACGCTGCGCATCGTCGCCGGGTCCTTCACGTCCACCTCCAGGCCCAGGTGGTTGAGCCCCTGCCGCGCCTTGATCGCCGCCCGCTCCTCCGCCGGCAGCGCGTCCCACTCGGGCTTCCACGCGCAGATCGTCGCCGGGCCGTACGTCTCCGTCAGCCCGTACGAGTGCATCACCAGGAACCCCAGCTCCTCCATCCGGAACAGCACCGTCGGCGGCGGCGGCGCGCCACCCGTCACGACGCTCACCTTCTTCCCCGCCGGCAGCGGCCGCCTGTCCTCTGGCGCGGCGTTGACGATCATGGAGAGCACGGTAGGCGCGCCGCCCATGTGCGTCACGCCGTGGCGGGACACGGCGTCGAAGATGGCGGCGCCGGTGACCCTGCGGAGGCAGACGTTGGTGCCGCCCTGCGCTGCCACGCCCCACGCCATGCACCAGCCGTTGCAGTGGAACATGGGCACCGTCCACAGGTACACCGGCATGGACGGCATGTCGCTGAGCAGCACGGAGGCGAGGCTGTTGAGGTACGCGCCGCGGTGGCTGTAGATCACGCCCTTGGGCCGCGACGTCGTCCCCGACGTGTAGTTGAGCGCGATCGGCTCGTTCTCGTCCGCCGGCCAACGGGCCGCGAACTCCGGCGAGCCGCCCCTGCTCACCAGCGCCTCGTACTCGTACTCAATCGTACTCGCGCCTGTAGAGGAGTCGTACTCGTCTTCGAGGAGCTCTTTGATAAGGACGGCGACGGGGGCTTCGCGCCGGCGTCGGACACGAGGCGGAGGGCTTCCTGGGCGACGGCGAGCAGCGCGGCGTCGACGAAGATGATCCTGGCCTCCGAGTGGCGCAGCAGCACGGCGGCCATGGCGGCGTCGAGGCGGAGTTGAGCGCGCAGAGGACGGCGCCGGCCATCGGCACCGCGAAGTGCAGCTCGCACATCGCCGGGATGTTCTGCGCGAACACGGCGACCTGTCGAACAGGAATGACCAATTAATCAATAAATCAATCAGTGAATCAGCTTCACCTGCAATTGGAGATCAATCAGAGCTAATCTGGTTCATTTTGACCGAATCGGACGAGTAATTCGCGTAAGGGAAAATTCGGCTGCGGTGATGGGGATAGCAACAGATGAGATAGCTAGTGAGCAACAGAGTTGGTTGACTAACCACAGTGGCGTGGTGTTATCTGAAGCTTACCACATCACGGCGCTGGACGCCGAGGCCGGCGAGGGCGGCGGCGAGGCGGAGGCACCGGTCCCGGGTCTCCCGCCACGTCCGCGGCGGCGCGGCTCCGGCGGCGGAGACGACGGCGGGGCGGTCCGGGTAGACGAGCGCCGAGCGCTCGAGGAAGGAGATGGGCGTGAGCGGCGCGTGGTTGGCGGCGCAGAGCACGGCGCCCTCCATCTGCCTCCCGACCCCCGCCCCGGCGGCGACCTGCTACAGAGGCGGCGTTGATGTGAGGTGTGATGCGTAGCACACGGCGGAGTCTCGTGAACGAACTTTTTCCTGTCAGTTTTGGGAAGAAGAATACAAAAATGGTGCCGATGCCGGCGCGCGATTTTATCGTGTGGAGCAGAGAGAGCGCGCGGTGAGTGCAGACAAACAACGCTCGCTGTCACGTCTCCTTCTGCCACTCAGTGTCGATTTTGATGTCATATCTAAATGAAAAGTACGTTCACGACGGTTTGAGAGAAATCTCTATCTCTATACTGTTTAAAAACGATATATATCTTGTAAAATTAAACCGTGCATTCTATCTTCTCTATCTACTCCCTCCGTTTTTGAATATAAGATGTTTAATCGATTTGCGCTCGCACAGCTGATATCGCGTGTTGCCAATATCTGCGCCGTTGTTTCTTTCCCGGGGATTCGGTACAGAGGAACCTTATCGTTGTTGATCTCTACGCTTTGCTTCTGATGAAGCTACTAGATTGGACGTTCGTAAAATTTGCTGTTAAAATATCGTGGTTACCGAATTTATTACCGGACTCATAACTTGCGCTTTTAGATGTTCGCTTCCTCACTGTGAGTGAAGAGGGTGAAACTTTACACATTCGGTGTGAAAAGTTTTACATGTAGCATGGTGTCGAAGTCCCAATTACGTCGGCCGAAACCATTATTGTGGTCCACGATAAACGAGGGCACATGGCCCTTCCTCGCCACATCAACTTTGTCGGCATGTGCCCTCAGCTCGTATGGCTGAAGCTATAGCTCTGGCCAGTCGTTTGGGATGTAACAAGCTGGTGGTCCAACAACGAAACGAAATGTAACCTGAACCTCAAAAGAGAGATCTTCAGATGCAAGCTCTAGCGCCCAAGACTTCACCGGGACAAACGAATCAAGCCCAACCTCCCTCGGAAGCTTAGGTCCAACAACCAAAGCAAAGATGGTCTTGTGTTGTCGAGCCCAAATAGCGTGAGGTTGGCTAACCACTCCAGTTTGGCGAATTTGACATGTTTGACGAGTGCCACAAAGCCATACCCTCCGTCATGGAGGCGTGCGATGTGTAATTTCCATATGTTACTTTGCAGAACTTTATTGGGCTACGGTGGGGGGTAATTGCCCCCCCCCCCCCCACGCACACAACCTTTTTGCTCTGCCTTGGTGAGAGGAGAGAGCATAAGATGGTCTAAGTAAGTATGGCTGGCCGCAGCTAGTGAAAATGGAGCGACTGATGCTGCCGCTAGCTCCCGCGCGGGAATAAATATGGCTAAAAGCTAGTGGTCGAATCGAAACAGAGTAGCGTAAGATCTTCCTAGTCACAGACTACGTCTATTTTCACAAGAGGTAATGTTTTGGGAAGGACACGATCGTGGAACGTGGTCGTGGCCACTAATTAGGAGCGAGTGGCTGATTAGGAACTCCACGCTTTGTGAAAATGTTTGTTTCTTTATAATCACCCCCCCCCCCCCCCCCCCCCCCCCCCAACGTATTTTTTACACATCTCGTTTCGGAAACGGTGTAGTACCATCAGACATGGCCATTAAAGTTATAAGCCGATCAGGGCGGCAAAGGGCATTTAATTAACTTACACGATGGCGTCATAAGTTATTACCTGATTCACCATGTTTGCCGAGTTTTTCTTCCAACACTTTAACCTTTAGAATATCAACGAGTTCACAGAGAGAGAAACTATGTTTCCTTCATAACTATATGAGTGTAGACTTCACAATATCACACAAATGTGCCCTTATGATGCTCATGAAAAGGTATCCACACGCACGGCACAACACATCTCCTGAGTTAAGTTTTGGTATAACTACTAACATGAGTCTCATATCACAAGGGTGCCGAAGAACATTGCCAAGTGGTTTGTATTGTCATGGTAATTCAACAAAATAAATTAATGCACTTTTTCCAGCTTTTAAGATATAGATGAGTTGTTATATTGTGAAACATAAAATTTATTTTGTTGATATTTTTTATGTATATTATCAAATATGCCCGTGTGTTGCAACGGGAGAGAAAAACTGTGCGCATACATCTTATTCTCCAAGCACGGTTACAGCACAGGTGATGGACGCGTAGCTGATAATGTGCGTGAGCAGCAACCTTGTTAGCGAGCTCGTATTCTGCGTAGAGACCTTCACGCCACCACCAGCAATGGTTCGACATCGCCATGTGGTCATCGAGCACGGTATGCGAATTGCGATTGAGAACCTGATTGTGGAGTTCACGAGTAGCGGTGGTCGTGACCCATCGCTGAAGAAAACAACAAAGTCTGAGGTGCCAGCCCTAGAAGTTGAGCTGGAACGAGATTAGTACTTTAGTTTGTGACCTAAAAGCCGCATGTTGTATCTTATCTCCACGAAAGACGACGGTGGGGCGATTGGCTAGAGGCGGCGCCGACTGAGAGCTCAAGACTGGTGTACCTAATTGAGTAGTTGCCATCTCCACCATTGGTATATAGGTTCTCAAGATCGATTGACTCCCATCAACACGTGCATTACAAAGCAGTACTATACGTGGGAAATATATTGAAAGTACGTACTATATTTCTATCTTTTTTACCAATCGCTATTTTTTACCGTATCACCTTTATATATCTTTATAAAGACCGTACTATAAAGGGAATGTACCCAAGATTAGCATTCCGTGGGCACAGATAGAATATGATAACTTAGTCATGCACGAACTACGTAGATTCCTTTTCATTTCAAACCGTAAATCAAATTCAGATCGGTTTTCACGGTTGGATTTGTCACGACGAGATCTTCAAATGTTACGTTTTAAAGTGGATAAAAACTCACCTCTGGGAACGTGATATCATGGATATGACAAAAACACATGTAAACACTATCTGTTAACTATGTATTATTGGGTGGTAATTGTTAACTAGTTATATGGTAACTATAGTATTATAACCTGGCAACTCACGACGAAAAAAATGTTCGTCAAAACATATTAAGATGGTATCTTTTTTAATTTTTTTTAAGTACACTTGAGACGAACACAACAGTGAAACGGAACATCAATTGGATTACCGGTTTAAGAGATAATCTATTTTAAATTTTCGGTTTGTGTAGAAGTTCCTTGCATGCATGCATTTGTCCCCGCTTACTTTATAGGGCTGAATTTTAATTCTCGCTGCGCGCCGGAAGAATGTTGCTAGTAGGGCACGTCTACTAAGTAGATTAACCGCTTTATAAAATACAATATATTTTAGATTGTCAAATCAATTCTCCTTTCTATGGCCACTACGTGTCTACGTCTGCTTCCCCTCTACCACTGTCGGGGCACCTCCAGCCGGCCTCCTCTCTGGTTATATTACACATCCAAAGCTGACATTTAACCATTGGTGATGGACACTATACATGTCTTAGCTCCATTGTCGATGGACTCTCCACTGATATCCACCGGTGGCGTTGCAACATATATACTACATGCAGGGGCGGAGCTCCCCTTAGGGAAAGGTAGGGCGGCCGCCCCAACTTATTTTTGGCGAAAATATTCATATACAAATGTTTTTCTGAACAATTTGAGTGGTCGTATGCTAAAAAACGGATTTCGTATGAGAAAATTATGATTGTTTTGCTGAACACTGCGCAAAACTGATTCCAAACCAAAAATAAGTACTATGTCTAGTCGAAAACCAACTATTCCGATTTCTTTGCAATAGCTAATTCTAAATCTAACTAAACCTGACTAAAAACATCGTAGGGGTGGTATAGTTAAGTAGAGAATTTCCATTGTTATCTTTTTAGGTTTTACTTATTTTTAAATATGTTTTTTTACATTGTACTAAGTGATTATGAATCATATACCATCTTAATATTTTGGCACTACTTTAGTCATATATATTTTCTAGAGTTCGCCCTACCTCTAATTGTTTTCGTCCTCCGCCACTAACAACATGTGTTTCAAAGACCGTAGATGAGCCAAACTGGACAGCCACGCCCCTCCAACCGCCTCTTCTCCTCTAAAATACAAAAATAATAAGTCAAAAAATTATTGGAAGTCATATCGAGAGCGCCGCTGGGGAGATGCGCCCCAATACAGCGGCAACATGTGCCGCCACCCCAATAGCTCTCGATGTTGTTGCCCAACAACAGCAATATGTCATGCTCCTTGGTGCGCGTAACAACAATTAGTTGTCATGTCTATTTTTTTGATTTTCTCTTATAATTTTTCATGTATATCCTGCTTTGTCATATATTTTCTATATTTTGATAAGATTAGGTTTGTATCTTTCTCGTGGTCAGTCTGACACATGTTTCTCTTTTTGACACTGTGTCTTGCTGAGACTAATGTTGTAGGAGAGAGAGAGAGAGGCATTTTGACTGGTGAGTTTCAGTGCTCCTAATATTTTAAAACTTTGTAGGAGAGAGAGGCCTTTTGACTCGTGAGTTTCAGTGCTCCTAATATTTTAAAACTTCAAAAATAGTATTCAAATTTTTCAAAAATAATTTGCGTGTATACATATACATATCTTCACAGTTTTGTTCGATAATTCTTAGTATTGTAGGTTATATAAAAATCACAAAATTATGAATCTAAAAAATTGGTACTACATTGTAAACATGTATAAAAAGGTGAAAAATAACTCATTTAATTTTTTACAGATGTCTTTTTATAGAGAACATGTACGGAAAGATATGTCGCTGCAAATTGGTACTACGTTGTAAACATGTATATGTATTTTTATACTAGCTCCGTCCCAAAATAAGTGTCTTAGATTTGCCCAAAATTGGATGTATCTATACATTAACATGTCTAGATACATCCATTTTTTATCAAATCTGAGACACTTATTATTTTAGGACGGAGGGAGTACTTTTTTTTTCAGAATTTGGTTCTGAAAAAAAGCACTAGAGCTCAGGAGCTAGAACTAGAAGTGTTTCGCAGTGTTATGGTATTTTTTTGGGACAACACGTTGGGACTTTTTTTTTGTTTTGCGAAACACAGTACAACGCAGACACTCATATATACGTGCACACACTCATCCCTATGAACGCACGCACGCACACCCTACCCTTATGAGCATCTCCGAAAGACTGAGCCGGCGGTCGGGTCTTGAGATTGACGAAGTCACCACAGGCGTCTCATTGTCGACGGGAACGTCGCCTCGCACTGAAAAATATTCCGTCTAAATGAGAAATATCAATGTCAAATTTAGAATTTAAACTCTGATGGACTAAGGGTACAACCACACACTCCTAAGAGCATCTCTAGTGGAACGTGGGAATATGGACGTGTATATCTCCATATACACGTCCATATACACGTTGCTAAATTTTACACGTCCCAGTTTTCCAGTGGAACGTGTATCCGGACGTGTAAATCCGGACGTGTATACAACTTTTCAACTCCACTACAGTACAACAAAGTTCAGTACAAGATGTATCCGTATACCGAAATGGAAAAGTTTCAACACGAAAGTTGTGAGAAACATCAAGTTGAACATGCTCGTCAAAGGATTTTTCAAAACTTCAACCGAGTGCGACGAATTTGACAAAATTCGACCAAAAAAGTTCTGAACATCGGTTCGAAATTGGCAAGTTATGATCGATGAAACTTGAAACCGAGTATGGGAATGGAACCAACTCATCAGTACGCACGTATTTCGTGTACACAACTTTTCAAATCGAAGTGTATTTGTGTAGATTAAAGAGCAAGTAAAAAGGGGAAGGGAAAAGGGAAAAGGGAAAAGAGCACGTAGACGTACTGGAGGCAGTCGCTTTTCCTTCATCCACGAGCGTGGCCTGGACGTGTTTACTTCCACGTCGAGTAGCATCGTGGATGGACGTGGATAGCATCCACGACCATATACACGTTCCGCTGGAGAGCGTTTTTTTGACTTCCATCGTGTATATTTGACATCCACGTCCATATACATGAGCCACTAGGGATGCTCTAAGTCCTAACCATCATGTCACAGTCAAGTTCTCACAATACACCAGTGTTGTAGTTGAGACTTGGGTACCTGTTCAGGGCAGCCGCTGAGGATCGATGGCCGAGACAGGGGCAGGAGACGTGTGCGCGCTGCGTGCGCTGCGTGGCGCGTGTGGCGACGTGGGGCGACGGTGAAGTAGAAGGAAATAAATCCTCTCTCGTGGAAATCAATCCCGTCGATATCGTCAATCATCTCGTGCCACTGTACGTCTATTCCCTTCGTCCTCCTCTGACTCCACCAGAGCTCCCGAGGAGAGGCTGGAGTGCAGCCATGGCGACCGACGAGCCCGTCACAGCAAGTTCCTTCTCCCTCTCTCGGATGCTGCCTCGATCTCTACTCCCTCCCTCCATTCATTCATTATTCATTCGTTTATCGCATACATACATCTGCTTCTCTTGATATATATACACACATTCGTCTTGTTGTTTTGTTCTCCGATTAACGGAGCGCTTTATGCTGGGAGTTCTTGAGATGTTTTCGTATTACTACTAGAACACATCCCGTAGATTCTCTTTTTTTTATCTTTGGTCCATTTATGTATGGGAATAGTAGTGATTTTTTTTTTGGCGAATGAATAGTAGGTGATTCTTTTCTCTCTCTCTTTTTTGCGAATGAATAGTAGGTGATTCTTGCGTATAGAAAAAAAATACCGCTAGGAAAATATTAAGAGTACGTCCGCTCCGGCCTTCTACTATCGTGCAACACAAATCCGTCATCGGATTTTCTTTTCCGGGATTTGGTTTCGTCTTCGATGAGCTGACCAGTGTGACTACTACTACTTACTGCTATACTCGTTATGATCCACAGTAATAATAAACTCCGGGTTGATGCTTACTCTGCATGTATAACAGTTCCTCTGCCTTGGCTGCACGGGCGGAGCTCTAGCAAAAATGTTGGGCGGGCCAGCCAAAGAAGACCACGTTTTTTTCTTTGATGGGCTAGTTTTTCATTTTTTTTTCTTCGTGTTTTGGGCTGACCTAGCTCGGTTTGGCTTGAGCTCCGCCACTGCTTGGCTGCTTGATTTATTTTCAGGGGAAGACATAGGCACCTGTTAGCTTTGGCCCGATCTTCACGAGGACGCAACTCGTCGAGTTCTTTCCGACGACCATGACACACGTAGCAATAGCTCCTCGGTATAACTTTCGGTAACGAACACACGTACAATCAGCTAAGCAACCAGCCACGCACCTGGATCAATGCGATCAGCTAGCTAGCTAGTTTACGTCGTATCAATCAACGATCGCTGGGCATACACGCACGCACTAGCACCTACCTACGCGAACAGGAAAATACTGGGAATCGATTTGACCAGAGGCTCGTATCGAGCCTTGCTATTTTCTCTTTCTTTTCTGGCGATCTGGTTTACAGGATTACACGGTAGTCTAGCTTTATACCCGCCAACATGAGAGACCAGCTAACCTTTTTTTTTTGACACCTCCAACTTCACCCCGTATATTCACCCGGAATCCACATACAACAGTACATAGAAAGAACAAACGAAGAACAAACACGAGACCAGCTAACCTACTCGGTATGGAACTCCAATCCTACTCGGAGACTACATCCATAACGCACACGCACATGACGTCTTGCCGACGCCGACATGCACAGACGTGCTTAATGCAAACGTTCACCCCTAAGTACGACGTGGGTTTCTCTTCCTCCTGGGTCCCATATACGTCGGTTGCTTCCCTTACTAAGAGACACAAAATAAAAACAATCCCTAAAATCCTCAAGATTTTGTTTAGATCACTCCCGACTCCATTGCCTCTGTTTGAGATTGCTACTTATTTGTGGATGATCAAATTCTCCACAAATAGCAGTACACATATTTTGATTTTTTTTTCCAGACTAGTTGGCATGTACGTGCACGCACATCTCATTTTAAAATCCTTTGATTCTTTAGTACAAATTTAAAATAGCTTCTCATTTTAAAATCCTTTGTTTTTTTTAGTACAGATTTAAAATAGCTTATCGACAAGGAAAATATCAGAAAGGAGCTACAAGTTTTGAGCACAACCGCTCATGTTGGAACGGGAAACTAACTCAGGTTCAGTACAGACATTGCTAAAAAAAACTATTGCAATTAGTACTGCATGAACTTTAGAAAATCTTGCAACCGAAGTTACAAGAGGCACTTGATGCATTTCTTACCTTGATATTTAACCCAAAAAAATCAAACAATCTTGGCCATCCATATGTGAATTAGTTCCCAAACAAATGAATATAATTTTGTCTCTTCCTAGAAATAACAAGTGTAAATTATAAATGGCATGGAAATAAGATGGGGCAACCAACAAACTGGTACTAACGGTGACTACTACGTATATGCAAAGGCATGGATCACAATTCACATCTCCATGATAGCATTTTAGTACTACCAGTTCTGTTTTCTCATATATGAATGAACTTCCCTTCCTTGTACTTCTGTGATTCCTCGTAGGTTCTCCTGTACTTCTAGTGAAGGCAATGGATATCAGCGACCATGTGAAGCACTGTCATGAGCTGGGTGTCCTCCTTCATCTCCTTAGTGACATTCATGAGGAACATAAATGCTTGTCCATTCCTCCCCAAGACAGCAAAAACATCAAAGGAGATGGTATTCATATTTATCCTCCAAACAAACTGAAAATTGAGATGCAAGTAAAAAGTTATTCTGAATGGACAGGTCATAGCATAGCGAGTCATCGACAGCTCGTGTGAGAACCTCCCAGAACTGCTAGTACATACCACAATAACTCTAGTCAACTTATACTCCGCTATGCCAGTACCTGCACATTCATCGAAACACAAATGCTAAACTCAACTACAGAAACACAAATGCATGGTTACTATAATTCTTCTATAGAAAATGGCTGTAGTTCGTGCTCTCAGGAAGATGCTTGATGTGCAATGATATTTAGAGATGAATTGATACTACTTTAGACAATGATTCATAGAGCAATTTTTTGTTTTATTGAGTTGGCACACATTCATATCATGTACTACAGTGCATCTACTACATAAATTGTAGTCAATACAAGGTTATGCCAGAATCAGTATAACGTTTATAATAATTCTATACAAGAAACAATTCTCATCATCTACAACATGTTACTGAGTCTATTTCCAGCATCAATCACATTAAATCTACAGGTTTAATTTTGAATGTAACTGGAAGACTCTTAACTTACCTTTACTGTCTTTACCATCATTTGGGCATATGTGAAAACCAGTTCCCTACCTGAATCGTTTGACCAAACGCTGGTCTCAGTTCTTCATCCATATTAGCCTACAGTGAAACAAATTGCATGGGAAGCTTTAGATGTATCCAAAAATCAAAATGCCATAGAAATTAGTAATTAATAATCAGGCTACCGGAAACTACACAACAATTTCATAGAGGGCAGGTTCATACCTCTCACAATTTTTCGCGGAGTTTAAAATGCAGGGTGGGGACAAAGTAGTGTGCCACCTCAGAGTGACAAAATAGAATCCACTGCACTAACCACTTTGTCATGCACGCAACAGAACACCCCAAAAAAGCACATTGACCAAATAATCAGCACCTCCACCTCAAGCTCAGCAAGTTATGAAACGTTCAAACCTGCACACAACCAAATTGATAAAATGAAACCAATGTGATCCAATCCAATTTGGCCTTTGAAAGTTGGCAGTGAAGTTTCATGATGTACTTGGGTTTAATGTAACCAAACTAACCAGTGGCAAGCTACAGGATAAACACAATGCAAGAGAAACTGCAACTACAGATTTAGGGTAAACTAAACTTCCAGATAAGTGCTGCAATTATTCAGGTTACATCATCAGCTAAACTATAATACAAAGTGATAAGTAATTTTTTGAACGTAATATATATGTAATCTAGGGTCAGAAATAAACCATGTTCGGTCTCCGCTATATACGACATTCAGTCTCAGAAACATGATGACATTCAATCAGATCCAAATAACACATTGATGCCAAGAAACCTTATCAGGAGGGAAAATGTCATACTAAATAAAAACATTGTGAAGTAATACCTTTATCTCATCTCATGGATTCACTAATGAACTATGGTAAAGGCACTGTCAAGTAATTTTTCCCCAAATCCCTGAAACAACATCGAATCAAATACAAGAATTGATGAGAGAGCTGCCTCTAAAGAGCACCAGGAGCGGATCACAACAACGCTGCAGATAATAGGGCAGTGGATCGACCGGAAAAGAAGCAAGGCTGGGCGCGCTGCTGCCAACGATTGGAAGTCTGTGCGCACGGGACATGTCCTCGCCGCCGGAGGCCGTGCGCGTTGGAGAGGAGGGGAGAAAGGCGAAACCAGACCTGCAGGCGGCGCCCTCAATCTCAAACTGGGCGGGGGTGGGCGTCAGCAGTGGCGCGATGGACCAGGTTATGGAGGCGGCGGCAAGGCTGTGTCGTGCCGGTCTAGAAGGGGAAAAGGAGCAGCCGCCAGGTAGCATCCGATTTTCAGGCCGACGCGGCCGGCGGCTGGCGGGGGTGCCGAACAGGCGGGGATGGAGTCCGACCGGCCGTGCGTCGCGCGTGGTCGTCGGGCAGCGCCGGTCGGGTGCGTCTGGCGGGGATGGAGGGTAGTCGGCTGTCGTGGTGGGATCACGCAGATGCCTAGGGGTAGGCTTAGTCTGGGGCCGAACGGACGCTCGCGGATTCGGGAGAGGGTTTGCGCGGTGAAACCGCACACGAAGAACACTGCAAACACAAAGATCTACCCTGCTTCGGGGCCCTCGTGAGGAGGTAAAACCCCTACTGCAGCATCTATCCTACTTTGGTGTATTCTCGTCTCACATGCGGTGTGTACAAATGCTCCTCGAGCTGTATGCGAGAGCAGCGCAGTGCTCAGCTAGCTAGTGAGAAGAAGGCAGGGGGAAAATGAGCTCCCGTGAGTGTGAGGCCTCTTCTCATATCCTCCCCCTGGTGCTCTTTATATAGAGAGAGCCCAGGGGACATGCAGGGGACAAGGGGACAAACATCACTGTACACTGTTCACTGTAGCTGACTTGACCAATAGGGTCTTGTCACACTGTAGCAGCGTCACTGTAGTTGTACTCTTGTCACATCCTGGGCACTGTAGCCATGCTGGCTGTGTCATGATCTGCTCCACTTGCGCTTGTCTCCTGGGAATGGCAGAGCATCTGTACGTGACGATGTGGCGGCTGGATCTGGTGGAGTGTCGGAGGTGCGGCCGTGGACGTCGCCGAGGTAAATCATCCCGGCCTGCCCGAGGCTGGACTGTCGAGGCCGAAGAACTCGTCCGTCCAGGGAGGCAATGCCTCGGTCTGCATGCTGCCTCGGCCCAACCCAAGACGCCCTGGCCTGAGGCGAAGGATGGAGTGCTATGCTGTCCGAGGCGACGGGAGGCGGAGCGACAGGAGCCCGTCCAAGGCTGGCGAGGCTGGCTTGATCCGGGGCTGTGAAGCTCGGCCCACCGAGGTAACGAATCTCGGTCCGCCGAAGTGCTGCAAGGTCGGCCCATCCGGGGTGCTGCAAGGTCGGCCCATCCGGGGTGCTGCAAGGTCGGCCTGGGCAGGCTGGGGTGCTTCGGTCCGGCTGGAGAACGTGGCCCGCCGAGGTAACGAGCGGAAGTGCCGGCCTGCTGGGATCTCGGCCCAGCCGAGGTGTGGCCAGGTCGGGCCAGCCGGGGTGAGCAGCGGATAACACGGACCGCCCGGGGCGCGGCGGTATCTCGGCCCAGTAGCTGATATCTCGGTCTGGCCAGTGTATAACCCGGCCCAGGCTGCTGTTTTATGCTTTCTCTCTTATTTTCTTTTATCCTTTTGCTGTTTCCTTTATTAACTCGATTAAGCAACCAACTCTGGGGTACCCGGGGTTACATCCCCGACATCGGCGGCGAGACGGTGCGTCGGGCTGGTCGTGCAGGCGCCGCATCGTTTTGATCTGCTTTTTAATTTCGGCTGTGGCAATCTCTGTAATTACCACGAAAACGAAAAGATGTGTTGAGTTGTCAAATATTGGAGCGATCTAGAGCGTTGATCGGTTATTGTACGGCATAAATTTAATGTATCCCGCACATGTTTGCTCTTTTAATAGTACTAGTCAGTGGGCACGTGCAACGCACGTCTATCAATTAGTCGTAACACTCTATGACGACTCTTATAAAATCAACAGTTGGTGGGCACATGCAACGCACTATTTTAATCGTGACAATATTTTTTCTCGGTTAATTATGCTCTCATGTGAGACAAACAAAATTTCTCATAATCATGATAATGACCGTTGTGATTTTATTAAACGATAAAAATACAACATTTTTGAGATATTTTGCTAATTTGAGAAACATGACTATTGACCTGCTGATCGGTTGGTATTTAGCACACATACTACCACAACCTTTTTCAAGTAAAAAGGTTCAACCAGAAGTTCACATCAATATCAAATATACCATTTGTTCCCCATATGCAAAAATGTTCGTCCTGAGTTAGCCAGACTCAACCTCCTGTAACGATCTAATGGGGCATTCGAGGAGGAGGTCATAGGTGATATAGTTAAGGGCGTAAGGCATGACGGGGCGACCATGCAAGAAAAGGGAAAAAGGGACGACTCGGATTTAATAGGCAGCGAAAGACTTAAATCAGACACAAACGAAATCAATACAACCCTTGAAATTTCAGCTCTTTCTAATCTGGAGCTTGATTATTTCTTCACTTTCGGCCTTTTTCCTGAAGCCTTTGTACAAAAAAAAAGCAGTTGAACGATTGGAGCATTTAGCACCCGCAATATCCAAATCAATCCTTAAAGACTTCAGCTCTCTCTAACGTGGAGCTTGATTCTTTCCTCACTTCGGTCTTTTTGTTGAGCTTTGTAAAAAAAACAGTTGAACGCACCTGCACAATAATGTCAGTGGACCACCAAGATTGCTATCTGTATTTTTTGGGTGCAAACTGTAGAACAAGACGATGTACATCAGTAAATGGAGAGGTGCACATCTGGCGCCTACCGTACCCAAGGTTGACGACGGTGTTCAGGACACGTACCATGGGCTGAGATTGGCCACTCGCCACGTGGCGTTGATTTGCATGAGCGACAGCATGAATCGGACGTGGCAGAGCTGGTCGAGGCTCCACACAGAAACAGCGAGCGGGAGCAGGGTCCATGAGAGGAGCTAGAGATGGTTTCAGGCGATGGGGCGGATCTGGAGGCGCATGCAGGAGAAGAGCGAGGAGCTAGAGATGGTTTCAGGGGATGGGGCGGATCTGGAGGCGCATGCAGGAGAAGAGCGCCAACGACCAGAGGCGGCCCGCGACAGAGACCTGCGACGACATGCTCTAGCACCCCAGCCATGGACGCAGAGCTCTTCGCGCCTGGATTCGGCAGCGGGCTATTGCTTCCTTACAACGCGTAACGTCGTGACGGCGAGCTCCTAGCCGAGGCCAAGCTCCTGGCGGGTAAGCAAATTGAACCGGAGGCGGCGGCGCGTGGTCTGGAATCTACGGCGGGAGTCCTTAAATCGACGGAGGGATAGGAATAGGAGCCGGCGGCGGCCTCGATTTTCCGGCGGAGCGAGCGTTCGGGCGAGGAAGCAGAGTTCTTTATCCGGCGGTGGCAAATCCTGTAATTAACATGAAAACGAAAATGTGTGTTGAGTTGTCAAACATTGAAACAATCTACACCGTTGACAAAATATTGAAATGTTCAGATTTAATTTATCAACACAAGTTTGCTCTTTTAATATTGGAGTAGTATAGAATAGAAGTATAGAAAAGTATGAACCAGACAGGGCAGGCGCCGAGGATCGACCGACGATACAGGGCATGAAACGTGTGCGCGCTGCATGCTGCGACGTGGGGCGAGGGTGAACTGGTGAAGTGGGTGGCGTGCATGCGCGTAGTTAACGGGACAGTACCAAACGCACGTACGTGTAAGTAGAAGGAAATAAATCCCCCGATTTCTCTTCTTTTTTTAGGGAACATCTTCTCTCTCGAGCACATCGATCCCGTCGATGCCGTCAATCACCGAACGCCGCCCGAAAGGTCTGCTTCCGTTCCGTTTATATATCATCCCAGTACACTACTCGAGCACTGTACGTCTGTTCCCTTCTTCCTCCCCTGACTCCATCCCACATCTCCACGCATCGGAGCTCCCGAGGGGAGTGCACCCATGGCGACCATCAGAGCAAGTTCCTTCTTTCTCTCTGTTTCTTCCAACACTCAGCTCCCTCCGTTCATTCATTTAGGACATTATCTATTACATACATATCTGCTTCTCACACACATTCGTCTGGTTGTTTTTTCTCCGATTGATGGAGCGCTTTATGCTGGGAGTTTGAGATGTCTTCGTATTACTACTAGAACGCTTCCGTAGATTTCCTTTTAAACATTTGGTCCATTTATGTATGGGATTCTTGTACATTTAAAAAAAAAATCCCCCATTGTTTCCTCTCAGGCTCAGTCTCGTCTTGGAGTCTGATGGTCGGATCCGTTTATCCTTGTTCTCCTGTTGGTAGTACAACATTTGATGTTGGCTGAAACTCCTCCCTGTAATATATTTTTGACTTCTTTTCTCTTTAAGCGAGGAGTAGAACGCAAACGATCACGGCCATCCATCGCTTTGTCTTCACACACGCTAGGCCCGGATCTTATATCTGCGATCCGTCTTCGGTTTTTCTTTCTTGAGATTCGGTTATTTCGTCTTCGATGAGACGACTAGTGTGACTACTACTAGACTACTTGTGATTAAGTTACTTACTGATTGATATCTACTCTGCATAACAATTACTCTGCCCTGGCTGCTTACTTAATTTTCAGAGGAAGGTCGGGACGCCAGCAGGTGATTCACAGTCTGCCACCACCAAGATGGGGCAGAAGATGGCACTGGTGCATCAAAAGCTCTCTCTGCCCGACAACGGTGGTAGACACGTTGACGGCGACGATGATTTCAACCCAACGGTGAGAAACCTCCATGGAACCATCTCGTCTCACATTGCCGCCTCTGCTTTCCAGAGCTATTACAGAGTACCAAAATGCATGCCCTCATACATCATAGAAATACGGTGCGATTTGTATCTAGTACTGTTCGTTAGTAGTTTTCGGTGAACTGACTAGTGATTACTGCTTATTGCTATAGTACTAGTTGTAATGTAGTTGAAAAATTACTGATTGATTGACATTTGCAAGCAACGCTTACTCCAATTGGCTGCTTAATTGATTTTTCAGAGGAAGGGAGATACGGCGGCAATTGATTCACAGCCTGCGAGGACCAAGACAGGGCAGCAGAAGATTGCGTTGGTGCACTCTTTGCTTGACAACAATTGTAAGACGACGGTGAGAATCTCCATCGAACCATCTCATCTCACACTGCTGTGTTAATTACAGGCCTTCTGCTTTCCAGAGATATTGTAGAGTATCAAATGCATGTTCTCATACATCAAGCTCGAGTAGAAATAAGAAAGATTTTTTTATATGGTTTATCGGTTGGTAAATGCATCAAACATCTTAAATAATCCTAGCTCCGGATAGATAGATTATCGAGTGTGCTGTTTTTATTGCAAGTCCTGATTGTGATTGTTGTACTGCCACTTGAGTAGTAGTCTTTTGTGTCAGCAATTTTTTTTCTCCTTTGTTTCTGAATCTTCAATCATGCATACCATGTGGAACTGCCCTGACGAACTGAAAATTCTATGATCATGTTTTTTCGTGAGTGCTCATCAGTAATGAATCCACTAGTAGACATACACAATGACTGCATGCAGCCTCCATGTTATTAGGCTATAATTGTTCCTTCGAAAAAATATGTTATATATAAGGCTATAATTTAATAGATGTTTCTAGGCTATATATATGTGTTTCTTTTTGGTCTTCTACTAAATTGGAACTTCTCGTGACGCAATGAGAAAAAATTGGTTACTGCAGGATGAGGAGCGCGCTATTGTTGTTCATCAACAGTCTATGGACGTGGATGACTATCTTCCTCCGCCTCCTTCGAGAGTAACTGTTATATATTGCTTTAGTTCTCTTGTATATGCTCCATTCAGAGCATCGCCTGTAATGAAAGAATTAATGTCTTTGCACTGTCGCAGTAGTTCCTCGTTGCCACCTCGATCATAATTTTCATAAAGTACAGGCATACAACGACCAATTGACCTAACTTCCAATGGCAGACCCTGAGGCCAAAGAGCTTCGAGAATGGGCAAGAGAAGTTCCTAGGCTTGCGTTATAAAGGACCAAAGAAAGCTAGAACAAAGAAAACTAGCACAGGCGAAACTTATAAAGTAAGATATACTCCTAATTCCATCCTTGTATTTGTGTGTGTGAGAGGAACAAGTCTGGCCAGGAAAATTAGAAAGCTAGAACAAAGAAAACTAGCACAGACTAGCTTTTCTTGCTTCTTTTGGCTTTATTTTCTTTTTCTCTTGCTTTGATTAGCAATCTTAACTAGAGTTTCTTATAGTTTTTGGCTTTTTTTTTGTATGCAGTCGTGTTGTTTGTGCACCTTCTTATAATAGTACAAAAGAAACATGTCTTAATGTGTGCCTTTAAGATTTTGGCTCATACAAAAATTTCACAATTCAGACTATTTGTTATCTTTACCCGCAAAAAAAAATTGTTATCTTGCATACCCGTATATATGTAAAAAAAAATTGAATTTGTTACTCTGCTTTCGTTCTTTTTTTAATTTCAGGGGAAAAGAGGGAGGCAGGCAGGTTTCAAGTCTGCCAATAAAAATATTGAGCAGAAGCTGGTGTTATTTGACAGCAGCAGTAGCAGTAGCCATAGTAAGGGTGACAAGGGTGGTGATTTTGAGCCACCGACGCCAATGGTAAGGCCTTACTTGTTAAAACAATTTTGGATATTCCAATCTTGATATATGTCACACTTTGAATTGTGGATGACAGAGTAAAAAAAAATCTTATTTAATAAATAAACTAACAAGTTGCTCTGCTTTGTTTCGTTATGCTACAGAGGAAGAGAGGGAGGCCAGCCGGTTCCAAATGTGCCAAGCGCAAGACAGAGCAGAAACAGATGTCGGTTGACAGCAGCAGTAGCGAGGGCATGAAAGACAAGGATGGTGATTTTGAGCCGGAGGTAAGGTCCAACGTCTAATAATTTGAACATGCTTCATTTTAGGCAACTGAGTCAAAATTTATACTTGGAGAAATAGACTAACTATGCACAGGCTGTGACTGGACAGGTATCTGATGATCATGGTGGCCGTAAGAAATTTGCACGGTACTTCAACTTTGTTGTTGTTTTCTCTGAGTAGATTGCATTTTAAAATCTGTCATGTGTGTTTGACTTATGTAATGAATCTTCAAACAAATTATAGTGTTAAGAGCGCTGCTTGGGAAAGAGCTGTGAAGGTACAGGAGAACTTGCCAGCAGAAGGTCCAAGCTTAGTCAAGCTTATGCTGCACTCACATGTTGTTAAGGGGTTTTGGCTGGTAAGTCTGGATTTACTAGGTGTTTGAATGTTTGTCCAGTGCTGAAGAATCTGGTGATTTCTTATTATGAGCAACATTCCTTTTTTTCTAATAGAAGAGTAGATTACTTCCTCTGCTTTTCACTTGTGTGTTCCTCTCGCAGGGCCTCCCGGCTAATTTTTGCAGAAAGCATCTTCCAATGACTGATGTTAAAATTGTACTGGAAGATGAGGAAGGGCAGACATGTGACACAAATTACCTAGCTTACAAGATGGGACTCAGTGGTGGATGGCGTGGATTCGCAGAACAGCATGATCTTAAGGTTGGCGACACCCTCGTCTTTCAACTCGTGAGGCCGACAACATTCAAGGCGAGTGCTTCAATCGTCCCTTCGTAATTCTTTTTCCTAAATGCACGGTAGGATCTGTATCCATTCCCTGGGATTAACTACTGACTACTGTTTTTCAGGTGTACATACTAAGAGACAACAAGTTCACTACAACTGATGGAGCACTCGGTCTCCTGAGTCTGGACCCATCCATGGAAAACATCACATCAAGTGAGTTGAAAGTATTTCATGAATGCTCATTCTGTAATGTTACCAAGTCTTTTGAATCACGTCTCCTGTTCTACAACGCAGAGAAAGAAGAAAAAGAAAGTTCCGACGAAGGTACCAAGTCTAAGGAGGAGCCGGAGGTGGTTGCAAGAGTCAGCAGCAAACCATCCACCAACGGGGGCAGTGGCATCAGATCTCCCGGTCCTGACACTGGTGGTTTCGTCGCCGTGAAAAGGCTCGTAAACTTCAAGGTCGTTGTCGGCGATGGTTCGGTCGTCGGCCGAAGAGTACTCCCTGATCACCTACGCAAGACATACTATGAGCTCTGCGATGCCCGGAAGGCGTACCTCCACAGGCATCTGATGAAGCAGATAAGCCCCGTGCTCGCTGCAGGGATGATCGTGGAGACAGCCAACATCGCCGAGGGCATCATGGCCTCCTGCCCTGATTCCCTCGAGGACCTTGCGTCGTGGAAGAAGACCCTCGAGTCCTTCGAGGCCCTGGGCATGGACGTGGCCTTCATGATTAAGCGCGTCGACGACCTCCTTGGCCTCCTCAGTGCTCCTTCTTCGGCAATGGAGGAGCCCGAGGGGTACGAAGGCTGAAGCTGGAGCGAGCTCGTGCCGCAAAGAAGGTGAGAGACCTAGAGTTGAGGTTGTCAGTCCTCAAGGATACTCTTAGGGAGATGGATGAGGAGATGGAGCAGATGGTGGAGGAGAACGCGAGGAAGAAGAAGGACCAAGCTGTGCGGGAGCTGGCCACCGCGCCATGGTGATCGACAACATCCACTGTGTGTGCATCTTCAGTAGTAGTAACTAGCTCCACGTGGCTCAGACTTTTTACCCTATCTATCTAGTTCTAGTTGTCTATATTTATCTGGGTTTGGTACAAGGATGTTGTTTTTGGTGCACAAGAATGTTGCGATGTGGAATTAGTGAAGTACTGAAGTATGTAGCATGGCTTCATCAGGGTTTATTATGAATGTTCCGGTATATTTCTGCAGCTACTGGTTCAGTTTTACCACCCTTGCTCCGCTTCGGTTAGCACTGACCGTACATGAATTGTCACCAAGTTCAGTTGGCAGAAAGAGTGTGGATTATGCAACCTGGTACAACCTTTTTCTGTTCACGGAACTTGTGAAACTCTAGAAGAGGAAGAAATAAAGGTTTAAATTGTTGAAGAAATATAATTCGAGGAACAAGCGATGGCCAGTTCATGGAACTTGTGATGACAGGAAGAGCAACGAAGATCTAAAATGAAAAATCTGAAAGAACAAGTCTTTACCGTGGTTCAGAAAAGGGCCCGACAGTGATTTCACAACGCCAGACGCTGACGGTGAATGGTGGCGTCCATCGTCCAATCCGTCCCACCCATCAGCCCGGGCTCGAATTATCTATCTGCCCTGAAAAGATATCTCAGCGAGATCAAATATACGACAAGATTGCCAGACATTGCAATCATCTTTGATCAGCATTAACAAGAGTACGAATTCAGTGGCATGGACTCAAAATACCAATCCTCTTTGATCAGCACTAACAAGATACGAATTCAGTGTCATGGACTCAAAATATCAATCCTCTTTGATCACCACTAACAAGAGTACGAATTCAGTGTCATGGACTCAAAATATCAAAGAAACTTGTTCAGAGAAGCATCAAAGAAATGAGCCAGAACTGGAAACGTGTCACCGTTGGGCAGTCGAAAGTCGAAACAGTTAGGATGGCACAGCTTAAAAATAAGCGACACAGTCAGTAAGACAGATTATCCAGGGTAGCTGCAACTTCCAACCAACAATGTGAAATGCATGCTTCTGATTTCTTCTACACTCTTTTCTCGCAGTTTGGTTTCTGCATCGTTAGGAGAAGCAGCAACAGCCAATGCAACGAGAGAAGCAGCAACAATGGTAAAAAGTTTGACGCACACATTGCTCTGCATTAGTAAGTACACACATGATGTCTTCTGAATCCAACTGACTACATCACACTATCAGCAAACAAAACATACAGGGATACTCTCAGCGAAGCTCAATAAGAGGTTGGAATGACATGCCATCATGTTTGATTCATGCAGAATTCCTCTATGTCTAGAAGAAAGAAAAAACAACATACATAGAAAAAATAGCCACCAGCACCCTATATATACGGTGGGCGCTTGGGTGAAAGTCTGAGCAACAAAAGGAAAATTTAACAGAACTCGCAGTTGGAGCATTCTGGGAAGCGGTAACAAACATGAGATGCCTCCTCTCCAAGAGTAATGGAATTTGTACGCCTGCATGATCACGATGAGGCTGGCTTCAGATCCATTTCAACCTGGTGGATCGTCCACTGCATGCCCTCCAGTTTCTGCGGTTCAAATCAGGTTAGCAAGAGACCCATCATTCCATCAAGCGTATACATATGGTTGCTAAGGGTGATGAAAATGAGTCACCATTACCTTTACGATCTCATGGTACTGCCTCGCGATCACATCGAAGTGCGGATCTACACCTTGATACTCACGGAGTCGTGAAACCTGACACAGAGATCAAATACCAAAAGTAACTATCAGAAGATCGAAAGTAAATACTACATGTCCTTCTCGGAACCAAGTGGGTACTACAAGCTAGCATTCTTTATTTCTCTAAACACGCAGTTAAAAGTGATGACTATAGAATATTGCATACCCTCTAGGCCTTTGACATCTCTGGCTCTTAGCTAAGGTGAAACTTGTCAGACTATCAATGCACATCAACTAATCGCCTGGTACTACAGGACACGCAACGCTTGCCTTGGCAGAGATTAAAAAGCATGCACCACTCAATTTCCGCAGGATAGACAGTTGGACATTCTTCAATATTACTTGACTACTCGCACCTCTGACATATTTTTTCACTCAAAAGTGGCTGCTAATATCGCCTCCTGGCATTCCCTAAGCTTTGTAAGCTCACGTCAAAATTTACTGAAGGCGTGTAAACAATGAATACTGAATAGCATGCTTGACGATTAAGGTATCACCCACATGACTAGACAAGTTGCTCATACAACGGAAGGCACGTGAGACTTGCTGGATTTTAACCAGGTGGCATATCAGTGTCAACGACCTCCCAATACCACTGCTGCAAGAAGTCTAAATCGAAAACAACCATAGTTCAACCTTTGAAATGATATTGGATTAAAATGAAAGGCTTCATTGACAAACGATGTTTGCTACCAAGTACCAAACATTTGAAAGAAAACCACAGAGCAAGTAAGGTGATGTATTAAGAATTTAAGATCAAGGATGAGGCGGCCCTGTGGGCAAGGGCCGATGCATCCCGGCTCAGGGTCATCCTGCTGACGACCTGAGATGTCCACTAGAGTCCTAGCAGATGTTTTGTAACTCGTCTCCTAGGAGGTTGTAAGATAAACACTATCTTTCCAACGAATGAAATGCAAAGGTCCTTTGCGTTTTCTCGAAAAAAAGTAAGGTGATGTATCATACCGCTTCATTATAGGAATTGGATGCTTCTTTCGTTGCCTCAACAAGATACTTCCTGCAATAAACAGTAAATACCGTAAGATGGTTGCTTACTTCCAAGAGAAAACATTTTAAGGAATCATCTTTGCAATAAAAAGTGCTGCTTCCCTCAATGATCAGATCAATTTAGGATATATTAAGTTGGATTTACCTGATCCTATGCAATGCAGGTACTGTTTCCTTCGTGTAGGTGTCACGCAAGAGATGGTGCTCCAGATAGCTAGAACAGAGAGACAAAATTGCAATTCATTCAGTGTTCTGATCCGATCAGTGATTGATTATAGAGAAACGGAGTACATACAAGGCAGAAGACTTCAAAGCTCAAAATGATTATTCAAGCAAGAGCGTATGTAATTCTGTTCACTTGTGTTTAACGTAGTACACATTGAAATTAGTTTAGTGAAAACTGAAAAGTTATAGCGATGTTAGGTTTGAGCCCAAGTTCACCCTATCAAATATTTAGCTAGGCATTATTTTGGCTAAGGTTTTGCTTGCCCACGAATAGGCAAATGTCAGGGAAAAAAATAACTAGGATAGGTGATGCAGAGAACTTGGCAATCATCCAAACGAGCACAATTTTTTGTGGCTATGATCAAAAAATTGGTATGGTTGGTTTTGGACACCAACCAAAGATTCAGCTACCAGAAGTCAAGTACCAACCTTAGTTTAGCATTCATTGTACGACATCTTTTAATAAGCCAGGTCTTCTTCACATCATCCTGTTAGGTCATACAAGAGAAAGCCAGCACACATCAAGAAATAATACTAATCCCATGAAGAAGTAACATTGTAAAAGGAGCATGAGAAGACTTGCATATTGGTGCTGGTGTTCCAACTTCTTGTCTTTGACAAACTGTATAAGTACAGCAAGAATTTGCTCCAAGACCTTTGAAGTTTGAACAGATGTAAGTATTTTGACAGATTTTCCAGAACAAATTTGAATTAAAATAAAGTGGACTAGCTGCCCAAGTTAAGTTAAAGAAATTTTCCAGCATAACAGACGCACATTATAGTGTTCAGCAAATTTCCTGTCCATTGAAGCAAGATCCTCGAGTAGAAGGGACTCTTCCTTTTCTATCTCTTCGATAATTAATTTCACCCTGTCAAAGGAGAAAAGGGAATTATGAGAAGTATTTTTAAGCCGAACTCCGAGTTAATCATTAGCTCCAAACAAGGAAAGGTGGAAATTTGGACAAATGAGTTATTAACAATATAAATGATGAGTTTGCCCCAGTGATGACATCTGTATCAAACATTCAAACTACTAAAACTAAGCTCTGAAAACTGATGCAAAATGTTAGAAGGAGAATGAGGATAGTTTATTCAGAAATTACACTTGGCTGAAGATAATCTGGGGCCTTGCTGTATTTGCTAAATAGTAAGTGAATGATCACTGCAAGACAGACCAAGATGGGAAAAATCACCTTTCTGGAAGCCTGGCACTTGAAATCTGATTCATGGATGATGAATCTGCAGCATATTTCAAACGTTATAATTTAAGGGGGACGCATATATATTACAAAGATAATGTCTACTGATCATTAAGATTCGGTATTTCAGTAACTGACCCCTTTCATCCATTGCAAAAAGATCAGTCAAAGCGTCACACTTTGCTTCTAACCGAGCCTCAATCTCTCTGGCCACAGTTCTCTGATAATCAACCATGTCCTGCAATGCCAGATCAATGGTAGATGCTTTTAAATTACAAACTACCAAGTTTTCTGAAGAAATCATGTATTTTTTTTTACTTGGACTAAAAGGGTGACACTGCAACAACTAAGAAGATCTAAACAGTTTCACATTTCGACATGGATATGCATACATGAATTATACAACAGCTAAATAAATTACGATCGTCTGGTGCTAGTTCAGAGGATAACTTTGACTGCAAAGGGTTCAATGCTTTCACATACCACGGTCATGGCAGGCTGCTGTTGCTGCACCTGATAGAGATAATCCGACGTTATTCCAAGAAAACGATCGGGGACGCCACCAGCTCCAGGCTCAACTATCTCCGAACCACCACTACCAGCAGCAGCAGTCACCACACTAGTGGTGCTGCTGTAGTTATTGTAGCTAGTCGAGACCGAGCTTGGCGTGGCACTGGTTACAGTACTGTCAAATGAAGCTCTGGACAAGGTGCTCAGCTTTTCTATCTCCTCCTCGTGCACCTCCCCGTCCTGCGATAGCAGTGGGAGCCTCAACCTCTGAGCCGCCTCCGCGACCGCCAAATGGTGCTCCAAGGACTCGTACACCTGCATCGTTCCCGACAAAGTAAGCCCAACCACCAGTTACATTATTTGTCTGAATTAACGCCCAAATACATAGATAGATTGGAGTAGCATTGAACAGTATACATTCCTACTTGCTTAACCAGTTCAATCCTCGTTTTCTAACCTTGTTCTGCACGAATCACCGGACAGAAGATTGCGTATACTTTTTTTTACTTAAACATTGCGTATATATACTGAGAGAAGTGCAACCGACCTGCGGGGAGCAGTTGAGCTTCTTGCCGGCGCCGGCGCTGCCCGCGGCGGTCGCGTGCTGGTACTCCTCCACCATGGCCATCGCCTCCGCGTACACCGCCTGCAACATCGTAGTAATCAGATCCGATCAAAATTCTAGATCCGGCGAGCGGGCGGGGGACAAACTCACCAGGGCCTCGAGGTAGCGCGCGCGCTCCGCCGCGACCTCCTCGCGCGCCTGCGGGGACAGGAAACGGGATCAGAGGTAAGAGACAGGGGAGGTCTGTGGGAGCGAGGTGGGTGGCGGGTCCGGCGTACCTGGAGGAGGTCGGAGTGGGCGGAGCTGGAGAGGAGGGAGGCGTCGGGGGCGAGGTGGTGGCGCTGGAGGTGCTCGACCAGGTGGGCCACCTCCGGCGGCGGTGGCGGGAGGGACGCCGCTGCAGCCGCAGCGGCGGCGGCCTTGGACATCGCGGGTGGCGTCTCCGGCGGAAGGTTCGATGCGTCGAGCTGGTGAGCGTTTGAACTGGTGGGGATGGTGGTGGGTTCGCGAAATGGACGGGAGATTGCAACTGCGGCCGGCTGGCCGGCCGGTTCACGACGAGATGAATTTCAGTTTGAATTTGGAAGCCGCCGATGTGAGAGTGCGCTGAAAGCTAACGAAAGGGAAAATCACATGAATTCCGTTCCAAACAAAATCACGTGAGTTTCTTGGAGAAAATAATTCAGATTTTCTGTTATGCAGGGAAATTCGGATCGTGAATAATAGTATTCCGGTGTGTAATGTTCATGGTTGAATTTGACTTGTTTTTACGCTTGTCGATTACGAAGCACATTTAGAGCTGAACTTCCAAGCAGCATATGACTTGTGGCAATCCACTATTAAAAAGATCAAGATTTTTTGACCCGACGTTTTCGGTGGCGGGTGCAGATGCACCCGTTGTGTAAAACATTTTAAAAAAACTTTAAATGTTAAAAAATTCTTTTAAAAATTGGATTTACATCAGCACATTTTGTGTCAGCACAAAAAGCCCTGTGTAAAAAAATATGTCTCATACAAAGTCACTTTGGAGTGCCCAGATATGTCATTTTTGCACAGCCCACTAAAAATGGCTTTTCTTCACGAATTTTTTGTGCTAACATCAATGTCTTGAAGTATATCCGAAATTTTTATTTTTAATTTTTTTAAGATTTTGATAATTATTTGTTGAACAGTAGGTGCATCTGCACCCATGACCCCAAAGGGATTTCCTAACATGTTTTTGCTATTTTTGGTTGTGGTGTCACGACTTGGGAGTTGGGACAATGCAGCTTGGCTTCACATGTTATCATTACACTATTGGACACTATTGAATTTATCAGAAAATAACACATTTTCATAATAATAAAATCGACAGAGTGTATATCTATCGCAACACAAAGCTAGGTTCAAATCCAAATTTGATTTGCACTTCAAGGACCAGAAAAATAAGCATAGTTGGGTCCCAACTTCTTCCAAGACATATGCCACATTGCGCAAGCATACTTGTCTCGACCTAGGATGCAAATTAGCAAGGAGCCAAGAATCAGGTGTATATCTTCCTAGCTTACAATTGAAGAGACATGTTGGTGTCGGTGAAGTAGCCGAGGGGCGAGACAACGAGATCGCAAGGCATGGATGGATTGAACCGATAAAGCCAACATAATCGGTCGGGTGATAATTCCTAGTCTTTCTTAAAGGAATTCCTGAATTTCTTTCCTATCCTTTTGTGACGTGGGAAATAAACTTGAAAAATCGTACGTGCATACATTTTTTTTGCGTATTTGTACATTTTGCGCGCCTTCATCGGAAGAAAAAAAAATACAGAAATGATTTCGTGGGCTTTGCATTCGTCTAGCCATGGGCTTAAGGACCATCGAAACAGAGCAAAAAGTCACGGCCTCTCAGTGTCGGCATGGAGAGGGGGGCGAGATGATGACGGCCAACCGCCGGCGCCGCCGCCGCCATAGCTCGCCGGCGCGGTCGCCGCTGGACGACGACGACCTGCTCTCCGAGATCCTCCTCCGCCTGCCCCCGCAGCCCTCCTCCCTCCCCCGCGCCTCCGCCGTCTGCAAGCGCTGGCTCAGCCTCGTCTCCGACGCCGGCTTCCTCCGCCGCTTCCGCCTCCGCCACCGCTGCAACCCTCCCCTCCTCGGCTTCTTCGAGACGTTCTACGACCTCAACTTCGAGCCAACCCTGGACGCCCCCAACCGCGTCCCGCTCGGGGGCTTCTCCTTGCCGTGCGACGGCGACGGCGACTTCATCTCCCTGGGATGCCGCCACGGCCTCATGCTGATGTGGTACCCAAGGCGGAAACAGGTCCTGGTATGGGACCCCGTCACCGGCGACCACCACCGCATCGCCCTTCCCGCGCCGTTCAACACAAAGAACATCCGTATCAACGGAGCGGTGCTTCGCGCCGCCGGAGACGTCCGCCACTTTCAGGTGGTCTTGGTGGTGGAAGCCAAGGAGGAGGACGAACTGCCTAGACGAGTGCTCGCCTGCGCTTACTCATCAGAGACCGGCGTATGGGGTAATCTCATCTCAACACCGATTTCACCCATTGATCGGGAAACGACGGCTGCTGGGGCTTATATGGCCGTTTTTTCCTCCAATGTTCTGTCTCGCGTGCCTGCTGTGCTCGTTGGGGATTCTCTTTACTGGACCCTTGTTTTGGATTATGCTGGAATTCTCAAGTTTGATTTGGAGAGGCAGACCCTAGCTGTGATACAAGTGCCAGTGGGGCTGTATGAAGAGGGTGAGGATTTGACAGTTATGCGGGCAGAGGGTGGTGGGCTAGGTTTCCTCTATGTGTCACAGTTGGACTTGAGCGCCCAGTTATGGAAGCTGAATACAGATTGTGATGGTGCTGCTTCTTGGGTGATGCGAAGAACTATTGAACTAGACAAACTATTATCTCTGAATTCAAGGGAGTCTCCAGAAATTATAGGGTTTGCTGAGTACAATAATGTGGTGTTCCTCTCGACATGGTCTGGTCTCTTCATGGTCCAGCTTGAGTCATTGCAGTTCAAGAAACTTCCCCAAACCGAAAGCTTGTCTCGTTGGCGTCCATTCGAAAGTGTCTATACTGCAGGTAATAGCACACCGTAACACAATTAAGATGCAGGTCTAACAAAACCAGGTTACTTTTTGATAATTGCTTGATGGAATACCGTTCATATTCCTTTGTGTTAAACTAACAATTTCAATTAGTGCCATCAATTAGTTCTTTTGCTGCTACTTCATGGCTTCTTCAGCGTATAGCAATATTGTTCTCTAGTGATCTTTTTTTTAACCTGTTGATTTGTGGTGACATTTTATGTGATGGTTATGATTTGGATTTGCCTATGTTACTGATAGCCCGTGTCCTTTATGTATTATGTCATCTCTCATCAGTCCTTTGAGTCATTGCAACGTGGTGTCATCATTGTAGTTTTGTCAAAAAACATGCAACAATATTTGTGTATATCATCCTATATTATTTGTTATTATCAGTCAACTATGTGGCTCAAGTCAGAGCTAGCAAACTTTCTGTATCAGTTTAGTGTATGAATATCCATACAGTAAAATAAGGAACAGATTCTTGTCTGTTATTGACATGCTAGAATTGTATAATGGCAGTGTTAGTGCATAGCTGTAGTGCAGAGTTTTCTCAAGTTGAATACAACTACATGAAAAACTTACTCACCAAGAATATGTGAAAAAATAGCTTGAATCAATTGAAATGTCAAATAGGTAGCTCTACAGGTACATTTGAAAGATTAAAGCTAGTTATGTTTATTCCATCCAATATTGTTATCTTTGCTCATCTTGCTTACAATCTTAAATCCAGAATAACCACCTGGCTGCACATATACGATTAGTTATTCATTTTATCAATTGAAGAGAATCGTGCTGTGAGTGGAAGATATCTAAAGCCATGTACTCCGTAGGAATGATTCGGAAGTGCATATGTAGGCATGATCACTTTTGCTGCTAGGATATACTATTATGACTATATTTTTTCCCTATATGGTGTGGACGAGCTTAATTAACAGTACCCCCGTTCCAAAATATAAGATGTTTTGGTAGAACATTTTAGCCTACCAAAATGTCTTATATTTTGGAACAGAGGTAATAATTCTGCATATTTTGTCTCTTCTGACAATAGCGTGAGTGTGCATGCTCTTCATTTTTACGATATTAATCCGTCAGTGTTGTTCTGTTTATATATTCCTAAAGTTGTATCAAAATGAAGTTGTTTTTCATAAGTTACAGCTGTAAGTTTTTAAAATATATCATTCTTGCCTCCTACTATTTATTTGGTTTTTAGTTGGAAAGTCATTAGTTCATTAACTTCTTATTCTTGCAGAGAGACATGGTGGTGGGCATGTTGTAGGTGAACTTTAGCACACTACATAAGACGATTGTCCTGTTGGATATTGGTTGAGCAGGTAAGCTTGTTTTCTGCATGTATGCTGAGGTATCTGAACTTTTCTTAAAAAAATATTCCTTTTCTTCTTACTCCAATTTCTCAAGTGCTGTATCAAATTACAAGAGAGTATTAGTCTGCTCCGCGGTTGCCCACCTGCCCGCTTCTCATCATGGTTTGATGGCATGCGGCCTCCTGGACCTTTTCTTCTTACTCCAATTTCTCAAGTGCTGTATCAAATTACAAGAGAGTATTAGTCTGCTCCGCGGTTGCCCACCTGCCCGCTTCTCATCATGGTTTGATGGCATGCGGCCTCCTGCATCTTTCCAGACCCTGCTTCCTGATCTGAATGCTCTTCCTCAGGCCTTCACCCACCTACCTTCTCTTTTATTTGCTGACGTCCTTAACCATCTCTACTGGATGTGCTCTTTTGCTTGCCCTCCCTTCCATCCATCCACCTTGCGTTCAGTTTCCGTCCTCATTACTTCCCCCATTTCCTTCTGTTAGCGTGGGCTCTTCTCGCTCTAGCTCCTGCGATGACCAATGATTTAGGACCCTTCCCTGTTTCCTATTTGTGCATATGATTGTTTTTTTTGAATTTTCAACGGGGAGGAGTTAATCCCCACCTGAAATGCATATGATTGTGCCTGCTCATAATTGAGAAAGCTGGGTTAAGTAGTAGCACGATCAATACTTCCTCTGCCTTGTGCACATTTCCTTCTTTAGCTTTTACCGGTTTCTAATATTGTCTTTGATTGATATTTTTGTGCTTATGGATATTTCAGGTCCTAGTGTGATCTGCTTGCTTAATTGATAATTAAAAAACATGAGCAGGTTCCAAACATCCTTTAATTATATCTGTTGTTTTTTATCGTTATGGTACCTTGCACTTATGGTTTTCACAATTTTCGAAGAAAATATCAATTTTCTTGCAGTTATTGTAATTTATGGACGATTTTTCTAGAGCTGGATGGTTCGCTTAAACATTCTTGCAGCATATCCCTTGTTGGCTCGTTGTCAGTCTAACCTGGATTTGCAACTGGCTAGTAGCCACTGCCCACTAGTATAGTTTGTCTGATCTAAATAGTTCATTTTGGCCTACATGTATTTTTAATACTCCATACTGAAAACATTATCAAAGTGACACGATGAAATTCATCGAAAAAGCTGCATTAAAAATTAGAAAATTATTCTTGCTGATGTACTATCATTAGAAGGTAGTGGTCAAATTGTTGCTGTAATGATGTGTTGTGTAAAAAATGATGTCTATTTTCAACCGAAGGAAGTGTTAATTAATAAGATGATGTATGATCCCTTGCTCGAGGCTTCTACATCATGAATTTGATTAACTTCAGTTTGTTAGTACGCGGATTGTACATTTCTAACAAAATAATATCACTGCCAGCTACAAACCAGATTTTTTTTTCTTTCTACTCCATGAGCCTCATAAGCTCATGATTAATGTAGACAGTTCAGCATTTGCCTCTAAGGAAGTCATTAGAACCACTGGTCTCTGCCCTCTACTGAGATCAGAGACACTTGAGAATACCGCTAATAACATAACTTGAAAGTGTCCTAGTACACTAAAAATGACGGGTTGCTGTTTTTTCTAACTGTTGTTGAGATGGTTCAGTCTAGTATTTTGCTTTAGTTTTCTCAATGGTGAAGCTATTGTTTACTGGTTGAATTACAAAAGTTGTAAGATTATATAGCTTTAAGGCTATCCATGAATGAATAGAACAAATTGGTTTGACTAATGACATTGATTGCTCCTCAGGTATCTGGAATCGTACCGGTGGCTGAGATGCAGGACGCATGTCTTGTGTATTGTAGGCTATTCCATTTGGCATGCATCATGCGGAGATGGATCCTCTCCGTAGCATGGGATGGTGTCAGAGTTAATCTTTATTTTGCCAATTCCCCCCTATTGTCTTATTTCTGGATACAATTGGGAACTGGCATGAAAACACATTGAGCTGCTTCGATTAATTAGTACTTATCCCGTGGTTCATTTACCTCATGTTCTTGAAGTGAGCATGCTGAAGCAAGCTTGCCTGCCAGATGATCTTTGCACTCATTTCGTGTGTGTTCATCTTTTCACCGCTTCCATTTTGTTATGTCCATGATGTATATGGTTAAAATTAAGGATCAAAGAGAGATATTGTGTCATACAGCTTCATTGTGGGAATCTGATGTTTCTTCCGCTGTCTCCAGAAATACTTCCTGCAATAAGCAGTAAATAAATACTAGGGAGTACAAGGTGGTTACCTACTACAAGGAAAACTTTAAAACCCATTTTCATTTTGCAAGGAAATGGTAAGTTGATGCATCCCTCAATGATCACATGATACTAGTGATGGCAATGGGTACCCATTACCCGCATACCTAGTGGGTATTCATCCATTAGGGTAAAGGTTTGGTAAAAAAATACTTACCCATGGGTAAGCAAATGGTTAAAAGTGTGTACCCAGTGGGTATTGCGGGTGCGGGTATGGTAAAGTAGTACGCATACCCACATACCCATCTATTTTTGTTTTTGACATGTAGGTCTTTGGTCCATAGGGTTATTCTGGAGAAAAATCTCGAAATACTAACCGGATACCGTAATTCTCGCTTGTTTCCTATACGCACGACCACATAATTTTTGCATGATTCACAATTCCCAGTCAGTTCTCGCCCGCGTCGTTTCCTCTCAACTCAAGTCCCCCTACTTTTAGATCGATATGGCCATCCCTCCCGGCTACTCGTCACTGCCCTGCCCTTCCCCCAACCAGGCAGCCACCGGCCTCTGCCCTCTGGCAGTCCGCCATCCCGACCTCTCCATAGACACTCCCCTGGACGTGGTAGTCGGCTCGGCCACGCCCGCGGCCGCTCACCAGGGACACTGGTGGAGGCGAGCTCCACGTGGATGAAAGAGTTGTTTTGTTGTTCATTTATATATATATATTGTGTTATTTTATTATTTCTTTCATATATATATGTCGTTTGCTGAGTAGTGGAAGAATGAGCGTACATGTCGATGGTTTTCTTATATATTATGGATGAATGACTTGTTTGGTGGGTTTGCCCGCGGGTTTTTTATACCCACGCGGTGTGGGTATGGTACGAAATATGTACCCAGACGCGGGTGTGGGTATGGGTGTGGTTAAAATACAAAGGCGCGGGTACGGGTTTGGTTAAGCTCTACCCACACCCAATGGATACGGGTGCCATCGGTAATCATATCAATTGTAAGGTCAGTTAATTTTGATTTACCTGCATCCCTCAATAATCATTTGGTGAAGGTCTTCACTTGAGAGATGGTGCTCTATGTAGCTAAAACCAAACAAACATAA